>JAEAOA010001597.1:0-135000 GCA_016746295.1 Potamilus streckersoni | reverse complement strand
ATTAATGGTACGTTCTCACTCTAAAGATGATGAGTCATTCTTGCATAGGATGTACATCTGTGCGTAAATTTCAATGTAGATTATTACATAACATAGTACTATCAATGTAAAGCCAAACCTGTAAGTTACTTTTAATTTTCACATTGCATTTTAGGACATTTAATACATTTTTGATTTTGACGAAACGTTTTCGTTTTGGATCTTTCTTGTTTCTTGTTTTAAGACATTCAAGTCATAATAAATCCGTGAGCGTTTAATTAATTTCAATTGTATCTTTCTTTAATTGTTCATGGGCCTATAAAAGTTATCGTTGTCATCATTATTTCCACATAAATTTCTAATTCATCAGTTTGTACGTTTATTTTATATTCTCTGTCTTGCAAGTATCACTGAATGTTACGAAAGTCTGGGGTTTCTTTTCATTAGGTTGTCGTACTTTAAAATCCTTAGATAATGTTAATTCTCTGCTCAAACAATTTATTTGCATTAAAAAATCTTATTTTGTTATCGTAAAACTGTTTTGTAAATCTTGTAATTTTGTAATTACTTTTTCATTGATGATCTGTTCCGCAGACATTAGCTTAGTTTATTTTCAGCGTGTCCTATCCTTCCTATAAATGTCATTATATTTGTCCTGTATGGTCTTGTAGACGTTTCATTACTAATGGTTGAAAGTAAAATAACATGGACGCATAACATATTTACAGAATAACGTTCGAGACAACATTAAAACATATTTTTAAAAGTTAAAGAGATATTACGATAAGGAGATTTAATGAAATAACTGTTCAAAGATAAACATATAGCACATTCTAGAATCTAATCATTACAGCTTTAGGTGTAATAACAGTGTCAACTTCTTAAACCAGCGCAAACTTTGTTAAACGTTTTGTTTGTTCCTATTCCTCAGAAAACTCCTACTCTTTTATATGGATCATTCGTAGACAACTTCAAAGAGGGATAGTTGTTGTTCTTGTTGGGCTTAACGCCATTTTTTAGCACATGATAGGCTATTCATGGCGGCCAGTATTAATGGTGGAGGAAGAAACCGGGAAATAACCGGAAAGAACCACCTACCCACGAGAAGCTACTGGTAAGCTTTCTCACATATCCACATTTGACACTCAGACAGAGGTGAGATGGCAGTGATCTGTAACGGAGAGCGCTTTAGACCACTTGGACACTCGGAGCCCCGCAAAGAGGGATAGAAAAATATCGATATTTATTTGCTTGCGCGATAGAACACGTATTAAAAACATTACCAGAAAGCATAGCATGCATAATAAATAGGTTATTTAAGAGAGCAGCTCATTGTGTCAATTGTCTATCTGAACCTGTTATTTTCCTTGTTCAGTTCTTTGCAGTTATGAGAAAAATATATTGACATTGTACTAAGATGGATCAGAAATTAATTAAAATACTATATAAAGTAAACTACTTCAGGAACAACTATGAAAAAATAAACGAATCTTATTTTAGTCCTATTATTTTCGTGTAAGTCATTTTGTTATTCATTGCGTTCATTACGTTCATCTAGCTTTACGAGTACAAGACTTTCGTCCTTTTCTTCCATTAGTTTTTGACTTAACGATTTAGCACTGGTTACCGCTTACAGAAAATATATTCTTTTACACATTCGTAGTTTTGCTAGCATTTACTCTTCATCTTAAACCGATTCCTAATTTCTTAAAATTATTATTGTAGTCTATTGTTGAACCTAAATTCATTACCATGTTATCAGGCAGTGGTCAAATATACTAATCAAAAAAATAATATACTCCAACTATTGAATCCTAAATTTGTATCGTATCCTAATTGTGTCCTAATTGCATCGTAATGTTTTGATCTGACTTATCGCCTTATTTAACTAACATTAATTTCGCCAACAAGTTATTTACAGTGTCTTGAACACCGTGAGTGAGCTGTATCAGCAGTTACATGTTGTACTTGAGAGTTTACAATACAGTTTATATATGATGTGAAACTTCAATTCTTAACCTTGCAGTATCTCTTTCCGTCAGGCTGATACCAATCTCAAGACAGAAATACAAATTAGGTACCTTTTGGCTAATGCATGCATTGTGAAACTTGTACCTTTTGTTAAACTGTTATCATAACAAAACATACACTGTTTGCTTCTAGAATCTACTTCAACACTCTTTTCGCCATCTGCTCCAGCCAATTAGCTTTCTCGAATAGAAAATATCATATACTCGCTACCTGATTGCTCTCCAATCTTGAGGAAGAGGGGGAATGGCACACCAACAATGGTGTTAAATTCTTTATTTATATGCTATTATTTGTTGGAGAAAAAATTAAACTGACATTATCATCCTCCATATATATATATATATATATATATATATATATATATATATATATATATATATATATATATATATATATATATATATATATATATATATATATATATATATATATATATATATATATATACATATATATATATATATACATATATATATATATATATATATATATATATATATATATATATATATATATATATATGTTCAATGCTTAACTTTTGTTTTTGATTTAGATTGTATTTTACGATCATGGTAATTTATAACAGAAAATGTACATGGCTACATTTTGTCCATAATTGCAACTTGTAAAGACGCAAATTTGCTAACTTAGCTAGTGTTCAAGGTCAGTTATATTTACAGTTAATCTAGTTATTTTAGTCGGAATCATAATCTTCTAATATTTTAAAACTAGAGTGAAAATATGAGCAAATACGTAATTGATAATAATTTACTCCTCTTGTAGGACTGATTAATGTTGGAATGCTTAATAACTGTGTTTTGATTCGAAAGGATTTATTTATTTAATCTATTTGTTTGAATTAATTAACGTTAGGTTGATGCATTACTATTGAAAACTCAAAAACATTCTGAAATATGTCTTTTGTGTTACATCAGGACATTCGTGACTTTTAAATCATTCGGAACATTAAGTCTGGACATGTTGTTATAGAATATTTAGGATAATTTTGAATTTAATTCACAATAATGTAAGTGCTTGTTATATTTTCACTTTCTACTTTAAAGAAATAACATTTTTATTGATTTTAATAAACATGATGGTTTTGCTTGTTTCTGTTCACAGTTTAAGACTGTGAGTCATAACAAACTTCCACAGTTAAATTTCCAAGACTACTTCAATGAATATATGTTAAAGAAGCATATTTTCATTAAATGATATTTGCAATCGGTCTAAATATTTGAAAAATATCATAGTTCACTGAAGCGTTTAATTTTAAACTTATTTCGCAACGGTCAAGTTATAACTATTTCAATGGATGGGTGGTAAAGGGCTTGCCAACGAAAAGACAATGAATAGAAAGGTCATAAATAGACTACAATGATTTCATACGAAACCTTCAGTCTATCCAATTAACTTTTCTTGTATTTCATTTCAGGTTCCATCAAGTTCGTTCATAGGATATTGTTCTGAAGACTACAAAGAAAATTTGTTTTTTTTTATATTTGTTAACTCCATTCTGTCTCTTTTACAGTTAAAGCCTGTAAATGTATTGCCTCAACCGCTACGATATGGGTACAGCCCTAAGTAAAATATCAGCAAACAATCCTTGCGAGCTTGACCTCTGACCTATTGATGTATTGACCACTTCACTCATCTGCTACTACGTACTATGTGACAAATATACCTACCTACCTACCTATCTACCTATATATCTATCTATCTATCTATCTATCTCTATATATATATATATATATATATATATATATATATATATATATATATATATATATATATTTAACAAAATTTATGATGAAAACAAAATTTCACCTTGTGATGATGATCTTTGACGCCTGAATCCCAAGGTGTTCTTTCCCACATAATGCACTCGTGGATAAAGTCTGATGATGATTCTGATATCAGAATGGGGAAGCTGGCCAGAAGGGAAACAATTAAATCATAACCAAATGTTAACGCTGGATGGATCCTGCCTTGTACGTCATTCGTTCCAGTCAAGACGAAGTGATTGATGTATTTAGTAAAAGGCCTCTTTGCTTTTGTATTTTCCCTCAGCAATTTGCTATATTGAACTTGGTGGTTATTGTAATAAATTTAGCATGAAATAAAGAAAACAGAAATCAGATTCCTAATTGTCGAGTCAAATCGTTAAGAATTAAATGACGTGGCCAGTTGTTTTTGGTCATCATGGCATCAAGCAGTAGTCAAGACAATATGATTGATCCAGGACATAATTTCCTGTAATTCTTAGATCAAAAGCTAATGGCTTTTCCAGCAGCCCATTAAATAGAAGTAATGTAAATCGCTGACGGTATGGTCCGCGTCACGGACATGTCGTCTCTGGTAATAACATTAACTAGACTGATTTAAGCTATAACCCGGGAGAGAAATGTACATCGACCGTTGACAGAGATTTATTTTGGAATAATACGAATGTGATGTGGTCATTATTATTGGACATGATAATATTTCATGCGCTGTATTGGGTTTGCTTATAAGATGGTGTCGCCTATTATCTACTCAAAATAGTTATTAGAAGTGGATGCGTCATTTGTAAGCTAGATAATATGAGCTGACTTTGAGATCTAATCATGTCACATCACCGTCTAACACATTAACACTGAATGATGAAAATGGATTGCTACCGACTAATAGAAAGCCTTTTTCGCCGTTGTAATTGTATGCATACGTTGCGTGCTGGAAGGCATTTAGAGGAAATAAATTTGTACAGCTGTTTTAGGAGGCAAAACTTGAAACGTAGTTTTTAAATTTTTAAAAAGTGCAATAGCTATCCAGTATGCATGACAGAGGAAACTATTCAAAATCTCTGATAAGTGGATAAATATTGCAGAATTATATACACATTCGCGTAGATGCTTTTACGTGGTTTGGAAGTAAATCATTGTGGGGATGCAATTTCATGGGGTCTCGCTGTTTGCCTAACGCAATATACATCAATATTATATTTCGTGGTGGATTTAAGTTTAGAAATAATTGTTGCCGACAAAAGCTAAAATAATTCCTCAGAGAATATTTATAGATTTTTAGTATTCATTGAATCGATTCTACAACTGAAATAATGTCAGCAGTGTTGGCATTTGTTTCGGGCATTCTTTGATTTTCATCGGCAAAGCAGTTGCTGGCAATACTGGCGAGTACATTTACTATTGACTTTCTTTGTATGATTTAAGCAAGAGTGACACTTCCTTCCGATACAAAATTGGTTTTGGCAAACTAGAATACACTGGCTTTTGCCTTAAAATGGTTTAGGATTGATCCAATGTTGACTCGTGCTGGTAATACGCTCCTAGGTCCCCAAAAAAGGATATGCATGAAGAAACACATTATCAACAATGCCTTGAATGATGTTTTTATAATGAATGTCAATTATTACACCACTATCAATCACGTTACGGAAGATAATCTATTTTAACAATTAGCAATTATTTTAAAATCCCTGTACAAAAAATATCTATCATTCACTGATTTAAACAATATGGAAGGCATACAAAATTAAAAGCAATTATATCAATCATTTGAAATACAATCTTGACGTTATCACTTGATATTAAGTAAGGTACCACGCTAACTATGCCTGTTATTCTCTAATAAGTACAGTTGTTAAGAATACACAGCAATAACTGTCCAACAGAAATTATATCCCTTTAAAGACCCGTGTAAAAACAGGCTTCGTCTTTTATCTAAGCATTCATTGTCTTAGATTTTTTCAGTTTGATTGAGTATGTTACAAACTGCTATGGTCTTAGATTGTCTTAAGATTAGATTCATTATATTACACGCGGCCATTACTTTAGATTGCTTTACGTTTATATTGAGTGTATGATAAGCTGCCATTGTCTTGCTTATCCTCTGTTTATACAGAATATATTAATTATCTTATATCATCTCCAGTTTAGACTGAATATATTATAAGCGATCATTGTCTTCGGTGCTTTCATATTTGTTGTTTAAGTATAGCCCTGCACGAATTTACACAGACGTTCAGTACATTGATTTATATTGTTTAAGTATAGCCATGCATGAATTTATAGAGATGTTCAGTGCTTTGATGTATATTGTGTAAGTATAGTCATGTATGAATTTACACAGATGTTCAGTACATTAATTTATATTGTTTAATTATAGCCATGCACAAATTTACATAGACTTTCAGTACATTGATTTATGTTGTTTAAGTATAGCCCTGCATGAATTTAAAAGGACGTTCAGTGCATTCATTTCTATTGTTTAAGTAAAGCCTTGCATCAATTTAAATAGACGTTCAGTGCATTGATTTATGTTGTTTACATATAGCCATACACAAATTTACAAAGACGTTCTTGATTTATATTGTTTAAGTAAAGCCATGCATATATTTACATAAACGTTCATTATTTTGATGTGTATTGCCTAATTATAGCCATGCACGAATTTACATAGACTTTCAGTACATTTTTTCTATTATTTAAGAATAGCCATACATAAATTTTCATTGTCGTTCAGTATAGTCACTTTTACTGTTTGGGTAAAGCCATGCATTTATTTTCATAGGCGTTTAGTGCATTGATTTATATTGTTTAAGTATTTCCATGCATTAATTTGCATAGATGTTCAGTGCATTAATTTAGTCTGTAAGTATAGCCATGAATGAATTTACATAGACGTTCATTGTTTTGAGGTGTTTTATTTAAACAGTCATACACGAATTTACATAGATGTTCGGTGCCTTGATTTTGTATTGGCTTTGTCTATTTGCCTATGGTCACCTTGAGTTTTGTTATTGGATTATTATCGCCATTTATTTCTTTATTATACATTTAGTCATCACGTACATAATGGTCTGTTTTCGCTGAAAGAAGATTTATCTATATACAACTTTACTTTTGCCATATCTTCATTTTCACTCGAGTTAACTCTTTATCTGCATTAGATCATATTGAGCTTTTTTACCCAATATTTCGTTATAAGATGGTGATATATATCAGCGAAAGAAAACTGATATCGCAATCGTGGCTATGCAGGTTTTATCTCAATAGTAGGTTTGTCACTTTTGGAACTACTTCCTCCTTACATTTAGGAAGTATATCTGCCTTTCAGTATGTTATTCATACATATATTTCCACATTTAAGTCCATTCTATTTTTATTTTTTGGTTCATTTTCTATCTTTCCAACCACAACCCAAACAAAATTGGTACGAAGCGATTTTAGAATATTTCAGAACTCTTCATCATCTAGTGTACAATTAGGGACGATATACAAAAACTGTCTGAAAACCAGCTCCACACTCGAAAAAGTAGACTTCTGGTATTATCTATTTTAAAGTAGTTTTAGCATGAATACTACTAATTGTTAACTAACAAAGATACATATATTACTAGTGAATACTTTGTTACCCATAGTGTTTCTTTCACGACAAACGGGCACATTATTTGAAAATAACATGGTTAAATATATTAATAACATTTTTTAATGCTGACTCTCA
This sequence comes from Potamilus streckersoni, assembly GCA_016746295.1. Lineage (NCBI taxonomy): Eukaryota > Metazoa > Mollusca > Bivalvia > Unionida > Unionidae > Potamilus > Potamilus streckersoni. The sequence continues at coordinate 127,491 of JAEAOA010001597.1, read as the reverse complement.
CATTCATCACAAACATAATAGCGACTGAAAACGTTTGCCAAGTATTGAAAATCTGATGGCGGAAAAAAACATTAAAAACAAAAATAAGCATACAAGTAAACTCACAAACATTACAATGTTTAGTTAAAAGACGTTATTCTCTAATATCTGTCGAAATCGACCATTCTGTGGTGTTTCTACAGTACCTCATTATAACAAAAGTGATTTTATAACACTTCACAGGAAATGCGTTAACAAAAATAAACCCTCTTTCCTTTGTCTGGAAACAGTCAATTATTTTGACAAAATCTTCATGTGACGCATTAATTCTGCAAGCTACATTTGGTACATTTGGTACATGTCACTTCGTTAATATCCTTGTTCTGATGCAGTAAATCACATAGGCGAACAATGTAGATAAACAGTCCACGCAATTCAAAGTCCTTTCGATAAAATATTTAATAAGAAAATCTACGTACGTTTGTTTGAGTAGATATAAGGAATCAATTCACTAGTGGAACAAAATTATGTATTATTACGACAGATTTCACTAATGGAAAATGATATCCAAACCAATATCATATTAGGTATTTGTAGGAACGATCAACATCTGAGCAAGAAAGGCTTTGTAACTCTGTCAGAATGTTTAGATAAATATAATTAAAATATCAGACATTTTGACAGTTAAATAATAGACTTCAGATTTGAGAAAAAAGCAAGCAGCGTTTATTGTGTTTGTTCAACAAATCAGTTTAAGATGCCAGGTAAGCGACATATTGCAAACATGTTTAAAGAGACGAATAAGTACTACAATGGGAAAGATTATTTGCGTTATATTCTTACTTATATGTAATTAAATCATTTATGTGCTAGTTTCAATTTATTTTTGTTTCATTAAATTTTAATGCAATAATAGTTTTCAGAATAATTGATATTTTTAGGTAAACTCAGTCTTATGTTTTGACCTGATTAGAACTCAGAAGTGTTGCTTTATTTCTGCTTTAGTTCACCTTGACTGAGAGGTTTTAAAACATTGTTAGCTATGTTGTAAACAGCCTTTTTAGTTATTCACTTCCAGCTGGATAATCTGAATTTTACATAGGAATATTCTATGCTACGTGCTAAATGGCATTTTTTATTGCTAATTTCCAATGAAGATCACGTAATATATATATATATATATATATATATATATATATATATATATATATATATATATATATATATATATATATATATAAAGAATACAAATCATATGGCGAATAACAACCCTTTCAAGCGTACTGGATCCACCAAGGGATCACGTGTGTCAGGGATTAATTAAAATAGATGCAATAAACTGACGACGAACAGTACGAAACTAGTAACTAACTAGCCTAAGCGCTTTCGACTCTTAATGAGGATTTTTGGTCTCCGGTAAGCTACTACAGGTTTGTTCGGAAGTATTAGGTTTAGTATGTCTGACGATTGTGGTTTGCGATGATTTTACCTACTTTGGGATTGTCTGGGTGATAGGTCAGAATAAATGGTATCCTATCAACCTTTTCTTTCTGTCCATATCTGAGTAGGTCATCACGGTTTGTTTGTTTGGCCCTTTGGATTGCCTGCGCAATCAGGTCTTTGTCGTAGCCTCGGTAAATTGAATGTTTAGCTAGCTCTTCAGACCTTTTCAGGAATCTTTCATCGTCGGAGCAAATTCTGCGTATCCTCAGTGCCTGGCTATATGGAATGTTCTTAATGCAGTGTTTTGGTTGACAGCTAGTTGGGTGGAGATACTGGTGTTTGTCGGTTGGTTTCGAGTAGATGTCTGTGTGTAATTTGTTTTCCACCAGTCTGGTTGTTGTGTCCAGGAAAACATGGTTTGAGTTGGAAATTTCTGCCGTGAATTTTATTGAAGAACGGAAGTTGTTTGCCTTTGATATGAAGTCATCCAGACTTTCTCTTCCATACTGCCAAAGGGCCAAACAAACAAACCGTGATGACCTACTCAGATATGGACAGAAAGAAAAGGTTGATAGGATACCATTTATTCTGACCTATCACCCAGACAATCCCTAAGTAGGTAAAATCATCGCAAACCACTGGCCAACCGTGCAATCGTCAGACATACTAAACCTAATACTTCCGAACAAACCTGTAGTAGCTTACCAGAGACCAAAAAACCTAAAGGACATCCTAGTCAGGGCCAAGCTAACAACAATCTCCAGTCAAAACCAACCTAGTCAATCTGGACCCTATGGCGATAAAAGATGCAAAACCTGTCAACATATGATATAGACCAAGACATTCACTAGCACAGTGACTAAAGAAAATCTAAACATACATGGTCCAAACAAAACGTGCAAAACAGAGAATGAGATTTATCTCATCACATGTAAGATCTGTGGCCTTCAGTACGTCGGAGAAACTGAAAAGCTACACAAAAAGATAAACCTTCATAGATCTGATTGGATGAGAAGAAAGCTGTACAGAAGCCCGGTCGCAGATCACTTCTCCTCCCCTGGCCACACTTTCAGTGATATAATACTTATCGCTATTGCTAACAACCACAGCTGGAGTTCCGAAACCAGGAAGGAAAAGGAATCATACTTGATACGCCGCCTTAGAACATTGAAACCATGCGGTCTAAACCAAGAAGACTAGAAAATGAAAACTATGCACTAGTAGAATTTAACAGTTTCTAAATCTTCTTATTATCCTTCAATTTTTACTATAGAATCAAATATCCGGGATATAATCTACGTTACATATGTACAAAAAGTAAAAATAGATGTCGGTTTGGCTTGTAGACTTTTAGGGAATTATACAACGTTTTCACTTTCCGAAACTAGTCTATACAAGCTGGATGTATTTATAGTTTTAGCACATGTGAAGACAGCCATGTAGAGGTTTACAAACACAACGTTTTTGTGTTTATTTGTTTGTCGTATATATGTTTTGTATTTGCCTTTGAAAAAGACTCATTAAGAGTCGAAAGCGCTTAGGCTAGTTAGTTACTAGTTTCGTACTGTTCGTCGTCAGTTTATTGCATCTATATATATATATATATATATATATATATATATATATATATATATATATATGTATGTATGTGTGTGTGTGTGTGTGTGTGTGTGTGTGTGTGTGTGTGTTGTCGTAGACGGTTGCTGATTTTCATGAGCCCTAACGATGTCATCTATAATATCCTTCAAATCTCATCGAAAGAAAGACTTATATGCCTAAGTAAGCTACACCACCTGTCATAATAATAATTGCTTTTGATTGAAATTATTTCAAGTAATGTGATTTTAGTACTTGTGAGGTGTGTTTTATGCCATTCAACATTCTTTTAATTTTATCATTTTCATATTATTCTTCGTGGCAGAATCCTCATTTGCTTTTAAATTAATCAACGTTGATTTTTTTTGTGTAAATGTCTTGTGTATGTATATTAAGTTGACTATACGTCAATCAGATGGACTCTGTATCTTCTTTGTATGATCGTTTCTAATCTTAGATTAATTTAGTTTTTGTCTGCTGCAATTGTCTTTTATTTAAACTTATATTTGTAACGTTAAGTCAACATGAATTCAAATTTTTAAAGATTTAAAAATACAAATGTTTAAAAGATTATTTGAAAGTTGCATATAAATTCTACATTGATAAGTGAAAACATAATTTGAATCAAGTCAAGTTAGGAAATATAATATTTAAGGTGATTACGATAACCAAAAATATTAATTATACAGTAATAATACTTAATGCAAACTGTGTCAACAGACACTACCCAAAAAAAAACTAGAGGAGGGAATACGTCATCCAAGGAAGATACACGAGATACATACGAAAATATGAAAGTTACAGATCGATGGACACAACATGTATAATAATTTAAAAAGCACTGAAGAAAAATTACGATTAGACGCCACAGCAAACACGACCTTTATAATGTCATAAAACGTAATCTTGTGACCTATCTACTTCGGAACAAAACCGAAAATGTTGAAAAATACATACAAAAGATTCTCAAAAGTATAACTTTCCTATTACAAGGTGAAAAAGCCAGTCGAGCGATGAACTTAATATGAAAAGTGTTAACAATATGGCTTGAATTTCTTTTATCTCACTACAATTACCACGTCATTGAATAATTGGCAGAGACTCCTACAAAAGGCACAATAACATCGACAACAGAGTACCCAGCATATGTTTATTAAGAATAAAAATGTTGCATTCTAGGATTTATTAATATTTATCTACAAGTGACCTTGTATTGTCTCCATGAAGGACATATTTCTTCTACGCAACGATATGTCCGAAAGTTATTAAATATATAGTCAATGCAGATAGAGGTTATCCCACTCCAGGTATCTAATTTCATTTGAAGTCATTAAATCACCCTCTAATCTCTTCTGTGAAATATCTAAGTAGCCGAATGGATGCATTATGATAATCTATGATGACAAAAATGAAGATTACAACATCTGCCAGTGTCGTAGGATATCTAGTACCATAGGATATATATTACCGTATGATATCTAGTACCATAGGTTATCTAGTACCTTAGGATATATATTACCATAGGATATCAAGTACCTTAAGATATCTAATACTTTAGGATGTCTAGTTCCTTAGGATATCTAGTACCTTAGGATATCTAGTACCTTAGGATATATATTACCTTAGGATATCTAGTACACAGGATATCTAATACCATAGGATATCTATTACCTTAGGATATCTAGTACCGTAGAATATCTAGTACCATAGGATATCTAGTAACTTTATATATATATATATATATATATATATATATATATATATATATATATATATATATATATATTACCTTAGGATATCTAGTAGCATATGACATCTAGTACCTTAGGATATCTAGTACCTTAGATTATCTATTACATTAGGATATATGGTACCTTAGATTATCTAGTACCTTATGATACCAAGTACCATATGATAACTAATACTAGTACAATTTGATATTATCATAAAATATATATTACCTTAGGATATCTAGTACCTTAGATTATCTACTACATTAGGATATATGGTACCTTACATTATCTAGTACCTTATGATACCAAGTACCATATGATAACTAGTACCTTATGATAGTATCATAAAATATATATTACCTTAGGATATCTAGTACCTTAGATTATCTATTACATTAGGATATATGGTACCTTAGATTATCTAGTACCTTATGATACCAAGTACCATATGATAACTAATACTAGTACCTTATGATATTATCATAAAATATATATTACCTTAGGATATCTAGTACCTTAGATTATCTACTACATTAGGATATATGGTACCTTACATTATCTAGTACCTTATGATACCAAGTACCATATGATAACTAATACTAGTACCTTATGATAGTATCATAAAATATCTAATACCTTAGGATATCTAGTACCTTAGGATATCTAGTACTTTAGGATATCTAGTACCTTAGGATATCTAGTACCTTAGAATATCTATTACCTTAGGATATCTATTACCTTAGGATATCTATTACATTAGGATATCTAGTACCTTAGATTATCTATTACATTAGGATATCTAGTACCTCTACCTTTAGCAAAGGTTTCGTATTTCATTCATCCTTTTGTAACTCTTGCAGCTATACTTATGCCAACTAGTTTTGCTATGCTCGGTTTGTAATACTTTTGTTAATTTTCCATTTTATTTTTTAATTTCTTTTAAAGCAATGTCAATATTATTTTTATAGCCTTCAACAATTTATAATTTGTCTCCTGTTGTTTCATCGCTAATGAAATTCCTGGATTTGCTGCTGCTGCTGAACCTTTTAATTTTTTTAAAAGATTTTAACGATCACAAGATTTCACGGAAGATGTTTATTTAAATATTTAATTACTGGTAGATATGAAACTGATTTAAACTTAATTTTGCAACGGTATGTTTAGAAACTCATGATAAACCTCATATACAACTAAGTATTTTTGGCAAAAGACAGCATAAGTAGGGTATTAATAGACGCACAAGCACTTCAGTTGTTCATAAAATGATTTTAGGATTGACGAAAAGCGCATTACATTTCATAGTATAAAAGGACACAGAGATAGAAATTGAAAGGTAAACAAATGAAATAACTATTGTTTCGGAAAGAAAACAATGATAGATAAGTTGATGAACCGACACAATATAAGAATTTGGTAAACGTTTAAGTATAAGCTATGCATGCATTCAAAATTACTTGCTGACTACCGATGCAAATGAAAGTGACATGTTCTATATGCTACAAGAAAAACAAGCTTAGAACTCAGTAGAATTAATGATCAAGATCGGAAAATCAATACAAGTTCCTGATGATACTACGATGCGATCAGAAAAAGTAATAAGCAGTTTGATGAACAGATAAGCGATGCAATGGACAGATGATTATCACGTAAGAATACAATGTGGCAAAGATCCTTTTGCAATTTCGAAAGATTATTCATTGTACAAGACGACTGCAAATTAAGGAAGAATGTAAATTATATGGACGTTGTCGATCCGAAACTTTCATTTATAAAATCTTATTTTGATGACAAATAGATTGAGGACATAAGTGAGAGATTATTTAAACAGAACCAGCAAGGAAAGTTACATTGCAAGAATAGTTTTCATGTGTTGAATATCAAACACAGATATAGAGAAACTTTACATTACAAATTGAAAAAAAAATTCTTTAAACAGTTGGAGAAAAATAAAGGTGAGGTGAAAAATGGAAGTTGATATACAATAACATAAGTATGACATTTGCCAATATATCTAAATTATTTACTATAACAAAATTGCTGTCTATAATATGTTTGTCAAATATTTTGTTAATAATATGTTTGTCAAATATTTTGTTTTCTTTTCCTCATACCCACCACAACTATATAATCCACCTTAAATTACTCCTAGTCAAAATTAATCAGTTTGACACAAACACCACCACATAACAAATCGCTTGCAAATTATTGCCTTTTATTTGCTTGAGATGTCAAAAAAGGCAACAATAATAATTCCTGGAATTATTAGTAGCATGACAAGCCAATGAAGAGTACTCGCCAAATTTGTTAAGTAATATTACAACTCTATGGTCTTAAACTAATCAACAGATTAGATTGAAAATCAACAAGCTTACAAAATTTAACAAATAATTTATGTCCCTAGAATACAAAGCGCAAAATTAAAACAATTACAAATAGTCATAAAAGTCCTATCACAGGTCCAAATGTATAAAGTATTCTCAATGCATTCCAATCGTGTTCCAAATGAGCTGTAAGGTTGAAAGTGTTGATGTGCCTGTTATTATGGGTCTATGCTCTTAAAATAAGTAACAGAAAAGAATAAAGACAACCAGCTTTGTAAAATTTAACAAAATATTATTTCCTTTTTTTTTCTTTTCCTTTTGCATTTATATTTGCATTTGCATCTGTGTCTCTATTTCCTCTTTCTTCAATTGCAATTACATTTGATTCTTTTCTCTCTATAAATGCAATTTTTTTTATATCTCTCTCCTCTTTCTCCAAAAGCATTGTATTCTCTCTGTCATCCTTATCTAACTGCATTTGATTCCCTTCTTTATCCAAGTGTTTTCTCCTCTCTCTCTCTCTCTCTCTCTCTCTCTCTCTCTCTCTCTCTCTCTCTCTCTCTCTCTCTCTCTCTCTCTCTCTCTCTCTCTCTCTCTTGTTATCTAATTGCATTTGCTTCTTATCTTTCTCTATTTCTATTCTCCTCTCTTTTTCATTTTTATCTAATTGCATCTGCTTCTCTTCTGTATCTTTCTGAAGTTCAAGCCTTCTTAACACTAATTCCGTTTCAATTTTAATTTTAATGCCTTTACCTTTATGTTAGAGTCTGATACAGACGTACTGATAAAAAAGCACTTTTATCCATAACATTATTTTCCACCAAAAATTGGACCATAATATTTGATATTTCTTGTATCATTACAGAAAATTTTGCCTCAGAAAGATCAAATTTTCAGGCAAATAGAAGCAATTCATTTTTTCATACAGTCTAACTTCTCCTGGGTAGGATTTGAAATCAAGATCTCCATTCTCGATGACACTGTACAAAGCTTGCTGATTTCGTTAAAGATTCATAAAATTTGAAATAATGTTTGGGACTTAAAACAATTCCTAAACTAGAAGAATTTAAATTGAAAAAAACTGCAATATTTTTATCCTGGATGATCTCCCAATTTCATTTTGAGTATATTCTCTTAATAATAAGTAACAGAAAAATGAAAACACAACAATCTTTGAGTAAAATAAGAAATTACGGTTTTGCGAATTATATCCTTTAATAGTTTAAGATTTAAAGACCTGTGTCCAAGTAATAAAAAGTCCTGAATAAAACTCATTTCGAGTCTCAAAGAGATTTAAAATTAAAGGTTTTGACGTATTTGCTATGATCTGCGTCGCACTGATGTGTCAATAGTCTCTTGCTGAATCTCAGACATATTATTCCAGATTAAGGGAATGACTATGAAACCCTCTTTTACTCTGCTCTGTGTTTTCGCAAGTAGTAAAGTTAGATGCTTGTGGGTTCTTATTTGATTCCAGGTTTCTCAATGTTTGACTGACGTCTCTTAATAACTTCTCTCTGCTGGTATAGTTGCCAGATTCCAGGGAGTGCCGCAAGCTGAAAGAACAGCTAATTATAACTGCTTTTGTTGTCCGGGTGTTTTGGATCTATTTCAGTGATTCGTTTATTGCCAGGACTTAATTTCATAAATGGAGCAGTAAGTCCTTTGTATCTACTATCTGTCTCTTAAACCTTATTTCTAATGACCATTCTTAATGAGATCCTCGTGAATATCAATGTATGGCGAAAACGAGGCAAAACTAGGAAGATCGTGACTATACTTCATAAAATATATTATGTAGATTCCTTTGGCGAGAGAATATATTATATTGATCGCGGCTGTAATGGATGTATTGTATTTTATAGAGATTGTTTCATTTTTCGTAAGAATATTTTATGTTATAGAATTACCACAGGTATATATAAAAATGACGAAAACTTACTCACCGATTGATGGGGTTTCTCCCCACACTCCCACACCAGTTTGCCAGATATTTATTTTGCATTTCTTGTGAATTTCTTCACGGGTATCTCCAGCAGTTCAGAGAAGGAACAGATGACAAAAGGATTCAAGTATTACAGTGAGGGATATGTCTATTCTGATTTACGTCATTTCATGAGTGACTTTTTTCTCCTCAGCTTACAAAATACAAGTTAACGATAGAGAAAAGAAACTATTTGAAGCGTGATAGTTTCTGATTAGGTATTTTTTAAATGTACAGATATGATAACTCAATAATGTGGTCAAAATGAGCGATGAGAATAAAACATTTACAAAATGTGCATATTGACACAAACTGCCCTTTTAAACAACCATACCAAAATCAGTAGAGACTGTGGAATGATTTAAATAGTTTTGGGTACATGTCAGTATGCTTGCATTTAAATTTGTATCATAAGTGTACAACATGGTTGTTGTTTTGATGCTTGCAGGTTTTAGTGCCTTTGGGTGGGAAGGACTGGGATTTTCCCTTTAAATGACATATTAGTTTTCTTTTCTGAATCATGTGTCAACTGACAATATGGATATACGATTTTATTCATACGAACACATTTTTTTGTTTCAATAACAGACTGGCAGTTATATATTTACCCATATATATATATATATATATATATATATATATATATATATATATATATATATATATATATATATATATATATATATAGATATATATATATATATAGATATATATATATATATATATATATATATATATATATATATATATATATATATACTGATACGTTTCAGCTCTTTCAAAGTGACAAAAGAGAATAGTGGAGGCAACAAGCTTTGTAAGTTTTAACTAAGATATTTTGATTTCCCTAGGAAACATGCTGTAATGGTGAAAATATAAAACATGACTTACGATTTGTGAATAAAATTCCAAAAAAAAATATCTTAGTAATTGTAAATATATTTGAGTCCTATTAAAGATAATTCTAACTGAATTTTGTTTGAATCTTAAGTTGTTTCCAAGATGGAGGATGATGACGTCTGATAAGTCTTTACACAAATATCCTGAATTTCATGTTGAACCACCATTTGTACTGTACTGTTCAAAATTAGAATGAATTTCACTGACTGTTTTTGTCCTAAAGTACTTGCGTAGTTCTCCAAAGAATAAATTATTATTTAAAAGGTAGATGAACTCATATAGCTGTCATCTATAACAACGCAAATCTTTAGCTCTTTAGATGTAATGAAAATTTAACTCTTTATGGCAAACGAAAAAAAAATGCCCTTCTTATACGACTCACTCAAGTACATGAATTATAATGTCTTCTTTTGAAGATATAAAAACGACACGAATTTTGTTTAAACAAAATAAACTTTTGTCATTTTATGTATGGGAGATTCTTTAAATCTGTTTAATAAGATGATTTTCTCTTTATTTTAACAAAACGCTTATCTGCCATAATTTGGTCTCCTGGTTCTAACAAATGTATAAGCTGGTGTCGAGCTTAGCCTCGTTTATATTCATTGACCCACAGTCATATGAATACATGAATACATTCTTAGAATGGTCTATATATTATTCATATTTAATCCAGTAAGTTAGTTTATTAAGTTTTATATTTAGGGTTTTGCAAGTCCATTGGGCATGGTTGAGAAAATTTGTATGCTTTACCTGAATATTAGATGTCCTTAGTTCTCTCCGTAGCTCGTGAATCTTGTTCCACCACGGACGTTTCGGTACCAGTTTTCTGCCGAAAAGGTTTATCGACGACAGTCCTGGTAGGGTGCGACATCAGATGGATTAATATTATTGCTGCTTAAAACGGGAAATAACTAGCGCCTTTTTTAAAATGATGGTTCACTCTCAGGATTTGTATCTCTTCCCCAGAAGTGCTGGTAAGTCCACTGGTGCATATAACTCTTGCCTGATGCTAGATTTCATCTAGTTTTCTTAAAATGATGCGTGTCCCTGATATCTACAATATATTTTGGATAGATATAAAGTGAGACTGGTATCCCGAGCTGCACCCCAATCGGTTCCTTACCACTCATCAAGAGGATTAGGTTTTGTCCACATCTCCGTACGAGCTCAGCTGTAATGTTTCCCCATAAATGAATGTGGCTAAGTTTTCAAATTTAATTTTATGTTGTTTAAATATTATGCTGGATATCCCAATGTATTTTGTTTATGGTAAATAGGACCCTAAGATCTTAGCGGAACTGGTCTACCGAGGTCATAAAAATGCAGTTTGACTCAATACACGGGCTTCAGGTGTCATTTACTAGTTCATAAATGTCTGAGAGTTGATCTCCCACTCTTGTTCCTAATTTTCCGACCTGTTAGAAGTTGGTTATCCATTTTTGGATGTGGCCTCGTAACAGAAAGTTGTTAAAATTCGCAATTAAGTAAATTTGTCCATATTTTGTCATGGACTTTTTGAAGATCAAGGAAAACTGCGATTTGGTAACGGTCACATTTCATCTTTTCGTTGAAGGCTAGATTTATGTTTGATTCCAATCAAATCAGCTGATCTATGTCGATCGTTTGTTGTGGAACACACTACAATTCTGGGACAACAGCAGTTTACTTTATAGATGGTCTCTTAATCTATTATCAATCATAATCCCCATTTTTAGAATTTCGTGAGTGAGATTGATTTGTACAGATTTCATCTGCCAGATTCTTTCTGGGTTTATGGAGAAAGGAAACTATTGTCTGTTTTCAATTTGTTGGAATTCCTCCCTAACTCTGATGGCCGTCATCAGATCCAAATTAGGCAGTTCTGTTTTATTTTTCTGGTTGATTGTATAGGTTTCATATCCAAATCTGTCATCCCAAGTGCATGTGGTCATTCCATGTTAAGCGCCTTACTCAATCGTCTATGAAGAAACATATATTGAAGGGGCTTGTGTGTTCCGGTATGCTTTAATCTTGTTGAATATTTGTTATTGCTGCTCGTGCCTAAAACGTGTTTGGCTGTTTCATTCATTTGTCTTTATTTGTTACTGCACCTGGAAGGCAGGGGTGGAGAAACTTGGTTCATTTATAATTGCCTTAATTTTTGACTATAGATCTGCAATTGTTTCTTAATTTAACTATGAACAGTATTACTTCCATGATTCTTGTTTAGCAGTGAATATGACTGTTCTGCAGGTTTTTCCTTTTCTATACAATTTAATTTTTGTTCTTTTCTTGCCTGCTTATATTTGTCATTACACCATGGGACATCCAGTTTAGCAGATTTTTGACCCCTTTCGGGTACTCTTTTCTCAGCCGGCCAAGACAAGGATTCAGCAATATTGGATTGAAGCGTTCTATATACATTGCCGGGCGGTTGCTGAAAATAACTCAAAACCATCACAGTGGCAAATTGCAATGCGAGCCTATTTTATGAACTTATGTTCTAACTACACCATAGTAGATGTAATAAAGGTAGCAGAACAGATGACAAAGATCCACAAACTGCACCTGTTTTCAGAATAGACGTGAAAGAAAGAGAGAAAGAAATTAAATAATAAGTTGTTAAGGGCACTAATTAAAAAGCTTTGGGCGATAAGCTACGTAAATGGAAAACATCATCCTATCATCATAATTGTATCAAGTACCCTCATAGCAATCGGACAAGATGTGAGAAACACTGGAGCCATTAGCTGTTATTGCAGCATGTAGATTAATCCAGACATCCTTGTACATCGTCTAGGCATCATCTGATATGGCCATATTACCATATATTCATGTCTTGACAGAACTTAAATGAGTCGAGTATTATAACATGACCAAAACAAGGGAAACAACTTTCTTGGATCTATTTTCGCTTTACCAGTATTGGTTTCCCTTTAATTGGCGGCACTTTATTTTCATTACCTATGGCAAATATATAACAAAGATAAGTACTTTACAAGTACCTAATCCAATGTACATAATACCCCTGTGAAATCTGTATAACTATTTTAGTTAAATTTAGATTTTATCATTGTGATAAATTTTCTAACTTTTACAAAACTGGTTGGTTTTGTTTCTGAAACTTAGTTTAGTTATTGTCAAAGATATATTTCACAACAAACTAATAATTATGACTTGGTTAAGGGATACATGTTAACACGTTATGAGCTGGTACGGCCAATGATTATTCCTTGACTATTAAACTTTAATTAGTCAATAAATCTTCCTCTCAGCAGACTTATCAAGTACAAAAATCATCAAATCGAAGAAACATAAGTGTCTGTTTTTTTTGTGAAACATGACGTCCTTATGGGCAAAATGGAAACCGTTTCTTGTACCCGCTTGGGACGAGTTGTAAGTGATTTAAAAGGAAATGTTGTTTCGAAGAGATATGGACATGAAATTCAGGAAAGCCCAACCCATAAAACTCTTTCTTCTTGTCATCTACGAGTCTATAAAACTTATCACAAGATCTTGAATCATTTTATCTGCAGGAAAAAAATATGATGTTTCTAAATAGTGGTGGTTGGGGTGTTTATTGAAACTTCGGCCATAAGGTATTTCGGCCAATGGACGTTTTGAACATGAAGCATTTCAGTCATTGATATTTTGCCCTAAGATAATTCGGCGAAAAAGACAATTCAGCTCTCTATATCAATATTACTACAATTTATTTGCACATTAATTGTGTACCAAATTTTGAATATTTTTATATTTATGTTACAATGTTTTTAAAATATTTGAACTGGTTAAAGCAATGATAATTTTAAAATGTGGCATTCTGAGGTGAAATGTTTTAAAAGAAAGTCACACAGCCTTGTTTTTTTATATTTCAAGTGATCTGCACTTGAACAGCGAAAACAATGTTAAGCAATGAAGCTAATAATTTAACAATTCTAATTTAAACAATTGCTTGAGCTTCCAGAAATGAAATTAAACAGTTGTATAGGTCAATGGCCACCTACATTGTACAAATGTGTGAGATTATTATAGTCATTAAACAAATAACACATTTATAATGTATGCACAGCATACAATTTTTAATTAGATTTAAAAATCCGCTCTTTTACATAAAAACAATTTTCGGCAGTCTCCGCGGACAATCGGTACTTTCCGCTTGCCAAATACGGATAATACGAATATTTATCTCTTCTGTTCAACCTATCCATTCAAGTGTTTAATTTCCCCACGTACAAGTCCATGTGATATATCTTACATTCGTTATTTTGTACAACAAATACCGTATACTATGCTGCATATGGATTTAACCAACTAGTAATGACGGGAAAAAAGAGTTCTCTCTTTTTCCGAAAGGCCACTTTTATCACAAAAATATGGATTGAAGCTGTGGGCTCGAATAAGGTGAGGGATGGAAAAGTCCTAAATCCCTTTAGATAGCTTTATGTTGCATATGAGAAAAGGAACTGAAAGACCGTAAGAAAAATATATGAAATAAAAGATTTAAGTACAGTAATGTTACTGCCAATGTAAAATGTTAATGTTTCAAATAATCTTAATACTTTTTCAACGTGCAGAGTGTAGACTTTGATCAAAAGACTTTGTAAAAGTAATATGTCGTATTACTCTGAAAAGTCTGAAAATCAGGCATATATGTACCGTATATATCGGGACACGAGAAAATAATGTTTTCCTGTCCCTTATGGTGAAACCTCTTTCATCAAGGTATATGTCTCAAGACTTAAGAAACGAACTAATGTTGTGTGGAATTAGTGCCCCCACCGTACAATAAAATAGACAATCAAAGCATTTATTTGAAGAAAAAAAATTGAAATAACCTATCCTTGCATTGCTTTCAATTATTCCTCCCTTTTTCATCATGCAAAATTTATTAAGGAAAAAATGTATCAACGAACTCTATATATGTATCAAATGCCGAATGACGTATGCAACCTTACTATAGTGTGATTCGCTTACGTCAGATAACGAAATCGCAAATGAGACGTCAATATCACAAGGTTGCTGAAAGGCACGAGTCATTCACGCATGATACTTGATAAGGTGCAAAATAACAACGATTGTATTGTATCAAGGTTAACTATGCCACGGTATCTCGCACATAAAAATCATTTTTTGAAACTACATTCTATTTGAGTGCAAATGATAATCTTTTTGCTAGCATAGGTTACAAAAGTATTATTACAGCAAGTTTTTGCTGGGTACACTATTTACCCTAGGAGCATCAATGAACGTTTGTATCAATTATGATCACATATGGCAAACAAATAGAAGCCCGGTTAACGAATAAACACAACCGAAGAGAGCAATAAACTCTTTGCTTAAACTTACCGTCAGGTTATCATTTACAAGGGTTTTTTTTATTACAAAGCAATCCAACCTTGGAAACTAACATTGGATTCTTTTAATTGTGCCGATTTTTAATGTTTTTGGATAAAGTCGGCCGACATAAAGAAACCAAGTTTCATTCCTTTAGAGTCTTTGACGTGTGCCCATTTTTTTTTCTTCACAATGTCGGCCGACATAGGGAAAACAGCATTGATTCCCTTTAACCTGCATAAGCGGGAAGTTTGAAACTAAATTGAAACAATGGAAGAGTTTGACGCAATCTAGAGTGTCGTGCATGCATTTCGATATAAAGCTTAACAGGAAATTAGTTTTTTTTATAGTTTCATCTAAAGTTTTTGTGTCCATAGTTTATAGTATTTTATTTTTCAACAAGAAGCATGTACTTCGTCTTGTGGGATAAAATACCTCATTTCCGGTTGGCGTCCTCTATAGGTAGGAAATCCTAGCTAAAGGGAAGTAACCGCGTTGTATACTTCTGTTTTGAGAAATTAAATTATTGTTTATTCTTTACGCGTGCGAATCGTTTCATTCTTTTTGTGCGAGTATAACTACCTTTAATCATGTAATTCAAATCTGATGTAAAAAGAAAAATGTTAGAGCATGATCGGTGACTTTTAAGGCTACAGTGATTAAAGCAATAAACCACTTACCTGTACCGCACGTACAATATCAAATATCGCAAATTACCACGTCCTGGCGTATCCTCTACAATTTTCCACATTCCAAACAATTGCACGAAACATTATTATTACTAATTGTTGAACAATCATAACTAATTAGTAAAATGCTCACTAATATACACCAATTCCTGTTATTCAATAGTTCTAGATAATTATAGATCACAAAATATGTGTAACTAACAGAGAGGAAGAGCATCATATACTATTTTAGATCTTAATTATTTTGTTACATCTAAAACTCCTTTTGAAACATCAAACGATATTCAAAACCCAATAGTTGTTGCTTAATGAATTTACGTCTCATAATTAGCGTATACCGCAAAAGACTAGAAAGACACCTCAAGCCGATAACAATACCCGCGCCATTTACAAGACGTCTTTTTTACTAATTCATGGAGTTTTTATAATTATCAAGAGATGAGTCGTTTCTTTCAAGTCTTTCAATTAGCATATATTCCAAATTGTAGAATGACACCTCAAGCTGACAAACCCCAAAATTTACGACTCGTTTTTATTAATTCTTTAAAGCTTTTATAACTAACAAGAGATGAATAATTGGATTTTGTATATCTTAATTAGAATATACCGGAAAGAATCAAAGAACACCTTATGCCTACAAAACACATTATTTAATAATATTTACGGGTTGGTAAAAGTATTGATTCAAGACGAAAACAATGGTGTGGAGCATCTAGTTTACTATTATTCTAAACAATAAACAAGCAACAGAGAAAGTATTCCACAATCGCGAAAGCATTCCAATTACATAGTAAATATTGAAATCTAAGACGAAGTCAATATTTCAGATAATTTCAATGACATTCTGGATTATATCATTGCAATAATCAAGATTATTGGCACATCAGCACCTTCGTTGATTTGAATATATAGTTGCACATGTGATAGTACGTTTTGGAATTTGGGGGATTTAATTCACGACACATTAATTTCCTTTTAAATTTTCACTGCGTATTCTATGAACCCATATTAGCTGTAAGTTTTTATATGTAGAAAACGATATTGTTGCAAAAGCAGTTTAATTTAAAAAAGTTATGTATTCGCCAATACCAAAGATAATCAACTGTATCAGTACCTTGTAACACTTTTCCAGAAATGTCTAACAGAACTGAGAGAAGTGTGTCATTTGGCTAACTATTTGGTTAAGAAACGATAACGCTGTCGAACGAAAGAAAAACGCATTATTATCAAAACGCATTATACGATATTCAGCTGTGATCTTATATAGTTGCCTTCAGCATGCATTTTAAAATGAAAGTCTTTCAGCTTTGATCATGAATGATGCCTATAGCATGCTTTATAAAACACTCTTATTGCAGCTATGATCTTAATGTTGCATGTAGCATACGTTTTATATAGCGCGTATTTCACCTTAGTGCCCGCCTATAGCATGTTTTTTTTTTTTTTTTAAACGCAAGACTTTTGGCACTGATATTATTGTTGCCCATTTCATTTCATTTTTCATTTCTCCCGTAACATGACTGGTCGTAGGGGTGCCACTGATGACTTTGCGATAATCTGTCTTTTTTTTTTTTTGCCGTGTTCTGTACTGCTCTTTGGCACTTTACAAAGTAAATGCCTGCCCACTATTCTGCTGTCATCTTCTCATCTATTCTCCAGTCTGCCACGTATTTTCTTTCCTCTCAGTATCCCTGTATGATTGTCTTTGACAGGTCAGATGATTGTGAAATGTTTGCGTTTTGAAATGTTTTGGATCCTTCGAAAATATCTTATCTCTAACAAATGGATTCTTCTCTCAGATTATGACGTCAGAGTCCATGTTTCACATTCATACAGGAATAAGTACACAACAATGGAGCGCATAGCTTGATCTTGGACCCAAGCGTGATGTGGCTGTCCTTTCAAATGGGTTTCAGGCTAGACAGTGCAGCTGTTGTTTGCGCAATCCAGGACAAGCAATTAGATTTTGAACCTTCATCAAAGGCGATAGCACCTCCTAGGCTTTTGAAACTGTGCCTAGCCTCTGTCCATTCATGCTTATTTCCTTTTGGATGCCACTCGGGATGTTTATCAGTTGCTTGGTCATATTCAGCGATGATTTCCATCAATCCCTCATCCATGAGTCTCAATTGTTGTTTGGTCGGTATTTAAACGCATTAAATAAGCTTGTGATTGTTCCTGATTTTCTTTGGTATGCGTAAATCAAGTGCCGCATTCTTCATTTTTAATCTCTTTAAAAAACAATAGTTTCAATATAAATTTCATTTATATCTTTTTATATTAATGAGGAGAAATATTACTTTATTTATTTATTTCTGCAAATTCCCGCTTCTTATTTATATGCTGTCTTTATTTATGTACACAAGATTCTATGTCACGTTTTGTATATTAGGCCTAAAATTAATTTTGACATATACACGAGGATGTCACGTTTCCAGTACGTTAGGCGCAAGATATGCTATATTATTGACTTTCTTGATTTTTGGAATGTGTCGAGTGTATAGTACGTAAGCTTTATAATACTGTTGATGCATTGTATTCTTTTACTGATATGCATTGATTGAACTCCATGAGCTTTTTGTTCGATTTGGTGTGTATATTTTGATCTGCGTTTTACCTAACCTACGTTAGATATTAAGGTACGTCTGAATTTCGATGAAAGCTATTTTGGACGGACCAAGATGCAGAATGACGATGTTGGATCTGAAATACGTCGTTCGTTCTGACTGATCTAAAACGATTATTGACAGTTAATGTTAGCGAAGAACTCGCAACCTTCAGTAAGATATGAACTTTATATTTCATTTTCTCTACCGTAGTGTCTGCACTTTAAATCCCTTACTTTGTATTAGCAGTATATTACAGTATAAATTTTTAAAAAAATATGGATGTGAAACATAATATGCAAATAGATATAGTGGCTTGATTTGGCTTTACAATTGATTTGGCTTTACAAATGTTTCTTTGTGAAATAAAGCAACATTATTGTAAAACAATGCCTAGAGCCTACTTTTCGTATTACGCAGCAACAAATACTGTATTATGTTGGAGTTTGGCATGACCTGGAAATATATTTCAAATTTTATTGATTTTCTGTTGACTGCGTATTAATATTAGTCTGATTGTAACCTTGGCAACACACAATCAAGAGATTATCTTATTATGATCTGGAATTTGAATAGATATTGTGTTGGACAGAAAAGATGAGTGGGACCACACTGAACGCGATGGAAGTTTTTGTTTGGTATGCTTCTTTGCTTATTTGTTTATTTGTTTATTTTACATAAGAGCGGTTCAGAAATGATTTTAACTTTTTGTGTTAAGTTTTCCGTGATATATAAATCTAGAAATTCTAGTGTTTTACGTTTTAAATAAATATGAGTGGATCAGGTTTATTTAAAGTACTTTTTGAAAATGAGAGTGAATTTCTGGAGACTTACACTTTTTATGTGTACACCCAAAAGAACTTGCAACTGTCATTAATGGTCCAGCTCTGTCAATTTGTTACTACTAGCGATTATAATCTGAAGTAAGGAACAGAATAAAATAAAATGATGTAAATATAAGACCATGCATAAAGCTAGAACTGAGCCTTAAAACTGTATGGAGGGATCTGTTTATGTTTAATATTCTCTCATTCATTTATATCGGTTCAACTTA
Organism: Potamilus streckersoni; assembly: GCA_016746295.1. NCBI lineage: Eukaryota > Metazoa > Mollusca > Bivalvia > Unionida > Unionidae > Potamilus > Potamilus streckersoni. Next base: position 107,867 of record JAEAOA010001597.1, on the reverse strand, counting down.
ACGTAGTTAGGTGCGTACTTTGATTGATCATTTTTCCTCTCTTTATGTCCATCTTCAATTTTTGAAAGGAAATAGGAAATACAATTTTACCCTTGTTCATTCATAAATATTTTCGTCCGTCCATCCGTCACACATTGTTTAAGGTTTCTGTTAAGCTGAGCTACTCCGACACTGTAACTCTCAGTCATGTAGCTTTACATATAGGTGTATCTTGGTGAGAGTCATACATAGCACACAAACCATTATAGTACATTTTAACCTTGTAAGGCATGTATTTGCAAATTTAGTGCTTATTTGAATACGTGTCCATAACCCGGTCCCAGTTCATATGGTTCATAACTATAGCAATCCGCGAATGTATGTATGTATGTATGCATGCATGCATGCATGCATGCATGCATGCATGCATGCATGCATGTATGTATGTATGTATGTATGTATGTATGTATGTATGTATGTATGTATGTATGTATGTATGTATGTATGTATGTATGTATGTAAGTATGTATGTATGTATGTATGTATGTATGTATGTATGTATGTATTGTTACATGTGTGTTAAGATTTGAATTTTTTCTAATTCTTTCTATTTTTTTATTTCATTTATATTTCATTTTATATCATTAAATATAAGTATTTTATGATGACGATTATGTTCGCAGGTCTGATGTTTTGTTAGAAACCTCGTGGGTTTTTTTTAAACGTAAATGTTACTCGCATAACCACGATTTTTGCATGTCGGTTTTGTCATATGAAATATTTATGTAAAAGATTGGCTGTGACCACGGTCATTACTAATAAAACTTGTTGACATTCTATACTGTAATATGGCTTTGTTTCGAAATCTTCATGATTTCTTCATGCGTGTGCATGGGGTGACAAATTAGTTTGCTTGAAATACTCAGGTACCTGCGATATAGTCAGTCATAGTTGAGAGTCATATTTTGACTTCTAAGAGAGTCACATCATAATATCTTCACAGGACTTATGTTTTGTAACAATTTTAGTTAAAAATTATCGGATCTTCTTCGTAAATCGTAAGTCACGTTTCATAGTTTTACCTTTTTATCGTGTTTTCTAGAAAAAAAATATTTTTGTTAAAATTTACGAAGTTTGTTGTAGTCCATCTTTTCTTGTTACTTTAAACGAGCCTATACGTAACAGCATGTATGTATATCAGCAATAGTATGGTCAAAATATAAAAGATTCATTCGTCATCAGTTGCGCAATCTGAGAATCACGCTGTCTTGGTAACACGTATCCCTTCTGAGGTTATTCATCTTGAGATGCGAATTTCAGTCTACAAAAGCAGCCGATGCTACATTCTATCCTATAATGAGCTATACTGACATACTTCTGCAACGAGGGAATAATCCTCATTACGATATATCTCCACAGCAACCTTCAAGCGTTTAGATAGGATATTATGTCAATAGTTAGCCAGATATCTATAAGGTAATAAGCAAACTCAAAACCTTACACTAAATAAATACAATGTAAAATTGTAGGTTACAGTGACCGTTTTTGCATGTGTTGTACTAATAAAGATATAATAATTCTCTAGTTTAACGATTTAAATATGAACAGTTAGAATTGAACCAAAGTCAGCGAAGCTTTAAATCTAAGTCACACTGACCTACATTTCTAATATACTTTTATGCATACCAGTGTGTACGAAATTTACATAAGCATGAATTAAAAGCTAAGCCTTAACTCGAGCCTAATACACAAAGAAGTGAGCAAAAGTATGTTTACATCCAAAAGAAGTAAAAAAGAGAGATCTAAAGAGACAGAGACCACATACAAATTCCTGAAACACAAAGTTTGTGTCAAGAAAACGTGACAGTATGAGGGTGAGAGAGATCTTGATAGTCTTCACGCATTTTGTCCTTCATGTGTGTTTTGTACTACGTTAGTTACAAATAAATTTTATGTCCGTGTATTTTTTTGGTGGATCAGTTGAATTAGCCTTATATGTACTATCGATAGCGATAAATTGGAATGGATAATTGTGGATCATTCAAAATTGTGTAAGAAACCTACCATTTAATTGGGGAGGGGGCGTATCTGGGATTTTCTTACAACAAATATATTCTTTATATTTTATTCCTAAAAATAGTTTATCATTTAAACTAATAAAATGGACATACTATTTTCTTTTCTTCTTGTGCTCAGAGCTAGTGCTTGTGCGTGAATTGGATTTTTTAATGAAGCTTTAACGATTTTTCAGCCATATCGCTACGATATCTGCAGTGTGGCGGTTTATAATGATGTCTAGCACTGTAGCATCATGCCGCAGACATGTACCATGATGCACCACCCAGCCACATTATCCGAACAACAAGCAGACCAGTCCTAACACCAACCTCTCAATGTTGAGCGTCAATAGGAGGCAGCTGTTAGTACCATTTTTATAAGTCTTTTGTATGACTTGGCCGGGGTAGAACCCACGACCTCCGGCATCCGAGGTGAACGCTCGTATTCAGAGCAAGAAAAATCTCTTTCAAGCTGTTTGGGGATACGGAATCCGCTTTCAAAACAAAGAGCAACAAAAATTATTACATTGACCATCTTCGCCCACATAAATCTATATAATCGGTAAGAATTATTATCGATGTTGAGACTTAATAATAGCGGTAACAGCTGTGGCTGTAAAAGTAGTACTATTATTATATCTAATATTAGTAATCAAAGTACTTGAAATAGTATCGATGTAATAAATAGAAGCAACAGTAGTAGTATAAGTAATAGCATTAATGATAACGTGTTACCTGCCCTTCTGGCAGTGGTACTTTTCTGTATCTCTAGCGATCAATTTTAGATTCGTAACCAACTCAGCAAACTTCGAATCGTTGGTTATGAGTGTTTAATGGTTCTATTAACATGACCTCAATAAATGAGTAAATATTCGATTGCTATCGATTCAGGATTTGGCGTTAGTCACGTATTCAATTACACTCCTTGCATTACGTAACAGCTGCAAGTTAAGATGACTAGAATATAATAGAAGTTAGCTGAATGCTGACTATGAAAAGGACCCGACATGTATAAATTCAAGGTGAAATATGAATGTTCTTTTAAAACGAATCTTTGAATACTCTATTCATGGAAACTCATAAGTCGTTGTTTTCAATAAATTTTTAACTGCATCCTTCACTAAGTATTGTGTTAGAGTGAACGTCTAGAAAGTTGGTCCCGGTACTTTAATTGCCCATGATATGTATGCTGCAGTGGCTTATCAGCTGAACAAGTAAAACACACACACACGTACGTACGTACGTACGCACGCACGCATGCATGCATGCATGCATGCATGTATGTATGCATGTATGTATGTATGTATGTATGTATGTATGTATGTATGTATGTATGTATGTATGTATGTATGTATGTATGTATGTATGTATGTATGTATGTATGTATGTATGTATGTATGTATGTATGTATGTATGTGCGTGCGTGCGTGCGTGCGTTAGTGCATGGATGAATGGATGGATGGATGTTCCTTGTTCAGCTAATAACAATTGTTCATTGTTTTGGATGGATGGATGGATGGATGGATGGATGGATGGATGGATGGATGGATGGATGGATGGATGGATGGATGGATGGATGGATGGATGGAAGGATGAATGGATAAGTGGATGGATGGATAACTCTTCGACAGTGAACTGCAGATGTTTGAAATTGAGTTTTATGTGACCCCACTCCCGTTAACTAAAACTCCGTCATCTCTTAGATTAACATTCAGTCATGCATGCAGGGTTTTTAACGATATTTTCTACTCCTATTTCTCCATGGCAAATAATTAAATAATTAAGATATAAATATATTGACAACATATAACTGTTACAGTGTTAATGTGCGGTCAAACATAAAAAACGGAAAAAATGTAATGAAAATATGTGCTTAGAGTTCAAATTTGGTCTCATTCAAAAGAAATAGCATGACAGATTTGCATTATGAAGATTTTCTCCACAACTGACCTCTGTATACATATGCAATGGTTGTTGTTGCAAATAAAATGAATGTATTTACAAAAGAATACAGTGCGCATTATAAAACATCCTTCTTCATTTAAAGTAACGAACGTTCCATGAAACACCATATTTTGAAATTTTACTTGAAATGTAAATAGAATTTGTTGCCTTACGGTGGTGAAAACTTAAGTGTGTTGACTGTCAGCATGAAACATCATCTTTTGATTAAGTGATGCATTTTGATCGTCTCAAAGTTGCGGCATTATTAAGCCCAGTTTTGTTTCATTTTTGTCTGAGGGGACACGTCCGCTACCCAAGCGCCGTCGATCGGTATCGTAGCAGCTGAAACAAACTGATCCAATCAGATTCTTTGTTACATTTACCAAAAGAATATAATCATAGCGCCTCGGATGCACTTAAGTTTCTCCAAGTTAAACATTTCGCAAAAGAATACCAGACAGGTAACAAAACGAGCCACCTGACTGGTCAACTGATTTTGCTTGTTATGGGCAGTTATTCTTTAATTCACAATGGGACGTTTGTTAAAAATACTGTTTCAGCATGGGTTAGGTAACCATTGGCTACGATAGTTGGGGGATTCCACTTTCACTTACACAGAATACCACTGTTTATTACCACTTGAAAGGGAACAAATTGGATATGCAAATTTATATCGATTAAGTTCAAATTTCAAAACTGCGTCTTCATTTAGGTGTAATTATGACCTTTTATTTCTAATGTACCAACTTCCTTTCAAAATCTCTTTTTATGACATACATGTGATAAAAATGGATCATTATTTGAAGAGGTTCATATGTGGATTTAAAGACTTCATATAATGGATGCTAAAGGAAATCACAAGCGAGGTATATACGATTTGAGTATGTATTAACTAAAATCAATTGTCGGTATATGTTTTATTATAAAACTTCTGATTTCATTATGTTCTGTTCTAACACCGCATTTTGGGATTATTGAATTCATGTAGAGACTTTCTGGATGTCGTCGTTGTGATATATCAGGAATGTTTGCACATGGCACATCAATGCCATTCTTGGCTTCTGGTACAAAAGCACATTCAAATTCTTAATTAATTTGGATCACCACTGAAGGTCATTCTGAACACTTAATACTTTTGGACAATATAAAACCTTGAGGACTGCTTGGGATTTAATTCACAATATTTTCAAATTTGCGCTCTCTATGTTAGGGAAATAAATTATTTGTAGAATTTTGTCAAACTTGTTGGTTTTCGCTCTTTTATGTTACTCAGTTTAGGATCACAGAATCGTAACAGCAAGTATCTAGTGACAGACTCAATTGTCCTAGCTTTAAATTTCAACCAATTTTCATGTGATACTTTATTTCATGGAAGTCTCTTAAATCGTTCATACAATATCTACCATACATTTTTACTTGAATAAGACTACCTTCATAGTAGACAGTTTGATAGACATAGAGACATACAGATAGATAGAGTTTTTGAATTATTTTTTGGGGGGAGTGGTGGTGGTTCTTTATTATCCTGAAGACACTGTGTTCTATTCAGACATCATTATTTCGAATCCGATATCGTTTCATGAATTGTATCCATGTTTTCCAGACACAAAATTTCACATGTAACTTTGTTCTCTGTTGCATATAAACGAAACAGATTAAGCCTATTTGTACTGTCATTCACTAGTGCAGTTTAATTAGAATTTTCTTTCCTAGACTGCAGGGTGTAACCAAGCAGTCTAAATTTCACAAATCATGTTTTTTTGATTAAATCTTTCAGTACCCAGATTTATACCGGGAAATCATGTCAACATATTAGGTTTCGTCACGATTTGTTCCGAATAATAGCTGTTTGCTTAATTTGACAGCCTAACTCCATTCAATGAATATATTTATAGGTTTATAGCATGTGAACGGTTGAACACGAACAATATTTTTTCCCTAACTGTAATTTGTCACGTTTCATATATATGACAATTTTATGATTTTCAAAATTTAAGTTTCTTGTATTGTAAAGAAGAGGTCATATTGACGGCTTTGGTGTTTGTATATAGAGATCTACTATGATGAGGAGGATTACAGAGAAACCTGATGAAACTGCGAACTTTAATGGACGGCAACTTTACCTTTCCTGTACAATGAATCAAAGCAATAGCGCTCAACGATATAAACATATGATCTAACGTTGGGGTGGAGTCTGACACCGATGCAAACATGGAATCTAATGATGGGTAGAGGCTGACACCGAAGTAAGCACGGGATCTGACGTTGGAGTGGGGTCTGACACCGAAAAGTAAACACGGGATCTAATGTTGGGGTGAATGCTTACATCGAAGCAAACGGGATGGATCGTTGGGGTGGAGGCTGACAGCACAAGGCTTTCACATCTATTGCTTAATTGTATTAATGTACGTTAACAAGTTATTTATTCATCATATTGTTGGAAATAAAACGTAATATTTCTCTAAAATACATTATTTAAGATATCATTATCCCAGTAGCTTTAAAAAAATAACTTCCTAACAACTGTTTTAACTTGGCGGTTTTTGTGCTGCTACGAAGTCGGGCTTTCATTCATATTATTTTCATTTTGTCAATAAACTTGTTAGTGCTGTATGATGATCATATTAACAAAGTATAAGAAATATTCTACACAGTATTACATGGCTGTAGTAAGTGGCGGAAGATACAGGCGACCGCCGGGGAAAGGTAGGTAGCACCATTTTTCTAGAAGCTTGCGGTATTTTTGCCAGGGGTGGGGTGGATTGTGGGGGTAGGGGTGCCACAAGGCAACGCTCGCCCTTATCGGTTTTTAATACAGCAGCAATATCTTTAAACATGGAATGTTATCACAGATTTACTTGAACTTTAAAGTCCAAGGTTTATGGCCTTATATCTTGTTGCAAACCTTCTCTTTACATTTGCTTGATACGAAATCAGAAGCTAGGCATTTATCGTCTAGTGATTTCGCCTAATTCTCTCATCACCACATCAACACTTTCACTGCGATCTCTGGGATGTGGAACAGGCTCATTGCAACATAATGCACGTTTTAAGAAGTGTCTCAAGAACATTTCATAGTCTGACGTAGGCACGCGGTACTGACAAGTCATGGACAGGTCGCGTAGGCATGCGGTGCATGATTATTTCAGCTGTATCCGTCATTTATTGATGGCATGATTATTTAAGCCTTTAAATGGTGATTATCGAATTTATTTAGCTGTTCGTCTACCGATAGTTCTTGCAAGATCATGAAATAACATCCAACAAAAGCAGCGTTAAAGTACGTGTACATTTTTAGACCAGGACCGGTGTGATCTAGTAAAAACACAGATTAAACGTCGCTATGGAATCTGAATGAAAGCTCTACGTTCTGGAAACTGTTTGTATTCCTCCTGCACTGGTGATGATAAGATCTGACATCCACTTTCCTTCACCCAGATGCCAATGCAAAGGTCGATAATGATCGATGATCTTCGTGTGGAAGTTTGTGCTGACAACAAAGGTAATGGGATAATGGACTTTAGTACTATTGCAGTAGTATTATTAAATTTTAGTACAATTATTATTTTATGTAATAACAGTAAAAGACCGTACATGACCACGTTTCAGCCCACTCAAAATGGAGGAAAGAGCGTTAGCAGATCTCTGTCTTGGGCTCGTCTTTAAAGCGAGTACAGACAATAAATATTCAGTGATAGGTTTCCTATACTGACTTTATATTTGCTGGGAATTTTGTTTGTATTTCTGTGCAGATTATTTGAGTTAATCGGAGACGTATCTTATCAAATCGTTAAGGCGATCATTATAATGATTTAACCTCATTTGCACAAAAATGTGTGCAATATTTGCTGAAAACGAAGATTTCCAGACCGTTCAAATGTACAATTTGACACTTAGTCATCTTTTATATTTATTTATATTTTGTCTTTTAATGCCTTTTAACATATTTTTTTTACAAATTATGTTAGGCCTTCATTAAATCTAAGAAACACGTTATACATCATTGAGCTATACAATTTGCTCCATATTTATTTCCTCAACTGAATAAATAATAAATGTATGAATTGAATTTCAAGAAAAAGTCTTCATTTTGAAAACTGCTTTTGATAATTTTCCGCATTGATCGTCAATTTAATAGATATACGTTAAAAAAATGAAATAGATAAGTTAATCGGGATGCAATTATCTTGATCGATGTAAACGAGAAAAATGGTTTCTACATCTTGACAATGACATGATTTAATTTGAGAATGAATATTATAATACTGAATCAAACTAGACCATGATGAAGAGACACGGAGGGTTACTGGTGTCGGATTCTTGTGGAGCTGTCTCATCCATAGATCATTGTTCCATGTAGTCCGTGGCCTATGTAGCCCTACCGGGCATCTCCCTCCCCGGACTCTTATCTCTTGGCATTTTTTACTTTTGGAGGATGGGACAAAAAAGAAAATATGTTAACTGTACATTTTGGGATTCACTTTGTCTTCTGGCTGAATATTTAAGGAAATCCCAAGCGGACAACTTTCAGATAGTGCGAAGATGTGGTGACATTGCCCCACAGTTTGAAACCTTGTTGAATTCAGTGGCTCTTACACACATGGATAATATATTTTGGACATGCCTCTATTCTAGAATAATAAGTAACAATCAAGTCTCTCAACCGATTTGCCACAAGAAGGTTTTAAAAATAGCTAGTGAATGTATATAAGACGAGACGCGAGTTTGTGTTTTACTTAAATCACACCCTTTACGCATTTGTTTTCAATGTTTCGCATTAGATATCTTGAAATTGATGTCTCTTGGAATTAATTATAGTCATTTTGCAAGTCTCTAGATATATTGTTAATGTAGTGGTATGTAGCTGAAACTCCCAAAGAAAGAAATTGCCAATGGAGTGATGAAATGATTATATTGTCGTTGCAAAAATCAATTACATGTTTTGACATGTCTGCATTTTTATTAATCCGTTTTTAACTCACATTTATGTAATTAAAATTTGGTATTTAGTAAGTTTGTTACACTGTTCAGTTTTTGGTGGTATATTGCTTTACATGTGGTTCACCGGCATTGTAAAAACACACGTGTGCATCATTTACCGACATAAGATGTCATAAGTATTTTGGATTTGAAAAAGGCAACTTTTGAAAAATAACAAGTAATATTATAAAAATGAACATCGAATCTACAACGTACAAGTTGAAGACCTAGACCTGCAGTCTTTCCACACCCTCGACACGGTCTCAGAAGATGACTTTCATTTTCTTGTGACCGATACATGAATTTTCAAAAGGAAGGTACGTGTCTGTTATGAACAGTTACGTGTCTATCGTGAAAATGTATATGCCTATTGTGAAAAGGTACGTGTCTATTGTGAATAAAATTACTTACACTATTTACTGTTCTTTCAAATAAGTTTCATATTTTGTTTTCATTTCGGTATCCTATTTAAATGAATATTTTAAATTATTATACTTCTTAATTTGAACTCCTGGAATAAAAACCCGTCACATGAACAAACCAGAGAGATTCATGGACTTACATTTCAGCTGTGCACCCTACCCCTAACCCCACCCTCTCTCTCTCTCTCTCTCTCTCTCTCTCTCTCTCTCTCTCTCTCTCTCTCTCTCTCTCTCTCTCTCTCTCTCTTACACATACACACACAATATGTGTACGATAAAAAAATAAAAGTCATTTGCTTATTGGAATGAACGTTAATTTAAGAAGTTAGATATTGCTGCAAATATAAAAATTAGTAATTTGTAATATAGTTGCTGAAATATGCCCAAATTATTCCTGTAATTATTCAAAGTTTGATGTATGCCTACATTTGCACGAGGAAAACCGGTAATACTCGTTTTTCTGTCATGACTAATAATGACTCAATGCATACAATAAATATTAACTTACCTATTAGAAGAAAGCATTACGGACGGAAACACTTATAACGAGGTATAAAAAATGTTCAAATATCTGAGTCAGTAGACGTCATGACAAGACACATCCAAAACCGCCGAACAATCCCAGACCAACCAGAAATCACACCGATTTTCTTTGAAATTTCTTATTGGCAGGATCTATTAAAGTGTATCGTTCACAGATCTGAAGATGCAATGCTCCAAAAATAGGATGATAAGAGATGTCGTCAAGAGGAGATGGGACTTGGCACATAATATGAAGAAAAGCTTGTCAATTTAGCATATGGCCAATGATTCTATAAAATCAGACAATACATGTACAAGTTCATTCACTATTTTATTTCGTCGTTTTGAGTTATCTACAAGCTACACAATCTCACTCATTATCATACACAATTTTGGCTGACAAGAGAGCAGTTTAATAAGATTCTTTGCCAAACGGTTTCTTGTTGGCTCAATTTATTATGGATAAAATTAATTTAAAATTAGGGCATGCTTCAACTGCCAAATGCGAATCTTTCAAACATATCTTTAATTTTCACCAGAGCAAACATCTATAGTAATAGTTTGGTTTGGCAGGTTACAAAAATAGCAAAATCCATTTTCACTTGATTTCTCATAATTCTTGCAATACAAAGTGTCCACCCAGGCCGAGTTATACTAAAGACTTATAACAATGGTACTTACAGCTGCCTCGCTTGGCGTTCAGCATTAAGAGGTCAGTGTTTGGACTGGTTGGCATGGTGTCAGGATAACGTGACTGGGTGGAACATGATGCTACATGTCTGAGGCATGATGCCCCAGTGCTAGACATCACTACAAACCGCCACACTGCAGACATATCAGCAATTTGACTGAATCATTGTTAAAGCTACGTTAAAAATGCAAATCACACACATACACACACACACACACACACACACACACACACACACACACTTAGAACATTCAATTGGGAACTTCTTGATCCCCTTTTTCCCCTGAAACCACTTTTAGGGAAAAATAAAGATATGGCTGATTTCATGGGGATAAGAAAAACCGAGACAATAATGTTTGCGCAAAGATTTTAAGTCTAAAGTTTGTTTGTATTAGAGTTAATGATTCCCAAAGCGCACGATAGCGCAATGGGAGTCGAAATTTAGTCATAAATATATAGGATCTCCAATGGAGAATGATTTCATATTAAATTTATGAAATGAATTGAATAATGTCCAGTCTTTGCTGCATACGTGTATATAACAAGGAGAAGACTATACATTAGGATTTCTCAAGACCTGGAATATTAGCCCACAATATGTTTACAGGAAAGAGAATAACAAGGACAAGAAAATTGCCGAAAGTGATATGACTAAAGTGTTTCCGTTTCCGGTTTTTTGTGAGGTCATGGCAGGAGGCGTACATCTCTCCTTTGTTAGATTTGTTAGACTAGCGTCAGCAATGTATCCCGAAAAGACATTGGTCCAGAACAACGCCTTGTTCCTCGCAAAGGTTCCTCTGTAAATGTTAACAAAATTGGCTAATGATAGAAACTATTATATAATCTATAAACGTTTTTCAAAGAATTAGACGATGAACTGGAGTCACAATTATTTGTACTGCTTTAAATAATTTTTAGTAATTTAATCCGTAGCAGCAAGAGCAATAATAATAAATTTTTCGTGTTTAATGCCCATATATGTTGTATAGGATGTAAAATACCCGTTCATAAATTTTAATTCCATACTATATATATTAAAGTACTCTTTAAGCATCGGTACACTATTGCGTTGGGGACAAGAACAATGTTTATAGTACAAACCAATACAGCTTGAAAAATATTTCTTAGTAGCGGCAGGCCATTTATAGTTTCAAAAGGACTTGCACACAAAAAATTGACCCAATATCTTGAAATATCTTTCAGCTGTAACGACAATTAAGATTATATCTTCCGTCGTAATCGGTCAGGGAGTCCCAGTAGCTCAATTAGTAGTGCGTCAGTCTAATAATGAGATGGTCACTGGTTCAATGCCAGTTCACACCATCCATACATGTCGTATATCCTTGGGGAAAGCTCTTAGCATGATATATTTAAAACAAATGTGCTAAAACAACCGTTAAAAACTAGCCAACCAACTGCATGCAGTCAAATAGCGTGTTTTCACACCCTAGACATTTCAATTTTTAGTATTTTCTCAAGTACCATTTGACCAAAACTCATATTTTTTACTAAAGCTCGACTACGTTTTTCATTTTTCTACGGATAACCTCTGAATAAGCTACAGTATCCAAAAATAATTGAACAGTTTGAGCCGTTATACATTAAGGACAAAATTTACCACAAATGATAAGAAACAAGTTGTTATCGCTTTTTTTTTCATTTACACAAATAAATCTACTGCGTGTGAGTTTTCCAAAATCTACAGTGCAAGCATTGTTAGTGATTTTATTTGCATTGGACATTTTATTTAGGTTGAGAGGAAATCGTTCATTATGAATAAGTGTTGTGATACTGAATGGAAAATCCTCATCATATATATATATATAAATTAAAGACTGCGTAAATATGCTGCATTGGTTTAAAAATTTGGTGTTAATGCCATGAATTACGATGGACAAAGCCAGACTTGTAAATGACATAGAAATCAGTAAAGTTACTTCAGATATTTATTTTTTTTCAGTAGAGTGACTGGGATATCATAAAATATTCATTAAAAGTTCATTATGACGGACAAAGCCAGAATGATGCCTTCCCATTAGATCAAGTCGCATGAATAAAGTGATTTAACAAAATAAATGTTTTCTTGAAATTGTTAAACTTTAGTTATTACCTTAGGTAAACGTCTCCAACACTTCCAGACGGTGCTATCCAGTAAAACATTATGTTGGTCAGATTTAACTCTTGGTTATGGGCGATGGCACTCTATTAAAAGAAATGGTATGATCATTGGAAGATTTCCTTCATGAAAACTATTTGAAAGCATTTATTTCGACACAACTGTATTTTCTAGATTAGAAATGCTACTGTCAATTTGTCATTGATGGTAATATTATAATTTTCTTTGCTTAATTTAAATACCAAATGCTTATATATCTGTTGGCAATGTTCCAGTTTGACATAAAAATTCTGAACTTTTCAATTTGTCAGGTCGTTCTTAATTTTGCATAAATTCAAAACAAACGCATCGAAATGCTGTAAAGCAATACATTTTATGCTCATTTATTTTCGATTGTATTAAACAATTGCAAATAAAATCAAAAAAAATTTGGTGGGAATAAATCTAACACAAGTTAATTATGTAGAGAATATTGTAGGCAGATGGTAAGAAATTTTTGAGTAAGAAGTTATGGAATATAAGTGATGGAAAACTTTAACAAGATGCTTAACAAAAACGTGCTTTTCCTCACGTAAACCTTGAACTTTTGGACCTACCCTGGACACCATGGGAAGAAGCGGTACTATAAAAAGGGGTGAATGTAGTTATGCTATATTTCAGACATAGGTGAATTGTTGAAAACATAACAAGAAAAAAATTCAGGCAACAATTTTCCATGACAACTCTATTGAGGCAATGAGCCCACTCAGGGTTAGGCGTGCTAGTAAAAGAAGGGGAGCATGTCACCATATTATGTCATATATATATAAAGCATGTCGGATAAGGAGTTCGGTGATTCAAATGTTGCAATAAAACTTTACTCAAATCTATCCTGTCCACGTCCACCACCACCACCACCACCACCACACACACACATAAAGCTACACAAAAGGTTAAACCTTCATTGATCTGACTGGATGACAAAGAAGCTGTACAGAAGCCCCGTCGCAGAACACATTTCCTCCCCTGTATACACTTCCATTGATACAACACCTATAGCAATTGCTAACAACCCCTACTAGAGTTCCGAAACCAGGAAGGAAAAATAATCTTACTGGATACGCTGCCTTAGAACATTGACCAAGCGGTCTAAGCCAAGAAAACTAGAGAAAGAAAGCTATGCACTAGTAGAATTATTCTTTGCAGCCGACACATTTTCTTTTCAAACTTTTCTACATCTTCTTATTATCCTTTAATTACTACTACAAACATAAAATATCGTTTTAGAATAAAGTTATTTATACTGCACAAAACATTCATTTCTTACTTTCATGGATTTTTTTCCCCCCAAATCATACTAAATTGTGTTACTTAAAATGGACAAACGTTACATGTCTATTTTGTTGCTTTGGGGCCCCGCGCTCATCACTTGCTGCCTTAGGCCCAGCACATCTTAGGGCCGGGCCTGGCAAATATAGCTTTACCAAAAGAGAAATAAACAGTGACTAATTTAAAACCTTTGTTACATAAATTAGCATCGGCGAAACAAATATGGAAATTATAAATAGGATTTATACAATTTTAACTTCTGCACAATATATGTCTATCTGTCCGTCTACTGGCGTTAAGTATCGAGGAAATTTTGTAAACCACTTGCATTGTTGTTGTTGTTGTTGTTGTTGTTTTTATTTATCAAGTTTTAATATGACCATTTAGCACATCTCTTTCTTAATTATTCCAAACGACCAAGAATGAGATCTTAAATATTTATGCTGCACGAAACATTCATTCCTTAATTTTGTAGTTTTTTTTTTCTTCCCAAATGCAACTTAAAATGGACAAAAGTTACATGGCCTGAGGAAAACCACATATATGCGATTCGCTTTTTCTATTTGCTTTTAATTGATGCGTAGAATATCACTACGATATAGCTCCAAGATACATCACACGATCAACTATTAAGTAACGTATCACACTTACAGAAGCTTTTTCTAAACAGTTAATGGGACTTAGAAGTTTCTCTCCTACAATAGTCCTGAAGGTCCCTATTGGAGAGTCCTTCATAGGATTGCTGCAGTTGGCTGATCTGGCCTGAATGAACACCCCTTCAAAAAACCAGGGTTGCGTTGAACTCAGATTAACTGAAAACGATAGAACATTGTCCTGCATTTTAATTTGCTTATTGCCGCTTCAAGCATGATAAGCAAGTAAAAGCAGTTGCGAAAACATTTGCGAAAACATATTTGAGACATGTGATGTAAACAGGTCTCAATATTATGACCATAAAGAATTGAATGGTATTACTTATTCTATTATACGCTAATGAATCTTAACAGTTAATTATTCTAATACAAGCTGATCAACTTCGTAAATTGGACAAGCATACATTGAATACTTCAAAAATTCTAAGAATTGTTTACCAAGTGATCAGCAATTAGGAAACTAGCCGAATTGATAATAATAATTTACTCCTCCTTTAAGTTTGGTCCTCTTAAAATAGATCACAATCTGGCACCTCATCTTACGAAAGAGACATATTAACAATAATTGTGAAAACTTGAAGTTTATGAAATGATGTATTTGCGCTAATTACAAGCAGTAGGTTAATAAACACCTACTTAATCTAGCATTCAAACATTATATAAATGTAAACTAGGCTGTGTGATGTTTTATGCTAATATTAAGAAAATCACCCTATACTGGCACAGTCATCTATTTTTTACATGTCCCATATACATTGCATGATTCTGTTACTTTTGATAGTCACAAAAAGGGGTTGCACCTTATTTTGGAAAAATGTTCTTCACAATAAAGCTATCAAGTAGATTTTGTACACATTTCCTGTGTTACAGTTGAGGCGTAGAGCTAATGTTGCTTTAAGGGATCATATAGACGTTTCTCTACTTATGGTATGCTCCGTTGCTTATACTGGACGAGTTAAAAAATATTAAAGATCCAGTTTGATCATAAGACTCGGAACTCTAGAGTCCTGTAACGGCTTTAGAAATGACTGAATGTTATTTTCTTTATTTTAAAAGGTGATTAATATAATTTAAATAGACAAACCTTTGTTGTTGTTTTTTTAAATACGTTGCATTTTTCTTATTTATGGCGTACGATGACGTGTACAACGTGAACAATGTGAAATATGCAGCTGACTGCAATACATTTATAAAAATTAAGTTATCTTCACGGTCAAGAAAGAAAAACTTTCGAGATGTTTTCCCTGTTAGATAAGTTGAAATCTCTGAAGATGTTGTGTTGATTCACTCATGCCAGCTATATTTTGAAAAAAATGATTAGCTTTCAATTGCCAGGCATTAATTATAGACGGGCATTTATTTAAGGTGAAATAAAAAATAGGTTATTGTCATTTAGTATTTCACATCGCTAAGTAAAACTAACAAATTGAACCAAACATACAAATAAGATCTGGGTCTCTAATATCGATTGAAGAAGGAGAAACAAAAAAGCTCACTAAGTTTAGAACATTCCATTACGCACTTTTGCTTTAAATACATCGTATTCATCATCAGACTCCCTGTCACCAATAGAAACAAAAAAGATTCCATTTCTTCTGGAGGCTGAGAATTGCTCATTATGTGTTTATGATTTCTTTAACTTGTAAACACTGACACCCATAACAGTGACTTTTGTAAAGTGCTTTTATACACTACCAATTTCCAATGTAACATATTTTATATGAAGAATATCCAACTGCACATTAAAAATGGCATCTTATTGCTATGCATATATACTTCCATCGTTGAGACCAAATAAAGGCTGTTGGAAGCCCTCGACAGAATTGTCTTTAAAAATGTCATCATTTCCATTTAAAAAAGAAAATATAATATAATAAAAACCACATAAACAATAAAAAAAACTAGTTGACTGCATTGCTGTAACCCACACGACGGTTCCAGCCAAGGGCAACTGATCCATTTGTTCCGACTTTTGTCCGACCTTTTACTATCTTGTCGTAGGCTACCAGTATTATCTGCAACCTTCCGTCATTTTTATTCTGATTATATGAACGAAACATTACCCTTATATTGTCTGCTGAAAATGAACTCCACCCACTCCCCACCCCACCCCCACCCGCAAAATCAGATAAGATTTGAAAATATACAAGACAAAATAATGACGTCGATAAAATTGTACAACAATGTAAAGTAAAGCTCATTAGCACAAATTTATTTGCAATAATATATTAACTGTTTGAGTTCTATATTGCATATCTTCATTTTGGAGAACCATTTGACATAGAATACAAAAGGATATAAATAACAATTTTTATAAAAGTGGCTGACATGAAGGATTTTGTGGGGTTCACGCCATGTATCAGTACATGATAGCTTATAAATGGCGGCTAACATATTTGGGAGAGAAAGAACAAGGGGAAAACCCAGTGAATAACCACCTACCCATGGGAGGCTACAGTCAAGATTTCTCACATACCCGTGCCGAGACTTTGCAGGTGGCATATCAATCGAAGATATATTTAGTACAATCTTCAATTGTATCGGATGTAATGAAATGTAATATATTCAGGTACAAACAACATTTTCTGCCTGTTAGCCATTTTAGCAATACGTTTTTTTTTTCTGACATTTTGTCGGTAAGTTGGAATTCCCCTCTATCATGTCGTGTGCATGTGTTAGAGTGTGTATGTGTTAGAGTGTGTATGTGTTAGAGTGTGTATGTGAGGGTGGGGTATGCAATAAATATAAGCAACTCTAGCGCTATGGAAGCTTTTTTTCATTATGGGAGAGGCACTTTCCAAAGCTAACGACTTCTACAAAACAAAATTATTTATTTTATGATATATTGAACCACGTCAAAAGGCCACGACAATACTCGACTCATTCGTTTTGTTGTTACGCAGAATATGAACATTAGATTCCAATTTCAATTATAGTCGCCCTACTGCAAAAATCACGTCTCAATCACTCAACTGAAAAAGCACATATCACAGTCATTCTATTAACATAAATCGCATATGGAAGTGGCTCCACTGAAAATATATCGAATATCTCAGTCACTCTACGGAAAAATTAAATATCTGAAGTAACTCCACTGAAAAAGTAATATATCTCAGCCATTCTACAAACAAACATCATAATTCAGTCACTATACTGAAAAATAGCACATGTCTCAGTCACTCTACTAAAAAGATCACATATCCTAGTCACTGCTGGAAAAGTCAAATATCTCAATCACTCTACTGAATACATCACAAATCTCACACGCTCTACTGAAAAGTTACATATATCAGTCACTCCCCCGGAAACAAAAATCATATATCTCAGTCACTTCACTGAAGAAAAAAAATCACATACCTAACTCTACTGAAAAAATCTCATATTTCAGTCACTCTACTGCAAAATTCGCAAATCTCATTCACTCTTCTAAAACACATTCATATATCTCCGTCACTAAACTGCAAAACTTACATATCTCAGTCTCCCTACTGAAACAAATTATACACATTTGTTTATTTACATAATTAAAAACATTAAATATAATTTTTAAAATATTATCAAGTAACACTGTGGTAACAGAGTTTCATTTTAAATGTAATTTCTCTTCAACTGTGTAGTTTAAATATTTATTAAGTAATCAATTTTGTTTATCACATGTAGGAACATACGTGATAAATGATAATCAACATGATAATTAGTAAAGACATTGCCTTGATGAGTAATAAGAGAGAGAGAGAGAGAGAGAGAGAGAGAGAGAGAGAGAGAGAGAGAGAGAGAGAGAGAGAGAGAGAGAGAGAGAGATCAAACCTTGTATAACATCATTTGCGTGGTACACAGTGCTATTCACCGTGATTGAAAAAGGTGGTTGACTGCCGTTCGCGTTTTGTGCGTTACTGCCATGGCCAACTGGAAACATATCCGTACATGATGACAAAGGAGGTCCACTGGGGTAACTTGCCGCTCCAGGTAGAGTAATAGAAATTAAAAGAGCAAGGGCGCATGTTGACACCATTTTTAAATCCTTCAGAACTGTACACTGGAAATAGAAGGATAAAAAGATGTGTACTATTCGAATGTATGCCATTGTAATGACTATCGGTAGTAATGTTATCCGTGCAATTTTATACCAATATACTACATGCAATAAAAAATAACAAGGCTTTTTAAGTGTTGGTGTAAAGAAATTTAATGTACAAATGCTATTGGTATATCAAATTGTGATCCGCACATGGCGTAATAATAAGCATATATGCTGCTGATTCTAGGCATATAGATTAATGATGAATTCCTACTCGTCTGTAAATAACAATAAAAAGAATTAAAAATCCTCGTTTTCTAAATGAATTTAATATGGTACACAATTTCATTTCGCTTCTTTCCGCTTTCCATTATCCTTCTCCTTTCAAGCATAAGGGACAAAATACGCTGAAATAATGAGTGAGAAAGAAAATGAAACCTACCAAAATGTGGCTATTCTTAACGGTAAGTGTACACTATCCTTATGAGTTATCTAGTTATCTACAGCGTTCATATGATCAATGATACAGCGTTGTAAGTCGACAATGCACGGTGAAATCCTTGGTTACAAGGCACATGCTGTATCGTATAGAATGCTTTTTTTGGTGTTGTTCTTGTTTTTTAAACTTATTAAATTATTCTAAAACTCGATTGTTATAAATCAAACATGAAAATGTCCAAAGGCCGCCTGACCCGACCCCCCTCTCTCTCTCTCTCTCTCTCTCTCTCTCTCTCTCTCTCTCTCTCTCTCTCTCTCTCTCTCTCTCTCTCTCTCTCTCTCTCTCTCTCTCTCTCTGTGGACTATCATAGCAAGATACAGGATAAAGTCCATGAAAATACAAGCGTAAATGATATTCGCTAGGATTTTCGCTTGTGCCATATGACGATGTCCATGGAACTATGACTGATGGTAAATGTTAAGTCAAATAGAAGAGAGAGAGAGAGAGAGAGAGAGAGAGAGAGAGAGAGAGAGAGAGAGAGAGAGAGAGAGAGAGAGAGAGAGAGAGAGAGAGAGAGAGAGAGAGAGAGATTGATTTATGGTTGTTAGTAATGTTATTTAAAGCAGAATATTTACTTATATCAGCTTTAAATATATTAAATATTGTATTTACCTCTTGTTGGTTCGTCATTTTCCTTAGTTTATACGCCACAGTAATTTCCATGTGCCAGTACGTGAATGGCTATGAGTATAGTGTTTGTAGTGCGCTACTTTCTTTAAGAAAACCATATTTCATGTTTAAATCATAAGTGTGTCTTATATTAATATAAACAATGTGAATGAAAATAGAAACTAAAAAAAGAAAAAGCCAACTTATCAATATGCAAAGGTTATAGTGAAAAGCCATACAAGAGAACATTTTGTAGCGGACAAACTCGGCAGAGACGTAAGGAATGCATTCGCTACACAGTTGTCTGTATTCAATATTACCTCCGTTCAATGGGTAGATACGTGTATTTGTATTTGATATAAATAAAATATATGTAAAGATTTTATTCTATATAAATGATATACCACTCCTTGTATAATATTTTCATTGAAAGGAAACTCGGCAACCCTCGTTTCCTTTTAATGCAAAATTTATACATATCGTGCTATATAAGTGATAGAATGTACTTCAAAGTTTCCTCCTGCAGTGGTTGTTGTACAATAATTGCCAACATACATCAATACATACCTTTATTTCATTTAATTATGAGTCATGTGCAGTCTATTGTGACATTAGAGAATAATGCTGTATCAAAAACGTGACTTCCGCTTGTACAATCACATTGAATTGTCAATTTTTACACAACGAAAACCAAGAGAGTGAATAGTGAAATATAAGCTAGAGTAACCTAGTCTGTGATAAAGGTGTAATATTCATGAAGGTGCATAGCCTCACTAATTTTCAGGAGTATATATATATATATATATATATATATCTATATATATATATATATATATATATATATATATATATATATATATATATATATATATATATCAGTCCTGAACTTAACGCGAAAACCAATTTTACACTTGGGTACAATATAAGCTACATTAGTCCATTAGTCTCCTCCGCAGGGGATATGTGGATATGTGCTTTGAAACTCACTGCACTAATGTTCCCTTAGAAGCTAAGAATAAAAGAATGTTTAGAGTCAATAGAGCCCTAAATATCCATGCCCATCCACCAGCAGTGAAGGCAGATGGCAAGAGCTATATGGATAACCATGAACTTTCAAGTCGAGTGGCATGGTGTGGTCACACTAGGAGGTGTATCTATGGCCTTATACACTGGTGGCTCATGACAGGTTGCTTTGCACTGGACGAAGCAGCATTAGAACTTGACCCACCCTTAGGTGACTGAGATGCTAATTTTAGTATTGTAGTAGGAAAGCTCGTGAAAACATTCCCTAAGCAGTGTCTGTTTTACCTTAACACTGGTAAGCACACTGCGTCTGACTGGTATCCCATCTTAGCAAGCGAGCACCTAATAAAATAATAAAAGTGATTCAACTTACCATACGTGACTGGAATGTAGTGCGTCAGCAGACAAACCAGAAGGAAAAACAGCAAATGTTGGTCGAGAAATTAGTTAGATTCAACATCCAGACATCAGCACTAGATGAAACTCTCCCTACAGAGATTATCAAAAAGCTGGAACTTTCTTCAGTAGTGACCGATGTAAAGAAAACCAACGTGAAGCTAGTGATGGGTTTTCCGTCAAAATCACAGCTATTTATGAACCTCACAAATCTTACAAAGGGCGTGAAGAGCAGAATAATGCAAATGAGAATCCCACTGTCAGGACAAAAGCATACAACTCTTTTCATCCCATATGCATCAACCATGTCCAACCCAAATCAGATCAAGGACAATTTGTATAACGACCTGGATTTTCTTATAGCAGACGTACCAAACGTACACAAACTCAATATTTAGTGACTTCAATGCTGGAGTTAGCACAGATCGACTGACATGACCAGGCGTCACGGGAAAAATGAATTTACAATGGCAATAGCTACAGAGTCCTTCCTCTGAAAAAAAGATCCCCAACATGATTTAAACATCAGCATAGTATTTCACCTGCCAAACCGCAAAATGACAATCAATACATGCTCACAGAATATTGAGTAATCCTAAACATCATATAGAGAGTATTTTTACTCAACTAAATTCAAAACCCTCAGTGCATCCTCACGTAAATATCAAGACTGATTTGATAAGAACGAGACTCATTAAGAGAAACATCGGCTACAGAAGGCCTTTCTTGAAGACAACACTTCATCATCTAAGAAGGCACATCAAGATGACTACTCAATGTAAACTGAGTGTTGCGAGACTCATGGCTGAGCAATGAAACAGATTAGATTAAATTTTTGCACATAGGAATGATATGGCCACAGTCACCAGAAACATCTCCAACACTGAGTTCTAACACCGCCACGCTGCTCACTGCCATACAAAAGATACTCCAAAGATGGACAAAACACTTCAACATATTAAATCATTAATCATCTATCAGCAGTAATTTATCCACTTACCCAAGTGGAAATAAACATATAGTTTACTGATCCTGAAGAGACGCCTGTAACATAAAAAGCGATCCACTTGCTGTTAGATGGCTAACACCTTGGACAGATACCGTATCAGAAGAGGTCGACAAAATCATAGAGTCGCACATAGCACAGGAATTAACCTAACTCTTCAAGTCAATACTGGTTCAGGCATCTATGCCAGAGGTGTACAAAGATGCATCCATCTTTTACTTATTCAAGACAAAAGACAATCATACAACAATCATTATGATTAAAGAGTTTGGATTATTAACATGCCTGCTCGTGTGAGAATCTCAATATGTCTACCCTATTCTACCGTCTAATCCTAGTCAATTTTTCAGGAGCCTGTTGCTCCTATAGTTGTTGCGAATGACACAATTAATTAAATCGATATAATACTTAAAGTACTATATTTACGTTATATTCTCAGTCAGTGTAATGTTGTATCCTCATTGTAAGTTTATTCTCAGCCAAGTCACGGTAAATCTATTCTCAGTCAAGTCACGGTAAATCTATTATCAGCCAAGTCACGGTAAATCTATTCTCAGTCAAGTCACGGTAAATCTATTATCAGCCAAGTCACGGTAAATCTATTCTCAGCCAAGTCATGGTACATCTATTCTCAGCCAAGTCATGGTACATCTATTCTCAGTCAAGTCAGACTAAATTTATTCTGTCAGTGTAAATTTATTCTCAGCCATATTAAGGTTTTGAAACTTTCAAAGTCCTATTTCAATATTCTGTTTTTTACAAGGTTCGGTGTACATTAATTGCAGATAAAGAAAACAATATAACTCTTGAATCTTAATGTAAAATACGTTCAATAAATTTTTTTCAGAACAATAGTCACCAACATCTCCGAAAATGTCACCTCTACATAGATTGTACATTAATGGTGTTAAGCAACTGGTTTATTGAATACAACTAGCCTGCATGTTTGATATGTCATCTTGCATCGCTTGGGGGTTATCTAGGAGTTACATTCGTTTT
Organism: Potamilus streckersoni; assembly: GCA_016746295.1. Taxonomy (NCBI): domain Eukaryota; kingdom Metazoa; phylum Mollusca; class Bivalvia; order Unionida; family Unionidae; genus Potamilus; species Potamilus streckersoni. Next base: position 84,645 of record JAEAOA010001597.1, on the reverse strand, counting down.
ATTCCAACTTTAGTCTTGCCTAAGAACGTTATTTAAATAATACTGCTTTTGCTTAACCGAAATTAAAATAGTACATTAACAGAAGAAACAAGGTACCTCATGTCTTGGATTACATGAAAAGATTCGCTGATTCAAACATAAAACAACACCTGATACATAAACCAGGTAAAACCCCGCGTTTAATTGTCTTGTTAGGATGTTGAGACTCACCCGCAGTCTTATCTCTAGTGATGTAATTCAACCCAACTTCATCCATTCATCCACTTCACACGACAAGTGTATGGGCTTGTAGGCTATGTGTAGGTTCATATTGTAGACTTGATATTTATCTATACCACGTGACCTATAAATGGGTGCAGCTTATAAGCTTGACATGCCACATGACATGTATACAAGGCTGTAGCTTATAGGCTTGATATTGATCCATTTTACATGTCATGTGCAGGAAGGATATAGTTTATTGACTTGTTTCCTGCAAAATTGTTAAAATATTCAAATTGTTTAGCTGATTACCAAATGTTTCAGTTTACTCTTTCGTTAAAATGAAACATTTATGATAAGCTGGCTACAATCATCTGTAGAAATCTGGGCACCGACACTTACTCTTCAGATTTTGTACACAAAATATTATCACCGATGAACGTGTACAAAACCATACTGGGCATCTAATTTAATGATTTTAAGAATCGTTACACTTTCGTTCATGATTTGGTGATGGGGGTCCTGCTGTTTCCAAAGAAACGTCATTATTCGTTCTTGAATTGGTGATGGAGTCCTGCTGTTGTTTCCACATACAAATTATTTTTGTTATTCTTTCGTGGTGTGGTGTTGGGGTCAAGTTATTTCCACATAACAAGTATTATTCGTTCTTGCTTTTTTGGAGATAGGCCTAGTTATTTCCACCAAAAAAGTATTATTCGTTCGTGGTTTGATGACTGCGACCTGTTGTTTCCACTGAATAATCATTATTTGTTCATGGTTTGGTGGCGTGGTCCTCTTGTTTCCACAGAAACACCATTTTTCGTTCATGGTTTGGTAATGGGGTCCTGCTGTTTCTGCATAAAAAGCATTATTTGTTCATGGTTTTGTGACACGCTCCTGTTGTTTCTCCATAGAAATCATTATTGGTTAGTGGTTAGGTGATGGGTTCCTACTGTTTCCACATAAAAATAATTATTCGTTAAATTTATACATTTTTTTTATTACATCCCCGAAATTGTCAAAAAGGTACCTAGCAAATATTGGCAGTGCACTATTAGGATAGGGTTTAATCTAATGCTTGATTATTGCTACTTATCTCATTAACAATGCGTTGTTTGTCACTCTGTGAAATGAGTGCAACTTACTTAATGAAAGACACTATATGTTACAGAAATTAATGAGTCAGAAACACTTTCAAACTGAAGATGGCTATTGATATTAGGAAATTTGAACTCGGAACTGCAACGGAAGCCAGTCACCCATTCACGGTGGCTGCTGAAAAGATTAAACATACATAAAAGACATCAACTACGTTTATGAATGCCTTTTTGAGCGTAGCCAAGATTTTGCCCCATTTTTCTGGTAATTAGAAAACGTCTCTTCATTCTATTTGTTAATGTAGTCATTGTTGTTAATCATCATCAGAATGAATTTTTCCGACCTCCGTTGCATCCGCATTCATACATTGTTAACGGTATGAAATCCTTTTTTAGACTCGTCGCGATACAGATTACTTCCCATATGGTGTATGCCTGTAAAGCGTCACCAACATCTTCGAGATAACACAATTTATTTTCTTTACTAGCTTGAAGATTGAAGATGTTCATTCTCGGACAACGGAGGGAATTTTACAAAAAGGAGAAACTTGAGGTGCCTGCTTAGTCTGAATAATGTTGTTATTAAAGAACAGAAAAGGCGATCCTTTCTTTCATTACCTGTCAAAATGACTAAAGGCTGAGATATTACACAAGTAATGTCAGTTCCAAAATCTACGGGTTTATAGATAATTAGACAACTCTTTGCTAACCAGTATGTTAGGACGCCCTCTGTTGTCTTGCAATCAAAGATAAAACAGCGTAAATTCTGCACATTATGCGACGGCAGATCTGACTCCTGAGCTATAATAATTTGAAAACCATAAGTCGTGCTCAATAACATACTTTCTTACAAGATAGCAATAGTACAGTGTAAACGAATACAAAGTAATACTGATCCTTTAAAGTATCAGTGTTCTCTTTTATTTTGGGCATAATAGCCCATTTTAATTTAATTGGTGCGATAACAAGAGACTAGAAGGTGTACACATTGATAGTAATATATATATATATATATATATATATATATATATATATATATATATATATATATATATATATATATAGTTTAATACAAACAATACTATCATACATGTTAGAGAAATTAAATTCGTACTCTACCGAGTTTCAAACCGATGTCCGCGAGTAAATGGCACCCATATATATATATATATATATATATATATATATATATATATATATATATATATATATATATATATATATATATATATATATATATGCAATATTATTGAAAGATATAAAAATATGATCAGGACATCATTACTATAGAAGTATTTAAAAATTATTATCTCCAAAACCAATCAATAAGAGAACAAAGGAAGACAATATAAAGTAATAAAAATAAAAATTCGTAAAAGAAAACTTTTGGTGTCGGAAAGTGTTACACGAGGGCGTGAGAGAAATTTTGGAGATCTTTTTTTGTTTTCTTTACTTAAATTCTTTTGAATTCTAACCAGCGTAACGTACACATCTTAAAATAGTTTTGTTAGTTCTCCTGCATTAGCTAGATAAATAATATCGACAGTGATAAAATAAATTACGTAATAGGGACTAATTTTTATAGAAGACATAAATAACCTAATTGCAGGTAATTTCCAGGAATTTGCAAAAATACACTTAATGCACAAAGCCATATAGAATTATGCATATACCATTTATGAAATTTGATAAGGCTGAATACAATCTAAACACAAGATACCAGTTGAAAAGAGATAGTTATTATTAATGGGTGCAGTTCTCGGTGCATTAGCAGTAACTTAAGTAACAATTGTGGTTTTTTACGTGGAAGAAATAGCAGACAATTCTGCTTCCATGGCAGCAGTAAGCTTACTAATAGTGATATTAGTAGTGATAGTAGAATCAGGTGAAGTAGTCGTAGTTGTAGCGACAACCTGTCTCACTTACCTTCCCGTCAAATGTCCTTCTTATTTCGACACTGAGATCAATTACAGGTCCGCGACCAACCTGAGAAATGTGCGAATTGTTGGTCCTAGATGTGTTCTGGTCCTTTTATCACAGCCTCAAGAAACATAATAAGTATTCGTGGCTTTTCACTTCACGGTTTATTGATTACATTAATGTATTCAGTTGTACTATTTACATTAGATCACAGCTACAAGGAAAGACCTACGTTTATTAGTACAGCTGTAGTGAGTCCTAGGCCACCCAACACTTGTACTTCATTTCTCTCTTATAACCCGAAACCTCCAAGCATTTTACCTGACGATTTGCTTTTTGGTATTTTTGTTTCTTCTTTGAAAATCATAGGCCACCCGCTTGCTTATCATTCAAGTTCTTTTGTAAACTCTATGATCGATTTTTTTTCTTTAAAAAGGACTCTCCAGGCCACCAATATTGTAAACAAATAAAACAATATCTAGACTACAAACTGCAGTTTGTAAAATATTTTTTAAAAGCTTTAGGCCCACCACCCTCCTATCCATGAAAATGAAGAAAAAAAGAAACTCTCTTATCAATTTTTTTTTGGTTAATTTTAGATCACCTGTGCGCTTATCTTTTGTTTGAAACACCAACACTCAACGCATTACACAATTAAATTATTTCTGTGTCAAACTTATCTTAATGTTTGTTACTCCAGAACAATAATTTTAAAGAATTCACTAATGAAAATGTAATGAAACAATATTAGACTAACTGCTTTCTAAGTGAATGAAATCAGCGTGAATCACGCCTGTCACCTTTTCTACATAATTTTCCATTATTTATTTTATATAGATTTGAAATTTTGGGGCCCCGTGCAACAGAGTGGTCTAGAGTGCTCTCTTTTACGGAAGTATTATTTTTCTTAGTCTTGGAACGGAAATACTTAAAATATACAAATTGACGGAGATCTAACTAATGATATCACGTTCTTTTCTCTATGTCTGTTTCAATTTGCAACTGACATAATCATATCATATGTAACGTATGGAAAATTTTATTATTGAAAATAATAATGAACCAGGTTTAAAAATGTTAGAAGATGCTTTAAATTACATTTTCTCAAGAAAGATATTTAAATACCTACATAGTGTACGGATATATCTTACAATTCTGAACACAAGACCACTATAAAAATGTTTTCAAAGCCCGTCAAAGATAATTCAAACTAATATTTGCTTATTAATTGAGTATACTTGCTTACTCTCGTCTAATCGTTGCAAGTATGGCACAAAGGATAACAGTTGGAATTTATTTAAAATTACACGTGATGCAGATATCTAATTCACTATTATAACTCATACATTTGCGCCCGCTGGATTTTTTGCAGGGGGTGAGGGTGGCAGGATTTTGTGCGAGGAGGGGGGCAAATTTCTTAACTTAAGGCTATGGTGTGAATTGTTCAGCTATTATTGATTACTAATTAAAGATAGGGATATATTTGTGAACTAGGTGTTTCGGGCTTGTGTTGTTCTTAAAGTTGACGTCATGCATATACAGTTTCCATAGTTACTATGCAGTATGTTGATAGTGAAATTGAAATACCATATAGCCGGCTAGGAAGAAGAGCTAGCCTCCCATAGCAGTAAACATGTGGGTTTGGAGAAAAGTAGAATATCACACACAATAAAACGGTTTGAATGACAACTATTTTCAATTTCATCAGCCTGTTTAGTACCATCTCTTTTACAGAATTATCATTATGGAAAAGGGCTTGTGTTTGCACTGTGAGCATCACATGGTGTCAAAAATTTCCTTCGGACATGAAAAATTGCAGGTAGAAATTTGGGGTAGAGGTGCATAAACTTCTGCTATAAGCTGCCATTGACTTCTCTGGTCAAGTGGAAAATATTATTATGCTTTGTTTCAGTATATGGACCTTATTGACTTCACTTCTGTATTTGAAGTTTTGTTTATTTTTTGTACTAGGTCACTGATTACGGATTTAAATTTGTACGTAAAAATGGGCCATGTCTTCAAATGGGGCTCATTGTAAGGTGAGCAACCGAATTAACGTAAGTGATATACAGACCAACTTGACGCAAGAAAGCAAAATCGAATAATGTGCCTGAGGATGGCCAGGTGTATCACAAACTTTAGCTATGATCATCTTTGGGAACTGATACGTGTTTGTTCAAAAATTTTAAATAAAGGTAAATGGTTAGAATCAATTGTCACGGAATATTGCAAAACAATAACTCGTCATTCAATCGAACGATTATATGTAATGGATTTCTTTGCCAGGTACAGGGTTACCAAAGATACATTATTTTACCTTGACTAATTGTAACTGATGCATCTTCGTTTTACATCTTTCGCATCGAGAAACCCATATTTCTTGGTGTGCGTGAGTATTTTACCGTTGAATCTTGCGCTTGTGTTTGTATTGGATGCACATGCTATATGTGGGGACAATGCTTCCGAGATCTTCTCTATTCTATGTAGTACGCTAGCGAGTTTGGTTTATTTTCATCTGGCATAATGACAATGGGCAACGGGAGTGGCAGCATAACTTCATAGTTGGCAGAAAAGCAACATATTTGTTAAAATGGCAACATTATTAAAAACAGAGATATAGTTGACAACAGAAAAACAGGGTTGTAGACAAAAAAGGATTGTTGGAAGTTAAGCGGCATAGTTGGCAACATACCACCATGGTTGAAGGTAAAAAGGCATTGTTGGCAGTAAAGCGGCATAGTTGGCAACATATCACCATGGTTGAAGGTAAAAAAGCATTGTTGGCAGTAAAGCAGCATCAGGATAGTTGGCAACATAGCAACATGAATGTAGGTAAAATAGCATTGTTGGCAGTAACGCAGCATAGTTGGCAATAGAGCATTATGGTTGGTACCATGGTGGCGTGATCGGAAGGAGAATGGTATTATTTTAATTGTCTCTCTCCACTATACTAAAATGAATGGGATAATGTTTTGATAGTTTGTAATCTATTCACATTAGAAAACATAAGAGAAATCCCCATGAGTAATACCTTTATATTTGGAAGACAAGAATCTTGTTGTAATGGATTGAACTCCATTTTCATCACATGAAACGCTATTTATGGAGGCCACTTTATATGATGGCGAGAGAGCCGGAGAAATCTATCAGTAAGAACCACCTACCCACGGAAAACTACTTGCAAGCTTTCTCACATACTCATGTTGACAGAGCCCGAGACGCAACCAACGCACACAGTTTACTGTCAGGTCCGCTGACGGGATTTGTAGGGCCCTATGAATTAAACAATTGTGAAGGCGGTGGACCCCTTACCGTTGTGGGGAACCCGCTATTTTGTCCTATTTGTCCTATCTTATCCTCGGCTGTGGCAACCGTGGTATGTTCTTCAACGAGGCACTACTCCATTGCTCTGCACTTAATAATCTGTGTTACCATAAAACAACAAACCAAACCAATTTAATGAATCTCAACGAAAACGTTTACCCCAACATGAAACATGTCTTCAAATGAGACATTCAGGATCCAATCCGTTTCCGGGTTCAGAAAAACTCGGTAATATTGTTGAGGTACTAATTTTAATGGAGTTAAAGGTTGCTTTAAATGACCAATGAAGATACATAATAAACAATAATGATATAAAAATGTCCTTTTTGAACTAAACTAACCAAAACATATATAACACAAAGTATTAGAACAAGACTTCATCATTCCAGGGATAGAGCTGCAAATGAAGACGTCGACATTAGGAACAGTGTAGTGAATGTCTGTTTAATTTTGCTCCTTGACAAGTTAAATGTGGACGTAAATATCTGGTGATACGATCCTTCTCCAGATGTCTCCAGATGTCACATTTGATAGGGGGAGGGTCCCCACCAAAACTATATGAATAAATCTGAGTTTTATAGATTACCAAATCGTGAAGAGAATCATAATGAAGCAAGCCTGCTGCACAAATTAAACATGTTGGGAGAAATTATTTTTACGAAGCGGTAAGCTTTCTAGGCCAAACACACTACCATCAGACATTTTTATCAGCCTGAGACGTATATTTTCTAATAAATTAAGCATCTTTTACACACATTTATCAATGTGCAAGATAAATAAAATATGAACGAGTGTGATGTTGATAAGAAGTTTCAATGGATAATCTGACAAACTGAGAATAGCCATGAGAGAGAGAGAGAGAGAGAGAGAGAGAGAGAGAGAGAGAGAGAGAGAGAGAGAGAGAGAGAGAGAGAGAGAGAGAGAGAGAGAGAGAGAGAATAAAGTTTTACCCTTAGGCCATGAAGTTAGAGTTTGATTGTTGATTTCCACGATAACAGTAAAATAATATTTTGTTTGTATGTAATTAAAATTTGTAAATTACTTGGAATTATACAAGAACTTTTTTACACACGACTTTATTATTTGGCAATGTATCAAACTAAACAAAAAGAAAATAATTGAGCAGTTAGCATAAAAGCCGAATCAAATTTGAAGACATGCATAAATAAGAAAATTAGAAATATTTATTGAGAGCAAAGATAGTAATATGGTTCAGGCTTTTGAAAAAAATATATATTTTAAGGTTAATTTTGTACTCTGGCATTGCCCTTAAAGTTTCGAAATTATGATTCTGAATGTCTGCAAAAACTATTGAACTTTTAAATAATGCCAAATACTACTGAATTGGATAAGACAATGAAAATACGTATACATTAGAAGTAATTAAATGAAAGAAAGTTTTCAAGATAGAAATGTTTGATTTAGCAGATCGCAAAGAATTATATATATATATATATATATATATATATATATATATATATATATATATATATATATATATATATATATATATAATACTGTATTAGATTCGATTTATTAAATACGGTAATTTTCAAGGTGTTTATATTTCTTCAAGTAAAATGAGAACTTCCTCGTTGGACTGTATAATTTGCCTAATTAAAAAGAATGCTCTCCATAATAGCAGAATGGTTTATCCGAAATGCCGGATTTAGGACAAATGAGACCCTGTGCTAGAGTTAAGGTATGAGGCCCTTTTTTTGGGACCTGAAGTAGGTATGGTCCAGAAGAGGCCCTGTAATTAAGCACACTTAAGCTCAATGGTAAATTTAGTACTGTGTATCCGTTATGCATGATGTAAATAGAATAGTGTACTTAATGGACACAAGCCAGTAAACATCATTGCATCCAAAGGTGTTGGAGCGGTTGGTAAAGTTACAAGCGGTGAACGTGGTCAAATTATTACTGTAATATGTGCCATGAATGCGGCTGGTACATTTGCACCACCAGCATTTATCTACCCACGCAAACAAATGGTTCCATCACTTATGAATGGAGCACCAGCCGGAGCATTAGGCTTGTGTAGCCCAAGTGGATGGACAGACAGTCACATTTTTTGCAATGGCTGGAACATTTCTTTTCTTTTTTGAAATGTACGAAGGACTCTCCACACATTCTTCTTCTTGATGGGCACCATAGCCACAAAACGTTGGAAGCTGTTCTCTATGCACGCGAGAAAGGGATTGTGTTGATAACCTTTCCTCCCCATTGCACACATCGGCTACTGCCTCTTGATGTCACATTTTTCAAAGTACTAAAAAGTGCTTTCAGTTTGGAATCTGGAAACTGAATGACAAGCAATCCAGGAAGACGAATAAGCGCATTTGAAGTTGCGGAAATTTTTAAATTTTTTCTGCAGCATATAACCGATCTGCAAGTTTACAGAAAGCTATCACCGGTTTTGAAGCCTGCGGACTTTGACCTTTTAATCCAAATAAGTTTACAGATGATGATTTCGCTCCTTCTATGGTAACTGATGAACCTCAGCCAGTTTCAGATGGGCCTAATGCATATCAACAAGCACTACCTGTGACATCACAACTGATTGAATGAAATAAGACAGCTGATTACATGTCGTTTACCGGCTGCACAGACATGTTTGATGGGTCGGGTGATGCAGAACCATCTGTTCAAGAAGTCAAGACAGCTGACAAACAATTAGTTGGTACTCCTACAGTTATTGAAGGTGGGGCAGGCGATACAGAAACATTGAATGAGGGAAATAGGTCAGTTAATGATCAATCGCTTAGAAATGTTATGATCACTTCTGGAAACGCAGAAACATTAAATGAACCAAGCAAAACGGTTGAATTCAAGCTAACTGTTAGTTCTACAGCCACTGTGGATGGGTCCGGTAATCCAGGGATAGATGAAACAATTTATACTCAGTCACCTGATAATCAACAAACATATCACTGTGCCATCACCGTCGAGGAGACAGGCAATCGGAAAATGCTTGACGAAGCTATTCTTGCTGAACGAATGGAAAGTGCTACCTTGGAGGTATCTCATTAAGAATGCAGAAATGCAGACGATTCAGCATTTGTGAACATATTGCTTAAACTTTCGCCAAAGCCTAGAATATCCAGTCAGCGCACCAGAAAGCGAAAGGCAGAATCAGCTATGAACTTAACATTATCACCGTATAAAAAGATGCTTATCGAAAAGCAAAGAAAGACGATGACAGATACAAAAGGCAAATGTCAAAGAACTGTACATGCAAGTGGGAGCAAACTGAATGAAACCAAAGTTTCGAAGCAGAAAGAAAAAGAAATGCAAAAGAGAAAGAAGCAGACACGTAGAGGGGACAAAAAGATAGGTAGAAAACCATCAAAGATTATGAAGACAGCTTGTATACAGGACCATGAAAAGGAAGAAAAGGCTTCGCGACCAAAGTCAGTTGCTAAGCACTACCTTGCTCTGTCAGCAGACACAACACATAATAAAGACAACATTTGTGGAAACTGCGATTTTGAATATGGAGGAAGTGATGATCCTTTAATAGAAGATTCCTGGTCACAGTGCAAAGAATGTACCAAGTGGTGCCATGAATCCTGGCACCACCCTCAATATGCAGTTTTGCTGTGCTAAGTGCGAGTAATAAAGAATTTACCAGGAACATTCACGTTTTGTTTTGTTTTTATGGAAATTACGGACTATTTAGACTTGAGTATTGTTGTAGCTGCTTCCTTATCCGCATTGTCGTGCTAATTTGAATGATGTAACAGTATGTAGCTTTTGCACTTTGCCATACATAAAATGTCCATAAAGGAATAATACTTGATTTTACAGTTCAATTGTATTACTGTAGTTTCACAGACCTTTACAGATATTAAATGCATGGTGGGGCAAAATGCCCCTCTACCCTATTGGCTAATTCGCTAAAGATTGTGACATTTAATATTTTACTAATTTAAAGTTGTAGTGCTCCCCACTGAAAAAAATCCACGTCTCCTATGAAATCAAACAAAGCTTAATTCCGACCCAACCCGGCTCTCTTCCTAAATTCAAATTTGAGTTATGGCACGCGACGCACCGACTAACGCTTGACCCAAAAGTTTAAACCCTTAAGCCAACCACTTAAGTTTCTGACCCGTTCTGTTTTGGTAGATATTTAAGAAAAATATCCTAAATATAGTCACGAATATTTATCTTTTTTGCCAATAGCCTAATATTCACCACAAACCTTAGATCATTCCCATCTTCAAATTTGTTTTTAATAAAGACTCCAGATAACGGTTTATGAGTTAGTTGAGAAAGGTTACAGGAAACCATTCTGCTAAGCCACACAAACCATCGACTGGATGCCTGTAATAGCATTTTTGTCATATGGTTCTTCATTGCCGAGGAACCTAAATATTTAGCCAAGGTAATTGATGAATCTGTAATAGTTAGCAGCCGGAAGTAAATGTTGTATCACTAAGGAAGCCAATACTAATATCTATAAGAAGAAATATATAGATGAAAAAAAAGAAACCCACAAACGTTTCAGTGTGTGTGTCATTATGCATGTTTGAAAAAATCTGATATATGTGTCATTCAATATCGTGATCTGAAGGTTTATGTTCATTGAGGAATCACACTAAACATAATTGATATATAAATCTGCTGGATTTTTTTCAAGAGATATAGCAAAACTCGTACATTGAACAGAATACATCTATGAAAACAAAGACAGCTAACGAGTTTGAGAAAGAAATTTTTATAACTTTTTAATAATTCTATCTTCGGAAAATAGACAGAAAATTTAAGAAAGGGAACGAATGGAACGTTATCTTCTGATATATATTAGGAAATATCGTAACCTTCAAATAGACTTTCATTTACAAGACGAACAATACTAGATGAAAATGTAGTATTAAATAGTTGCTTAAATAAGAAAGTAGAAGCTCAACAAATCAACTTACGATGGATTTACAGAGAAATAATTCAGTAAGTTCTCTTTATACGAGATATACCTCCTACTAAATCAAACTAAATAACTAATATAGAGACATTATGAAAATTGTTAATTACCTATACGAATTCTCCGCTTACAGGTGTTGAAGCAGATAACGTTTACAGTAATATGAAAATAATTATATACAGATGTACAATACAAGCGATTACAAAAGTGATAAATTGTATTCAGTACCATTACCTAGCAAGAAACTTGTTGAATGTTACAAAGATGAAATGAACGACATCCCAGTACAAAACTATATTACTGTAGAAGTAAACTACGTGTTTATAGGCATGGAATAGGAGAAACGAAAACTTAAGCAGGCGAGAATAATCTTATTTAGACACGTACAAAGATTGTGAATTCAACCAAACTGTAAATCACAATGGGTGAATTTAAGTTCTATAATACCGTCACTAAATATGCAAACTCTCCATAAAGGATAAATAGATACATGTATATAATATCACGATAAAAATGGAACGAGATATACATTCTCATGATAAAAAAGATAACGAGATATACACTCTAACGATGAGAAAGATAAAGAGATATACATCTCACAAAAAAGATAACGAGATAGAATAATATCACTATAAAAACGATAACAACATGAACAATCTCAATTTCAGGGATGATGAATAATTTAAATTAAGTCAATCTTACTCTAGGGAGTGGTGTTAATCAATCTTTACCTCGCAATCAAATATTATTTCCAGCCTCATAATTTTTGTTTTTGTTTTCTTGCAAATTAACATCAATAATAACGGCTAGTAATACATAATTTTCATCAAAAATGTTTTCCATAGTCTATTTTAGTTATTTTAGTAAAATACTGCTATTGCCACAAACGTTTTGCGAAGGTCTTTTATGACAGAGTATAGTTTGTATTATCAATCGTAAGGAATTCTAAAATGTACACCACTGAATCCGAGTTCTCTTAATTTGGTTTGCTTTTTTGTTAACATTTTTAATTTGAGCAATACTATACGAGCCAAACTATTAGTTTCCTAGCATGCACCAATAAATATTTTCCGGTATGCACCAGTACACAGTTTCCGGTATGCACCAATAAATTGTTTACGGTATGTACCAGTAAATATTTCTCGGTATGCACCAATACACAGTTTCCGGTATACAATAATAAATTGCTTCCCGTATGCACCAAAACACAGTTTTCGCCATGTATAAAACGCATCACCAGGATCTAGTAGAATTACATTATTGTCTATTTTCAGGAGGTGGTGATGATTATGTGTACGATTCTCCACTTATTATGGTTCTTTGGTTATAGTGATCTATGAGATGATCAACTACGGTGTCATTTTTTGGACCAAGTAAAATTAAAATAGAATATGAAAAATTAATGGATGAAATAACAGAGATCTGAGCATGTATATAGAATAGAGCAACGCGGAACCCAGCCTGTAAAATAAAGCTAAACAGTATGCAATAGTACACCACATTTAAATGATTCACATACTCTTAGAAACATTTACAAAATAGGCGAAATTCATGTAACCGTTCCTTTATACTGATAGAACAAATTTCATCATATAACCAAATGACTAATGGAACTCAAATCTGTTGGTGATAGGCAAGCGTTGTTGTACTCTCTCTCTCTCTCTCTCTCTCTCTCTCTCTCTCTCTCTCTCTCTCTCTCTCTCTCTCTCTCTCTCTCTCTCTCTCTCTCTCTCTCTCTCTCTCTCTCTCTCAACAATAACAAGCTATTTTTCTTCAATTAAACATGAACAAAATGAAATTGAACATTATATTTGATTGATACACTTTATCTTACAAATACAATTACCAAATTTATGCGAAATGCAATTAGCCGATTAGTCCCCTTCAAATAAGTTCTAACCCGGGCTGAGTCATACCAAAGGCTTATAAAAATGGCAAAAGCAGCTACCTCGCTTGACGATTAGTGTTAAGTGGTTAGTGTTAGGACTGATCGGCCTGGTGTCAGGATAATGTGACTGGGTGGGACACCATTCTACATGTCTGCGGCATTATGCATCAGTGCTAGACATCTATAAACTGCCACACTGCAGACATCGTAGTGATATGACTGAGCAATCGTTAATGCCACGTTAAAAGTCCAAATTAAACAGATACATTTTAGATTGATGAAAATTTATGAACCGAAATATGAATTATGTTAGAAATATACATTATAAAGGTACAAGAGAGAAAGAAAAACAAAGCAACATTTAAGCAGAGTTTGGTATCGCGAGTATGTATGGTGCAACGAGTGTTGCATCTGCTAGTTTATAAGCTTTGGGAATTATGGGATATTCTATATTACTCCTGTAGATTTTATAAGGTTTGGTGCAAAAGCACTAGAACTTGATCAACAATAAAGCTTCAAAACAGACTCAGAGTATAACATCTGCAAAAGCCATTTTAAATAAAATGATAAGAGATGGAATAAATCCGGATGAATTTTATGATAGTTGCTAAGGACAACATCTGGTTGGTGTTACGTATATATAATTCAATTTTTGTTTCGTCATGTTAATATTATTTTTTATTTTAATTTTGTTTCTTTTCATTTTATTATAATAATTTTTTTCATGGGATTCGATATTTTTTCAAGTAAATTATATTTATTTAAAACGCAAAACATCGCAGAAGCATTATATTTAGCTCACTCTGGTTTATGGAGTGTGTAAATATCGATTGATAACGATTGGTTATTTCCAAGGTCGTGACGGCCGACATATTAACCATGTGTAAACAATGTTTTTCTTTTATTGGTTCTTTATTGGGATACGTGAAAAATGGCTTGTGTTAAGAGACAACGTGACCCATCGCGCGGGAATATGATGCAGTTTTAGTTGGGTTAAATACTTGTGTCTTATTGAATCTAGCTAGTCGTTCTTAGCACCTCAAGATAACAAGGTTATTCTAATTGTTAATGCTAGTTTGATTTTCATGTCTTATTTTAGATCTAATAAATTATTCTCTAGAAGACTAAATAAATGTACATTTTTTTAATAAAATGTTTTGGGAGAAAGATCTTTGGAATTCCAAAGCCGGAATATTTTTTTGATTAACAAATTCAACATAGAATTTTTTACATATCAATACCTTGTTCATCTGACGTCATCGCCCGCCATCTTTGAACTTCCCCGAGAATCGAACTTGGATTCATTTATGACATTTTGTGAATTGACTTTTACTTTTAGATTCCATAAACATTTTGGGATTATAAGTAAGTCTTTTTGCATATTTTATTGTGTTTTCTAGGGAAATAAATTATATTTTGTTAAAAGTTTACAAAGCTTGTTGGCTTCACTCTTTTCTTTGCTACTTTGAACGAGCCGAGATTTGTAACATTGGAATGTGAGAGTCAGGATTAGTCAAATTACCCAAGACTACGATTGGATGTAACTAAGGCTGCAAGTCTTTTGTGAAGTTAAAAAAAGCCTTACATTTCGTTGCAAAAACCAATTACTATCTATGTGACGTGTTGAATTTTGAAAACTGGTAGAAGTATTGATTAAATGAATTGTGCCAAAATTAACTTAATTAAAGTAGAAATGGCTAGAGACAGTTATATGATTATTCTCATTTCATCTCTGAACGTTAAAGGAAACTTGGTTTCGCATCAGAAAATTTGACCGAGTCATCTGTAATGGTACAAGGGTTTGACATAACACTCTTTAACTCGCACCGGTTAAAATGGGGAAGCATATCAATAATTGATTGTTCAAAGGAAAGTTAATTGCGGCATGATTAGCCTATTCTAGTTAATCAAATATTCTACGTAGGATATTTTAGGAGACAGTCTATTCTGATTGGTTAATGAAAACTTAAGGGCGTCACTCTTGTAAGAAAGTAGTGGTGTTACTTTGAAAAATTGCTTCAGTTTTCAATCTTGCTTGAAAGAAGCTAGACAGGGCTCCTGGGAATGAACGCAAGTAGTACGTTCCCTTGTGAATGAAGTAAGGCGAGTTATTCGTCTCAGAAAGTAGACAGACTACACATTGGAAATTCATGGGAAAAACAAACGAAACGGCAAAGGTACGCAATCTTAGTTTCTAGATTTTAATGTACTACTTCATTCGTTGATTTATTTGCAAATGTATTGATGTTATGATGTATGTATGTATGATTTCATTTTTCAGGATTTTAGTGAAATGTTAGTCACGACATTTCATTCTTTGATTTTTCTGTTATCAGTTCATTCAGAAAATTGACAAGATTGCATATAATTGAATATTCTGTACGTAGGAATGAGTAGGAATTTTCATGAATTCACACTAATAAAAAATAGATAATCTTTCCTAGATTTATGAACTAAATCTTTTAGTAGTATGCCATTTAATGAGTGTATATTCATATACTAGTTCGCAACATTTATTTGATCACGTAAATATTTAGAATAAATATATTGATGGGCTAAGCCATTTATAATTTAACACCAGACTGTATTAAATAGTTTAATATAAAGAAGTCACGAGGTGTTAAATATGGGCACATACACGCTAGTCGTGAAACGGCAGACAACGAAATCGCGCTAGCTCGTGACCCTGAATTAAGGTCAGCATACAGGTAATGGTTCTATTTGTAAACAGAACTAGTAAGAAAGCGAGTCGTTAAGACGGAATTAGGCAGTTACTATCTGAGCTGGGATAACTTACATATGTATGTATGCATGCATGCATGCATACATACATACATACATACATACATACATACATACATACATACATACATACATACATACATACATACATACATACATACATACATACATACATACATACATACATACATACATACATACATACATACATACATACATACATACATACACACACACACACACACACACACACACACACACACACACACACACACACACACACACATACATACATACATACATACATACATACATACATACATACATACATACATACATACATACATACATACATACATACATACATACATACATACATACATATATATATATATATATATATATATATATAGATATAGATATATATATATATATATATATATATATATATATATATATACTTGGAAATGGTGAGCTATTGTCTGTTGCGGGACATGTTTTATTTTTTATAAGAAACAGCTTACTCGGCATATCTTCAGCAAATTTCTCGGCCAATTCACCAGGAACATTCATCAGATTCCACAACCGAATTCCATTTCTAGATATAATCGTCAAATCGTTCCAAATTTCGACTGGCACGTGTCCATGTCCAAACCATTGGGTAAAGGTTGGACGTGCAGGAAGGAACGGAAAATTCGATGTCCGGAAAAAGATAGATGATGATGTCCTGTTGAACCCGAGGTCACGACTCATAGGCTTTGATGAAACTGAATTAATTCACTCACTGACAAGTTATAGTAAAGTGAAAGTTGTATTTCTTTTTATTGATTACATGTTCGTTCATTTTCTTTCTTTTGTAGTAAAAGAAATTAATTTCTTTCCATTTGAAATTATATTGTTTAATTGATTAAATTTTATATTTGTTCATTGAAAGGGGGCTCATTGTTTTATTTCTTCAATATACTTGCTCAGAGATCTGTATTATTCTTTCTATCTATCCACGTTAGGTTGATTGTAGACCATTTAAGTTACTGTCCCTTGCATTGGGTATATGGAAGACAAGAGTGTCTGCAGTCTTACTATTTCAAATTAGAAAAATATTATAAAACCAAGCTACAGCTGTCGCTGCGCGGATATTGTGCGGTAGCCAGGGTTGGCGCCACAATATTCATCTAAACCGACACTTGGAAAAAGAAAACAACCGGCGGCACTCGGCCGGAGCTCAATCTGTAATTACTGAGGCAGGATTATATGTGACAACCAGAATTCATGGTCTCAATACCAAGCCTTTGAATGATACGAGAACGACCGTTACACTGGTATGTGAGAAATTCTTTTGGCAAAATATTTTCTCAAACAGGTTACCAATCGTCGATGCTAAGTAGGATATTTTCTCTGCATCAGCTACTGTTTTGGTTTTGGGCGATAATGTTTTCCATAGCAAAGCAGTGGTTAAAATGACGCGTGTCGCCGAGATCAAAGTTTTGGACTTTGAATACTTAGTTTTGCCCACGAAACTCCTCTAGCTGGTCATTTAGGGATTTATAAAACTTCTATCAAGATCGTGACTCACTTTTATTGGCAAAAGTGATGTTTGTAAATTTTATAGATGTTGTCATACTTGTCAAATGGTAGGAAAACCCAATAAGACGATAACCAAGGCTCATCTACAACCAATTCCTGCATTTGACGAACCATTTAGCAGAATTATGGTAGATTGTGTTGGTCTTTTACCTAAGACCAAGTCAGGCAACCAATTTATGTTGACCATTATGTGTGCGTCAACAAAATTCCCAGAGGCAATTCCTTCTAGGAATTCTATAGTGAAATCTTTAATAAAGTTTTATGCTAAGTTTGGCCTTCCTCAATCTTTCCAATTAGGTCAGAGGTCAAATTTCATGTCTGGACCTTTGCAACATGTTATACTTGAATTTGACGTTCTGCATTTCAAGTCAAAAGTGTAACTATGGTTTCCCAGAATTTTACTTGAGAGAATGTTCAAGTCTTGTAATAGAGTTAATTCTCTCTTGCTCAATACTCAGGTCTAAATAAATTAATGGAGTACTAGTATATTGAAAGAGATAGCACAATAAATCATACAGTTAGTTTAGTGGTACCTTTCCCACAAACTGGGGATTTATGTGAAGAAATTCAATTGGGCACTGTTGCACTTGGAACAACAAATCTTCGAAATTCGGAAATTATGAAAGATCTAGACCAGAAACTTTTACATTTGCAGCAAGAAGAAAGAAATGAACTTAAACAGTTATTATTTAAATTTAAACACTTGTTGCCGGATATTTCTACAAGAACAAACAAATTTTTTCATGATGTCGAAATTGTTGATTCGAAACACGTAAAACAACACCCATACAGGATGAACCCTCTCAAACATGAAGACTTGAAAAAAGAAATCTGGTATTTGCTGGAGAACGATTCCATAGAGCCTAGTAAATGCGATTGGAGTTCACCATGCATACTTGTTCCGAAACTGGATAAAACTTTCCTTATGTGCACTGATTATTGGAAGGTGAACAGCGTGATAAAAACAGATTTATTTCCATTACCAAGGATCGATGATTACATCGATAGATGCCAAACATGTCTGTAAATTTGACCTTCTAAAAGAATTTTGGCAAATTCCAATTACAGAAAGAGCGAACGAAATTTCGGCGTTTGTGACTCCAGATGGATTCTACCAGAATAAAGTAATGCTGTTTTGGATGAAGGGTTCTCCAAGTAGGTTTCTACGTTTGATGAATAGTATTCATTCCGGTCTAGAAGACTGTGATGCTTATATTTATGACGTCATTATCTACAACGACACCTAGAAAGGACATCTATCCACGATTCAGAAATTATTTGAAAGACTCACTAATGTTAATTTGAAAATCAATTTATCTAAAAGTGAGTTATGCCGTACTTGTGTGATTTTTTTAGGACATATAGTGGGAAATGGTCAAGTAAATCCTATTGATGCAATGGTGAATGCTATTTCTGATTTTCCTGTGTCTGTCAGTAAAAAGGAATTAATGCAATATTTAGGTATGGCCGGATACTACCGAAATTTTTTTTCAAATTTTTCCAATATTGCTGAACCTCTAACAAATTTATTAAGTAAGAGAAATAAGTTTGACTGGACTGAAAAATTACAAGAAGCTTTCTATAGGTTGAAAGCAATACTCAATAGTGCTCCGGTTCTAACAGCTCCAAATTTCAATCCGTCTTTTAAATTGTCTGTGTATGCAAGTGATGTTGAGGTTGGAGAAGTATTAATTCAAACAGACAATATTGGCATTGATCACCCAGTGTGTTATTTCTCCAAGAAATTAAGTAGACATCAAAGAAATTACTCAACAATCGAGAAGGAATGTTTAGCTTTAATTTTGGCATTGCAACATTTTGAAGTTTACATTAGCTCAGCTCCATCTCCGGTTGTTGTGAATAGTTATCACAACGACATAACAGTCATCGACAAGGTGGAGTTTGTTATGGCAAGAGTATCACCTGAACATCAAAGGAAAGGACAACTTTATTGCACGCGCACATTTCCGTGTATAGAAATATTATTTTATATACAGTTTATATAATTCATAACAATATTCTTATGTGATATTCTTTACAGCATGTTTAATTTACAGATGGTAAAAGGAAAGCTTTATTATATAAATCTTTCTTATTTTCTTTATGGGGGACGTGTTACATATATGTGATTAAATTGCTTGTATGTATGGTTTAAAATTCTTTTTATTTCATTTTTGTTTCATTGTATTTAATTGCAATGAATATTTTGTTTGGATTCGGAATTCTATTTTTAGTAGTAAGATATATTTTTTTCACAAAGTTTGTTTACTTTAGACGAAGAAGAGTTACGTGATAATTTATATTTAGTTCGTCTTACCCTGGTAACACTGTCAAAAGGAAATTGAAATAATTGGTCAGTATCAGGAGCATATGATTGGTTTTCAAGTGGAGTGATATTTGCCTACGTGTGAAAATTAGCGTAGTAAGGGACCACATGACCAATCTCTTGAGACTTCAAATAAGGCATTGGGGTTCTAAATACGCAATCCATATTTGCACGTCGTCGGGACTTGAACCTGTATTCTTATAGTACCATTTAGTGATAGGAATTGTGTTTTCATTCTTAGGATCAAATTGTGGTTTATATTCACAGACTGTAAATCCTATTTACCAATGTTTACATTGTTGTCTAGTGAAATAAATTGTTTTGTTAAAATATACAAAGCTTGTTGGCTTTCACTCTTTTCTTTGTTGCTGAGTACGAGCCCTTGTCACGTAACAATTGTCCTCATCCGCACACGATATTCTACCATTTTACTTCACTCGATATCTCCTTTTTTGGCATAATTATTTTTCCGTAACTGAAATTGAAACAAGAATAGAATTGCTACTTTAGAAACGTACCAAGAAATGATTCGTCAGTAATGGCATTAAACAAACAAGTGAATTGGGTTAATATACACGAAATGTGTAGGTTATATATGACTGTTGGGAAAGTATTTCTCCCTATTTCCTTGTTTTTATTAACATGCAGTTACCGTGTAAATTAATTACATGAAACTTTGATCAAAGTTTAAATGTGTTCATATTTGACAATATTTTTAAACTTTTTCAACTACATTCTGAAACAATAAAGAAAGCTAACCTGAAGCTTTCATCTTCAAGCTATAGATTCAACAGCAGACTGATTTAATCTCTACTGACTTTTTACATCAATTGATGGAATTAACAATCAGCAAAGATTAAATCTGTCTGCTGATAAAGTCCTTTGTTTGAGAACGAAAGCTTCAGGTTTGCTTTCTCTATTGTTTGTGTATGTAGTTGGAAAGTTAAAAACATTATCTAATTTCCAGACAAATATCTACCTTCATTTATTCGTCCTCGTCAAAGAAAATAATCTCTAACTGGGTATTCTCTGTACATGTTAGGTCCACGTCTCTAAAAAGATAATGCTCGTATTGACATCCGAATTAATTTGTGACATGCTAAAGAGGGAAGCATGAATATATTCTGTGAGTGCATTCATTAGGCATCCATGCTTTGTGTTCGTTGGTTACACATCGATGTTGTATGCGTATTGCTTAAACAGTCATGCTTTGTGTGCATTGTTTAAGCATTCTTTGTACATTGCTGCTCGTACGATTCTTAACCACGCAACAGCAGCTCCGGTGGCCTCGTGGTTAGAGAGTCCGCCTCGGATGCGGGAGGTCGTGGATTCTATCCACGTTCGAGTCATAACAAAGATTTACAAAAATGGTACTAACAGCTGCTTCGCTTGGCACTCGGCATTAAAAGGTTAGTTCTAGGACTGGTAGGCCTAGTGTCAGGATAATGTGACTGGGTGGGACATCATGATACATGTCTGCGGCATGATGCCCCACTACTGGACATCACTATAAAACTGGTAGCCTGCAGACATCGTAGCGATATAACTGAAAATTTTTTAAAGCTACGTTAAAAATCATAATCACATCACATCTTAACCATGCACAAAAAAAGTAGGACATACCATTTTTATTTTAAATAAATGAATGTTATTAGAGCATAACACAGAGAAAGTGTTTTGTTTGCTCGAAAAGTTTGCAGCATGATATCGTAGTAGATGCTGACGAGACAACATTTTGTATCATTCTGAATCATTCTAGGGGTGTGTTCATCAATTCATCTTGTCTTAATCACTGTATGTTGTGTTCAATGAAGTGGGTCAAGCTGTCCCATGTAGCATTCTAAAGTAAATCATGTGAGACTGAGTTGCAGAAAATGAATTGTCTCACACTAATGACCTTGATGTTTAACATTGTACCTATTGTAAAGTATTGACCTTACGATAAATCTCCAGCAGTAGTTTGGTTTTCAACATAGAAGTTAGTGTTTTGGACGTTGTTTTTCCCTTTTTTCGACGTAATGTAATTCACAGTAACTTTTCTTACACTAATATGTTTTGTGCAACGTCGATGAAATCCAATAGTACAGGAAAACTTTATTATCTCTCTCAAATCTTTTCCTTGTCGCAATTGTTTGCGGATACCAAATATATACATTATTATTTTAAAACGACGGGGGCGGTAGAAGCTATTGCGTCAGTCTAGCAAAGTTAATGATAGTCATAAACAAGGATGATACATCAAAGTGAGTTTCGCAGATGAAAAATGTTCCTTAGAGATCTAGCGCAAAGGAAGATGTCATCCAAATCATCGGTAATGCTAGATGAGGTATTCCGATTTATTTTATCATCGTTTTATGGTCTATACCATTTGCATAAATAAAATCCATTTTATCGCTTGTTTGAAATATTAATTGCTGGCCCTGTTAAGCATTGAAATAGCAATGACTTTAATGATTTTCTAAAACAAGCGAATGCTGATACAACTTGAAAATACTTGGTTTTGATAGGAATCAAATGGACCATAAGGCTGTTTTGAGTTAAAACGCGCATCCAGCCATAATGGTTTTCACGTATATGTTTCTATTTCAAGCAAATAGCGTAGACCTATATTTGCGAGCTAATCATGCGATGTCAGATCAGATTCCATGCTTTTCGCGTGTTCGTACTAACAATGCACGACAAAATACTGTTTGATAGGTCTACAAACCAATTTAAGCATTCATGACTGAAAGTTGTCTGATAGATCTACAACTCAATCAAGCATTTATGAATCAAAATTAATGTGGAAAGCTTTAACTCCTTGCACGATTTAAGTCTTTTACATCTTTATGTTGAAGGTGAAATTTGAATGAGTTGTTTAAATAGATATATCACGGTTAGATAATTAGAAGATAATGTCCCCTTTCCTTACAGCCTGTATAGCTTCTGTAAATCTATGCTTCTAGTCCAGAAAAATAATCTGAAAAGCCGTAATATCTTCAAGCATGGAATAATACTAAAAAACTGTTAACCATCTTGAAATATGGGAAACGAATGCATCCTAAAGATTTTTTTCCATGCGCATAATTATGAGACTAGAAAGTAATTTTACTCCAGGAGAGGCAAATGGTGCAATAGGCGCATCGTCTACACTTTGCGAATGCTTGATGAAGTGATAGGTCTTTTTTCATGGCGCATCAACAATTTCAACGTTAATCTTGCCAAGGCAAGCAGAGTTAAGTTCTTCGCTCAAGGGAACTAAAAGTTGCCGACAAGGGCTGATCCGACGGTGTGAATCGAACAAGAACCTTCTAGTCCTGAGCTCACTGAGCCCGAGTCTCCAGAGAGAACATGTATGTATGTATGTATGTATGTATGTATGTATGTATGTATGTATGTATGTATGTATGTATGTATGTATGTATGTATGTATGTATGTATGTATGTATGTATGTATGTATGTGTGTGTGTGTGTGTGTGTGTGTGTGTGTGTGTGTGTGTGTGTGCGTGCATGCATGCATGCATGCATGCATGCATGCATGCATGCATGCATGCATGCATGCATGTATGTATGTATGTATGTATGTATGTATGTATGTATGTATGTATGTATGTATGTATGTGCGTGCGTGCGTGAATGCATAAGGTTTAAGAAGACAATAGCACAATTCTATCTGTATACACACTGCAAAGTATGTTTAGGTATTACAAAAATGCATAAAAACAAACATAAAGCTAAACAAAAGGTTAAAGTCTTTTTTTAAACACAAAGTCAGAATTGTATATGAACCATATTTTTTCGAAATTGTCCCTCGACAATCACTTGAATTTTTTTTACTGGATGTATGTTACCACTGATAGACTACGACTGCACCATATACGGAAACACATTCAATTATAAACTGTCCAGAATTGATAAACTCTTGAAAATGTCACCAAAATAATACGGAAACTACCTATTTATTACTCCCTTGAAAGTTTGATTTCATGTCTATAATAGCTACCCATACACAAAGGTATTTTTTTATTTGAAATAAATCATAAATTATAGGTCTATAAACGATTTTTGTCTAGATTATATCTCTCACTAACAGAACTAAGATCATCAAATACCGAGCGTAATCTTATATCGACACGTAATAACGATCTCCAGATTATGTGGTCAAAAGCCAACAGTTACAAATGCTCATTCGCTGTATTAGCACATACCTTATGGCGGATACGTAAGTCAAATTCCCTTGCTTTGATTAAAATATCGATTAAAATAACTTGTCTTGACGAGCTTGATTGACATACCAAACCCTCCAAGCATAGAACAAACTCGTTGTGTCCAGAAATAATATGTGCAGGTCTTATCCGATGTATGCATATACGACTTGGGTTAGGCTGAAATGTATGTAATGTATGCTGAAATGTATGTACCTATTGTTCATGTACGTATCGTTTGACCTAAATAGTCACACATGTTCATTCATTTTAAATCTGTTAAGATAAGTGTGCAAGGATACCCGAGTATGTGTGTGTTTTATTTTTTTAAATATACTTTTATTTATTTTTTAACATAACCGTTTACAAATACTGAAAACTACATGTCAAATATGTTTTTCATTACAAAGTGTGTTACATTCGTTAAATAAAGTTTATTATTATTATTATTATTATTATTATTATTATTATTATTATTATTATTATTATTATTATTATTATTATTATTATTATAAGTCCCACACCTCTTGAGCTTAGCATGAACATGACATGAATTCCAAAGCAAATAAGGTCCATTAGGACCCTCGAACTACTTGTCGAAAGTATGAGAGAGAGAGAGAGAGAGAGAGAGAGAGAGAGAGAGAGAGAGAGAGAGAGAGAGAGAGAGAGAGAGAGAGAGAGAGAGAGAGAGAGAGAGAGAGAGAGATGATTATGCTGTGTGTTAAAAGAAAGCAACTATCGTCCTCGGGAACACAAGCTGCATAATCGTTTACTATATTTATTTCTCTAATTTTCCAAAATAAAACAGTTTTGTTCAAAATGGTTATATTGACTTTAACAGCCTTTTTGACCATATCCCATAGCTGAAGCTTTAAACTGATACACTTATTGAAACAAATATAAAAAGGATAAAGACGATAAAAGTAATTAAAAATCTGTTACAAATAAAAAAAATTATGACAACACACTGTGTTTTATGATGAATTCTAAACTGACTTTTGCTGAAGATATACATTTGACGACAAAATCATACCCCTTAAAATGCTTTTATATTAGACATAAGAAGATGTAAGTGGATTTCTTTCAAACGAATTGGATTTTAAATGAATGAGAATAGCACTGTCAAGAACAATAGCGGAAATGTGATCATCAGAGTGCTTCTACTTCCACCAGTCATCCTGGACTGCACTTCACATTTCTCTGGAGTCTGATCTGGTATACTGGAATCTCTAATGAAGCTGGAAAATACGTTAGTCCAAAATATCCGTTTGTTTCTGGCGAAGGTTCCTCTGTGAATAAAATATACAGGGAATGACTTAAAACCTTGCAATTTTATAATTACAATTACCAGGTCACCATTATATTTTTTAGTCTAAGAATTTTCCATGATGTTAGGATTTTATTTTATTTTTATTTTTGCTTAAGACGTTTGTGACACTTTAATTTTGTCAGAAACTCTGATAGCAAATAGTATCAACTACTTAGTTGCAAAATTAAACATCTTAGACACGTTTTGAGTTTTAAAAATGACTTCTCAATGTGAGAAAATCAATGCGTTATCACTGGAGAAAAAAATGCGACACTTAAATAGAATACATTATATACCTATTAAAACATCTTAACCATTCCGTGATTAAATTCATCTGCACAACACTAGGAATAAGAGTTATATTTAACACAATATTAATTTAACAAATCAAGGAATACAAGTGGAGCTGTTGAAAGAAACTGGCACGGACCAGAAAGCCATAATGGCATCAAACATCCAGAAAGTTGTACATGATAATCTGTGCTAAGTACGATATACGGAACAATACCCTTACACATCTACAACAAATATCTCTAAGGTGCAAGTTTTACATCTTCATTTATGTTTTGTAGTAGGTGCAACAGGTTTCTACATTATAAAAGTGTCATCGTATACTAGCCTCTATGTTTGTGTGTGTGTGTGTATGTGTGTGTGTGGAGAGAGAGAGAGAGAGAGAGAGAGAGAGAGAGAGAGAGAGAGAGAGAGAGAGAGAGAGAGAGAGAGAGAGAGAGAGAGAGAGAGAGAGAGTCATCGGGAATACACATCTAAATAAATATCAAGACTCTCGTGAATATTGGAAACAGATTGTAAATATAGTATAATATCGCTAAGAAGCGATAGACAGTTTGACTGTCACACAATAACAATTGGCACCAATGAAAAATAATGTATATAGCGACAAAAGGACACAATATATTATGATAGGGTTTAAAAAAAGGTCTTTATTCAAGTGCACGAAATTCCGCCCCGCTCCATTTAAAAATACAACAGAATCAAAATAAATAGAAGTTGTATTCAAAACGTAGGTGTAACGTCAGGTGTTAAATTATATATCCTAGCGCCCACATAAATACATACTAATGAAGCATATCCACGGTCAATTGGTGAATCCGATAATTTCAGATAGACTATCAGTAATAAAAATGTAGACTGATATATGTACGGAAGTAATAACATAAAAAGCTAGGAATGTAATAACATACAATGGTACGTATGTAATATAGTGCGCAAAAATAAAAAGATGCGATACACAGCAAGAATTGACAGTAGGGTAGAAGGGTAAAATCATTACCTCAGGTAGATGTGTCCAACACTTTGTGATGGTGCTATCCAGTAAATTATCCTGTTACTGATGTGGTTATGCGAATAATGGGCGAGTGCACTCTACAAAGAAATGTGGGCATATGAACTATTTGTAAGATAATAACTTTAAAAACAACACAAATATTCGCTGCCAAGTACTTAAAAACCATTACAGATTATAATTTGCTGAAAAATAAACCGTCTAATCGTTTTGTAGTCTGTTTTTTAAGCAAAATCAATTAATATGAATATTTAATAAAATAGATTCTGTCTTTGCGATAACCTTTGACCACATTCTGGTGTAATATTTCTGAAGAAACTGTTCTATTATAAATTTTTGGTAATAAAATGATAGTCCAGCTACCAACCAAACAAAATTCGCACTAAGAGATGGCGACCATTGCAGTTTGAACTTCAAAGATGTAAATTACTCTTCTGTATATACTCCAAATGAAAATTCGAAGTTAGCAAGCCCCGTCATTAGTCAGTAAATCATATCAAATGTGCACAGAGGGCATTGACTGGACGAATTAAGTATATTAAATCGGATGATGAACGTAAGGAAAGTGTTTCTATGGCATGAATGTACACTCAGTGTAGAGCCTACATTTTTGAAAGTCTGTCAATTGTACTACGTCATTCCTAGCTGAAAGTTCGCGTGCAGGCTGATGTGCAGTGATCATGTGTGCGTTTGGTTTTTGTGGGAGGGAAGGGGATGGAGGAAGGAGGGGTAAGGTATGGAGGAAGAGAGATTTTTCTTGGGGGCAAAAGGGGTTCGTTAGAAGTTGCTGGACTAAATAAAAAAATGGCTTGCTTTGATAAAGTGAATATCATGCTGAATTTTTAAACCACTGTTGAAAACAATGAACTTCATTCTCGTATATACATTTATCGAACTAATTTTCTGATGCAGTTAAACACACACATACACACAAACAAACACACACACAAACGCACACACACTCTTATCGAGAATATGCAACAATTTATTGTTTACTGTTACTTGTCCCTTGTTTTAGTTCCCTTGCTTCTGGTCGGTATGATGAATGATCTTTTTCCTTGCTTTCTACTCATCTCATAAAGGTAAATCAGTCTCCGATCAGAAGGATTTCGACAATTTTACGTGGAAATAATACAGATTTTATATTTCTTAAAATAAATTAAGTCTGTCAGTTTAGAACAAATTTTTGCATTTTGTGCTAAATGAGTTTTCTGTAACATTTGCATGGGTACGAATTAAATGCAGTTCTCTAAGTTATTTACAGCGATTTTTGTAACCTGAGTTTATACAGCCGAAAACAAGTCAATGTAAAGATTTGTTTAGGTCTTTTCATATTTGATATATTTATTTTGACACTGTTTTAGTTTTGAAAAATAATTTTTAGTCTGATTCAAATAACTTGCTATAACATGGAAATAGTATGCTTTGATAGATTTATTTTATAAAGCATTTTTTCCCCAAGATTCTAGGCAGCATTGCGAATTATGCAGACTGCATAATAATTATACTTTATCAGATCAAAAGATTTAATTGAATTTTCTTACTTGAATAACAGAAGATTTCATGTATTTTAGTAGCAGAGAGGGTGAACAGACCACTTTGCTAGAGACCTTATTTTTGAAAACAAGAACTTTGAATACGAATGGCTTACTCACTGAGCCATGTATCGATAATATCTACTGTAACAAAGAAGAAAAAAATACTTGTTACTTTCGTATTTCCTGTTAAACAATATGCAGCTTTCACTAATACTCATTTGGCTGGATTCAGTTGTAACCAACAATAACACGACATAGTATGTCAATAAGACTCTATGGTGTATGATTGAAAACATAACATGCTGCAATATTTTAGCTCTTCTTGAACTATAATTTTGCCTTATGTTAAAATGGCGGTATAGACAGTAGTAGTGACATTCAAGAGAAAACATTTGTGATACTTCCTTTTGATGCTTCCAGAATGTTATCGTCTCTAAGTGTTACCTATATTAAAGGCATATGCTTCGGATGATAAATCAACGGAATGTGAAACGGGTCAACCACTTCCGGCGTAGTTGGTCCGTGCTCTACCAAATTAGCCTAAATCTAATATGTACAT
This sequence comes from Potamilus streckersoni, assembly GCA_016746295.1. Taxonomy (NCBI): domain Eukaryota; kingdom Metazoa; phylum Mollusca; class Bivalvia; order Unionida; family Unionidae; genus Potamilus; species Potamilus streckersoni. The sequence continues at coordinate 55,745 of JAEAOA010001597.1, read as the reverse complement.
CTATTTCATTTTCTGTGATTCTTGTATGACTATCTTCAGTGTTCCATGGTAGGTTATTAGTTAAAACAAATTAAGGAAAGATCCGCAGAACGCGGTGTCTCGCATGTAAATTGAGGCAGAGTAACAAAGTTCCTGTTTAAAGAGACTATTCAGGAACTCCTTGCATATCGTTATAAAAACTTCAGACATAATGCTATTATTATTATCCCGAAAGATTAGTTGAATCTAGAAATTAATTTAGTACTTATATCGTTTTCAAAAACGTTGACACTGGAGTTTAAATGCCGCCCCTGTTAACACCTTTGCTGCTAGAAAAGTGCTTAATAAATTTCATCATCCAAAGCAAATCAATAAGAAAATAGAGATACGGAGTCACGGGATATTTTAAAACAAATTACATTTCACTTTGGAGACAAAATATAAAAGACTTTAAATCGGATGAAACGGCCACATGTTAATTTAAGCAACAAACCTCTTGTTGGATGACGACGACTCTTTTGGGTTACAGATATCAGATACGAGCATTTTTGTGCTGAATTTCGTTCTTTTTGTGTTCTTTTGACGCAGACGATTACTTATTACCTTATTGGATTACTGTTCCCGGCTTTACTAAAGAAAGGTTGATTTTAGTTATAATAATGGCGTAACAGCACGAAAAATATAAATATACTGGAAGATTTTGGTTGGTATCCAGCCTGAACTGAAAACAGTAACTAGTAAAAAAAAAATGTGTCTGCGAGTCATTTAGTTGTGTAACTGAACATGTAGCAGGGAGCATACGAAGCAGTGAACCAGACTAACGTGTGCGGCACGTCATCGTGAGAAAAAAAAATTGGTGATTCTCTACTGACACTAAGATAAGAGATCTATACATTGTAAATTTTGTGAAAGGACATCTTAGTCAGGGCCAAGCTAAAGCCAATCGCTAGTCAAAACCAACCTAGTCAATCTGGACCCTGTGGCGATAAAAGATGCAAAACCTGTCAACATATGATAGAGACCAAGACATTCACTAGCACAGTGACTTAAGAAAAACTAAACTTATATGGTCCAAACAAAGCGTGCAAAACAGAGAATGTGATTTATCTCATCACATATAAGATCTGTGGTCTTCAGTACGTCGGAGAAACTGAAAAGCTACACAAAAGGATAAACCTTCATAGATCTGATTGGATGGCAAAAAAGCTGTACAGAAGCCCGGTCGCAGAACTCTTCTCCTCCCCTGGCCACACTTTCTGTGATATAATACTTATCGCTATTGCTAACAACCACAGCTGGAGTTCCGAAACCAGGAAGGAAAAGGAAACATACTGGATACGCCGCCTTAGAACATTGAAACCAAGCGGTCTAAACCAAGAAGACTAGAAAATGAAAACTATGCACTAGTAGAATTTAACATTTTCTAAATGTTATTATCCTTCAATTTTTACTATAAGAATAACCAGTATAGAATCAAATATCCGGGATATAATCTGCGTTACATATGTACAAAAAGTAAAAATAGATGTCGCTTTAGCTTGTAGACTTTTAGGGAATTATACAACGTTTTCAGTTTCCGCAACTAGTCTATACAAACTGGTTGTATTTATAGTTTTAGCACATGTGAAGACAGCCATGTAGAGGTTTACAAACACAACGTTTTTGTATTTATTTGTTTGTCGTATATATGTTTTGTATTTGCCTTTGAAAATGACTCATTAAGAGTCGAAAGCACTTAGGCTAGTTAGTTACTAGTTTCGAACTGTTCGTCGTCAGTTTATTGCATATATATATATATATATATATATATATATATATATATATATATATATATATATATATATATATATATATATATATATATATATATATATATATAAAGAATGCAAATCATATGACGAATAACAACCCTTTCAAGCGCACTGGCTCCACCAAGGGATCATGTGTGTCAGGGATTGATTAAGATATATGCAATAAACTGACAACGAACAATGCGAAACTTGTAACTAACTAGCCTGAGCTCTTTCGAGCCATAATGAGTCTTTTTCAAAGGCAAATACAAAATATATATAAAACATACAAATAAAAACAAAATCGTTTTGTAAACCTCTACATAGCTGTCTCCAGATGAGTTAAAACTAAAAATACAACCAGCTTGTTTAGACTTGTTGCCAATACTGAAAACTGTTTATAATTCCCTAAAAGTCTACACGCCAAAGCGATATTTATTACTTTTTTGTAGATTGTTGTAACGTATGATTTCTTTTCCTTCCTGGTTTCGGAACTCCAGCTGTGAGTTCATAAACCAGGAAGGAAAAGGAATCGTGCTGGATACGCCGCCTTAGAACATTGAAACTAAGCGGTCAAAACCAAGAAGACTAGAAAAAGAAAACTGCACTAGCAGAATTAAACTTTTTCTTAATCTTCTTATTATCCTTTAATTGCTACTATAAGAATATCAGGTATAGAATCAAATATCCGGGATATAATCTGCGTTTAAGTATATTACCATTATCATGTACACCAATATATTATACAGTCAGGGTTTATGTTGTAAATATTACTTACAGCTGTGATTCCGGAGCAGTCTATCGGATTAACGAAGTCTTCGTTGGGCATTGTCTTAAAAGTCCCTACAGGTGAATCTCTCATGGGGCTATTGCACTTTGCACGTCTAGCCTGAATAAATACGCCTTCAAAAAACCATGGGGCTGTTGAATTCAGGAATACTAACAAGAAATGTAAAAATAAATGCATCAAAGTATGATTTACATTTGCAAAATACACCTGAATTGCTTATTTAATAAAATTTCACTGTACTATCCAATATTGTTTTCCAATATTGTTTTCGATGCTTCACTAAACGATTGGGTTTTTTTTAGTTTTTACTGACGTATTACTTCATTTCATTGATGTCATTTTTATAGTTATCTGATCTTGAGAGCGGAACTGCTAGCTTTATAATTAATTGAACGCACATACTGGGGAGGGGCGGGGGCAGGAAAAGGGATAGACAGAAAATGGCAGGCTAGCAAAACAATATGTAATAGACAGCATACGAATAGATTCAGGATCACATACCTTGTATGATATCCCCAGGGCGGTAGGTAGTGCTATTTACCGTGATGAAAAAGGGTGGCAAACTGCCGTTCGCGTTTTGAGCGTCAAATCCATGGCCACCAGGAAACATATCGGTGCATGCGCTCAAAGGCGGTCCCATTGCGAAACTTACTACTCCAGGCAGTCCAAACAATGTCAAAATGCAAATTGGCATCATCTTTGAATGTGAAACTATACAATTTGTTCGTCCTTCTCAGATCTGCAAAAAGGAAAATAACCTAGTGAACCTAGTGAAATTACATGTTATTAATAGACTAGGATCTACCTTTGAACTAGTAAATACCTCTGTTAGCAGGTTCTGCCTAGCACCTTCGTCATTGCATAGGTCAAGTTTGCCAAGGATTCAGTGGTACGGGTGGACCAAAAATATTGCTTAAAGCTGAAACACAACTCGAAGTAATTAATGAATAATTCAAGCTGGGTTCTGCCGATTTACTTCTTGATAAAAGCTTAATCATTGAATATTTTAAAATATGTTCAGCTTTGTAAATCCTATTTCTTTCGGTTTTGTATAAGCAATATGTGTGTGTAATATATATATATATATATATATATATATATATATATATATATATATATATATATATATATATATATATATATATATATATATATATATATGGCTGAAAAATTGTTAAACCTACCCTGACAACGGACTGACCAATCCAAGTAAAAATCTCTTAATGTTGAGCAACAAGCGAGGCAACTGCTAAGTACCAATTTTACAATCTTTGGTAAGACTCGGTCGGAGTTCAAGTTGCAAGTATTTCTATATAAACTGTGAAGAGAACAACTCTTCTAAAATAAAAGAAGCCACTTCTATGGAGTCACGTGTAAAGCGTGACGTAAACACTGGCAGTGAGGGTAAAAACGACGATAGCTTCAAAGGAAGAGATAATTCATAAAATTTTCAAAACAATTGAATAAATTGAATTTTAAGGGCTAAAATAATCTTTTGTGATCTTTTCTGCAAAAATCAGTCTTTTTCGAAATTCTTGACACAATCAGATAAAAATTATGTAAGTTTGCTAGGTCAAGGTCAGAGGTTTCCAGAACTATAAGTATCCAATTTCTGCATACCAAAATGTCAGAATTTGGAAATTTTAGCTAAATATGCCTTGTCAAATAGATTTCCTGCACGAAGATCGACCAGTTCATATTTGAGAAGCCTTTTGATGTAATGGAATTATCATAAACTAAGTTGTCAAAGCTGCTGGAATGAGCCAACAACAATTCAGTTCCCAAATTAACAACAGGAAGTACACAGACAAAAACAATTGTTTAATATCTCTGAGCAGCGGTACTCAAAATCTATCAAGAAAAACATTAAATGGTGCTACAACACTTTTATGGTAGATTCATTCATTTATTTGTTTAATAATCATAACAATTAATTATAATAATGAACATAAAATATAATGGCAGTGCATAATTCTAGGATTAAAAAAAATTGTTTGGTACTTAGTTTTCTATTAATTATCATTTTTATAAAACATCAAAAAAGGAAATATGCTGTTCACATGTAGAGACAAAAGATAGGGAAAAAAATCATTTTTAAATCAAATCCATTTTATACAAAAATGAGACTAACTTTAATGAATAAAATATTGTTTATCTTAAATTAATATCTTTACAGTATTAAAATTTAATAAATCTGTTTTATAAATCAATTTATGGAAAGAAAATATGCATCATAATTTGACAAAAAACAAACACTATTTATAAATATTTTAAAAGTACCAGACCGAAAACCATATGAAGTTCATCATGTTGCAAAGAGAAAAATATACAGGTAGATATGAAGTCAGTTGAGTCTGCAGATTTGGCCCTAAGATGATAACCATACTTTAGACTGAAGCAGTCCCCAAGGTCACCGCAACACCAAAGAGGACACTCTCTAAAGCCCAAGCTGAGGAATAGAGTAAATACTCTTTTAAAAAAATCTCAGGCTGCTACCATTCGCTACCACTAGGTTAAATGCAGTCGTTCAAAAAAAAAAGTTACAGATCCCGATTTTATAAAAGCAAATGACATATTAAACGGTAAATTAAAGTTTACTACTAAGATGGCTTATCAAGATCGACTCAACCCAAACCACAATCAGACCTGAGTGCAGTCAATCCTAACCGGATGCAAGATCACACTAAAGTATAGGGTTTGGCTATAGACCATTTCACGGTTATTATCTCTCCTTGTAAACACCAGAGGGCGTATCGGTGCAACTCACTTCCGGATGGTTCAATCATTAAAGATAGATGTAGATCAAGAAAATTTGACAGACCTCTCATATTCCGCAAGCAAGATCGATATATCTCTATAAGTATCTTAAAAAGAAATTCTATCAATATTTGATCAATTGTTTTTTTCATCCTTTATTTTTCAGTAACTTGCGCTGTTTCTAGCTTTAAAATATATGTTCTCTGTCCATTTGAAAACTTCATTATCTTTCAATTACTACCTCATGCTCTAGTTTGTATTATTTGATTGCGCGAACGTGTATCATTGCTTAAAATGATTTTTACTGCAATTTATCTCGCTTGAAGAATTATGAAAATATGTTTATTACAGCTTTAATCATTGCAGTTAATGGAGGTTGAACGAAAACGAGAAAAAAATCTAACTTCTTAAAGGAGACCAGAATCAAATTTTTTTATGTATGTTATTTAATTCGACTGTAATGTTTATAAATTTCATATCGTAGGCGGGTAGTGATTATATTGCGATTCTGTAAAATGCCAACAGTAATATAGTAAAAAAACTAAAAAATAAATTTGTCATCAGTTAGCTTAAATCACATGAATGATCACTGTGAATGATGTATAATTTTCTCTACAAACAAAATCGCATCTTATTTTGACACCTGAAATTTTTCTACCGCATATGTAAAGTTTTATTACCATGATTTTAATTACAATGCAACATATATATATATATATATATATATATATATATATATATATATATATATATATATATATATATATATATATATATATATATATATATATATAATAGTTAAAGACTGTTGCATTTATGTTAATGTTCATTATATTTTTCATGAAATAATTTGAGTTATATCTAGGAAGAAGATATTTTTTTTTTTTTAAAATGCACAAATGTCATCCACGTTTGAACAGACAGGTGCACATACGAGTCTCCTTGATGATTATTTTAATTTGATTCCATTAAATGAATGTAACTTTTGAAGTATACAACTTGGATAAATATTGATATTAGACACACCATGTATGTATATGACATTTGTGTCTCTCACCTATCTGCCTGTCTGTCTATACGTCTGTCTGTCGGTCTCATTTCATTTGGTGCATGGAGATATATATATATATATATATATATATATATATATATATATATATATATATATATATATATATGTGTGTGTGTGTGTGTGTGTGTGTGTATGTATGTATATGCTTGAATGAATGTGTAGTAGTATTAGAAAACCAGGTTTTCAACTCACTTTGTTTTTTTACCCTCCAAACAAGTATAAATTATCCCCCACCCCACCCCCTTTTCTTCCAAAATAAACCAGGTTTTCAACTCACCCTAGAGGAAAACCAGGTTTTCAACTCACTTTGTTTTTTTACCCTCCAAACAAGTATAAATTATAGTCCTAAATTATCCCCCACCCCACCCCTTTTATTTCCAAAATAAAACAGGGTTTTGACTCACCCTCCCCCACCTCTTTTTTTTCCCCCTACTACTACCTGTAAACAGGTATTTTGTAACCAAACAAAACAACAGGTGTTGGAATGCGATAAACTCTTTACACAGAGGTGACTAATTTGTTAGAACAGCGCATTGTGTGGTACAATTATTCTAAAGACGGCAAACGGGTTTTACCACAAGATAAACAGGATGAAAATTAAACTGTGTGTTAGAGAATGTTTCAGTTAACAAGGTGGAAATAAACTAGCATTAGAATGAAAATGATATTATTTTATATCTCGTTACCAATGATTAATGTTTCAACTGTTGATATTAAAAATATTTCACTATCACGACTATAGATACTAAATTTTACTTTACCACTCACACAGCGACTCGGGACGACTCAAACAGATCTTTCATTTCTGGTTTGTTCAGAGGATATTTTTTGTTGATAAAATATACCTTTGACCGATCGAGATCAATTGTGAGTTTAGTATAGTTTTGTGGCTAATGGGGCTGTGAAAGTTTTTAAATTCCGCTAGCAACTTTTGATACAATTGTTCGAGATAATTGAAATACATGCTGTTATCAGATCTGATGAGCGAAAGTTTTAACTTGTCACATGTTCCATTAATAAATATAGCTGATGTTTCATTATTAAATTCAACTGTCAATTGTTTACCGTCATCATTAGATATTTGATGTTACTATTGTAGCTATTTGTCATTTGTCAAATTTTCAAGCATTATTTTATAAGTTTAGATAAAATTTCAGTTGGAAAAGATAATGTCGAGTATAGATCTATCATCTAACAATACCCAAGGGCAATGTATCTACCCATTTTCACAATAGCGTTTGTCATCAAAATTATACAATCCACGTTTGATAATGACATCTGTTTCGAGTTTATGATGATTAGTTCGAATTTGCCATAGCTCTCATAAAACTAACACCACCATCAAGCGCATACCTGTAGTCATCAAATTTCATAAACTTTTTAACAAAATTACGAGGCAGACCTTTGGCTTTTTTCGTTATTTTATTATTATCTAACAATACGGCATACATTTTACTACGTAATCCGATAAAGTATTTGATAGCGCTCGAGTTCATTTCATCTTTAAACTTACCAATAACCTTTTTATTTGTGTCGTCATGAAATTTACTGTCACGTGGATAATAGGGAAGATCAAAAACAGATGTCGATTATTGTACATGTCCTGATAGATGTCCTCACATTCAATTTCATACACGAGTGAATCAGTATCAGTAAACAATAATCTACTAGCCGGCCACTGATTTTTAACAAAAGTGTAATGAAAATCGTACATCATCCACTTTGATAAATCTAAAACTGCAGCTCCAACATAGATCGGCTTGTTTAGTTTTAGATTTGTTTTTGTTCTTTGTATCGCAACAAGATTTTCATTAAATATTTTCATGCTCACAAAATCATCGTCTGACACAAGTTGTTTCTGCGATTGACTCATTTACTATTTCAATATTTACACGTTTCCTAATATTCTCCATCGTCTTACCAAAAACGGAATTGTTCATCAGTTTAAAGAAGTTTTTCTCAAACTCTGTTTCGCTGCAGCTCTTCTTGAAGTGTTGGAGTTAATAACCTCTCATCCACGGCGACTGATTAAATTTTAGTACACGATGAACTTTTCTCAACACAAGACCAGCATCGATGCTTGTTTTAAAACTTGTAATGCAAAAACGTAATTTTTCTTATCAAGTAAATTTGGTACTAGTTTCTTGACCATGGAATGTTGCCTTGGTGATGCTAACGCTTGTTGTTCTTTTGATAAGAAAACTATAATCTATAACCATCGATTCCGCACAGAAAGGGTAATCGTTATGTAATTTGTGTAGCGAATTTGGATAATCAAGATCAACTTCAACGAAATAGGAAACATCGTCAGGTATCTTTTTTCTGTCTCTGATAGAAATCGATCAACCGTGATCCAATGAAATCCGCTAAAAGGCATTGGTTCTGCCATCGAACCACCGTAAAGATTATTACAATCTAGATAAATTATATACTTCGAAGGAAGGTCAGGGTTATACTGTTTCAGGTATTTGTTGTTTGCTTCAGCATATTTTTTGTTATCACGCTAATACCACCTCGGATACCTTTTTCGATAAAATTGAACATATCAAATACAACATCAGTCAGTAATTCTAACCTTACCTTACTAAACTTTAGCAAAGCATCCCATGACAACCCAGGGGCAGAATAATACCAGCAAGGATCTAGTCCATAATTATTATAACTCACTTCACGAAAACTTTCAAAAACATCTGCTAATAATAATAACACGTCAGTTTTCAGGTATAAATCATGATAATCACCAAAAGTCTCACAATCAAACTCTTTCCAGATATCTTGTGCATACCTGTACTCGTCATCAGTTATATTTCATTTTTAAGTTGTGAGTAAAATTTGTCTTTGTCAGGTAAAGATATTTCATCAAATTTACTCCAATCGTCGAGGTATTCGTATGGAAAAACTCCTTTTTTAGCTAGTAGATTAAATTTATCTCCAAAACAGTCTCTTAGGTTATCAAATTTACTACAACCTTTTACTAGCTCATCTAACGAGGCTGCCATAAACTGCAGGCTGTCAATAAAACGTAATTTACCTAGCGTAACTGACATGTACTTTTCAAAATTATTTGGGATGCATTTGATGACGTTATCGAGTTTTAGATGAGCTTTTATCTCAGGATCACCAAAAGCTTCTACTATAATATGGCTATCATATCCTCGAAAATTGTGAAGAATAACCGGAATAAAATCTGGAGCATGAAATTTTAAATTACACTGATTATGAGCCGCTCCACGATACTGTCCAGTCAAATGACAATGGTCATGTACTTTTTATCATCGTCAAAAGCTTTTTCACAAATATGACAAATTTCTGCTTGCTCGTGATTGGATTTTTTGTTGAGGTGTTAATTTTAACATTGGCGTTACTTTTTTCAAATGAGTAAATATATTATCAACTTCATTAATCAACTGCTTGAGAAGCCAAACAGCTGGATTTTTACCACGATATAATTTGATTGATTAGATAATCTAGAATCAGTACAACAAACTACCTTATACGCTACTCCACACGGAACATGATTTTGAACTTTTCTTGTACTCGATTGATTAGGATTATTTTCTACACCAAGTACAGGTTGAAGTAGGCATTCGAAATCAGCGTATATGACGAAAGGAATTTTTAGTTTGTGATTATGATGGACAAACTGTAACACACACTATCTTTTTAGATGGCATTGTTATTCTTTGCACATCACTACAGTACTGCAAATGCTTTTGTAATGTTTCATTGCTTGTACAGCCATGCAAGCAGCGGTAACAAAAGAACTTTTTGTTCTTATCCTTATTGTACTGTCTACCAACTAGTCCGTTAAAGTTTTTAATCCAAACATAATGATTTTTGTAGTACAGTAAATTTATAGTTGATTGTGAAGCTTTTTCTGAAATATATCTCGGATATACGTCTCCTTTTTCATCTAGTCCGAAAACGTTAATTGAAACATTATTCTGCTTTTCAATTTTGGTATTTGATTTTCTGCCACTGGAAAGTTAATATCTTTAAAATTTAATCTAGACACAGACTGATATACCTTTCAACACGAGTAGCGTTTTTTTCTGCTGGAAATATGCGGAAAGAACAGCCCATTGGAAACATTTGTTATCTACGTTTTTGATGTTTATACAACATCTTTTACTTTTTATTTTTGGTGGCAGGTCGACGTATGAACTACCTCGTAATACATTATATTTCATCGTGTGAAACAATATTCCTTTGATCATTTCAAACTTCCAACCCGAACCTAATTGACTAAATTCCTCTATTTTTTTTCAATTTCTTGGTGTATTTCATCAGATAGTGATAACAGATCAGTCCCAAGCAAAACACGTCTCGATTTTGCGTTAATATAAGGTTCTGCAATTTCCTTGTTAGTTAATTCTTCCATTATAACTAACTTTGAAAATATAACATGATATTGCACAAATAATCTGATACTTTTGTGTTTTTCGAGCTCACGTTTTACAATTGTCTGTAATAGGTGGTAAAGATTAGTTGCATTAAAATTTACTAAAACAATTTGATTATCAAACTGATAACTATTATCAAAACCTGCAAAAGCAGTCGCTATTTTATTAGGTTCCCATAAAGCTTTCTTAGCTATATCACGCAATTTTAAACATTATTATACTATAATGTAATATCTAATTGATAATTTTTTCACACTGCGCATGCGCTAAAAATCAATTAGAGATAAAAAATATCTCCTAATAATTAATGACAGCAAATCTAACAAACACATGTGAGCAAGAAGCATATCAAGTTCACCCAAAACATAACTTTACCTCACACTGCGCATGCGCTAAAAAATCAATTAGAGATAAAATATATCACTATAATATAATGACAGCAAATCTAACAACACATGTGAGCAAGAAAACATATCAAGTTCACCCAAAATAAACTTTAAATCTCACCCTGCGCATGCGCTAAAAATCAATTAGAGATAAAAAATATTACCTATAATATAATGACAGTAAATCTGACAAGCGCACGTGAGCAAGAGATTTATCAATTCACCCAAAGTATAACTTATACGCTGGAAATGTAATTGGTTCGGTTATTAACATTAAAACTAGAATACCTGTTGGCAAATAACGTCAGCGGGTTATAATATTAGTGTAAAGGGAGATAATGCCGAGAGGATTGCAATATTTAGAAAAGATTTTTTTAACACTTTGTTCTGCTATTATATTCCCGTGGGACTGCGTTTATATCATTATAATGTTAAAGTCACTGATGATAATATTGAAAATTTATCCTTACAAGATGAGTTTCAGCCGCACCCAGTATTTGATTTATATACGAGGCTAACGATCGCGGTATTATTAGAAATAGAAAAAACTAAAAAAGTTCTTATGTAATATTAGCAATATGGGATATATCAGGGTAACTGTTAGAGGAACATCAACAAATCAAGTTCGTTATCTTGGTCATAGGTTTGTTTATGAGGTGTTCAATGGATCTATACCCAATGGTCTTGTTATTAATCACATCAATAATATACAAACTGATAATCGATTGGAAAATCTGGAGATAGTAACGCAACAGGAAAATGTGAGAAAAGGAAAAAATAGTAATGGTATTAATTTTAGATGCCCAATAAAACCTGTTATTTCAAAAAACCTCGAAACGGATGAGGAGATCGAATTCAAATCGATTTCAGCTGCGGCGAAATATTATAAGATAAATCCCGCAGTCGTAAAAATTATAGCTGATGGAGCAACAAAATCAACTTTTTCAAGAGAATACGATGCTAGGATTGGTTTTAGATATGATGATCAATAATATTTTGTAATTCGGTTTTAGTCAAGCAATGATGAGCAAATGCTATGATATCATCGTGATTAAATTTTAACGTTGTTACTGCATTTTCATTAATTTTATCTTTTTCTGCTTCTGTTAGTAATATTTTATGAGAATCACCTTGCATTACAATAACATCAACACTATAACCCAACAAACATTTTCTTACCGCTTCAGCTAGTTCGTTATAATTTACTATATTAACTTTTTGGTGATATTTTATCTCATCGGTCATCTTATAATAATAAATTAGATAAAAATATATTATAATAATGGACTTGATGAAACGACTCGCTGAACTCTACGAAGAAGATACTAGTGATAAGGTCGTCAGTGATAAGGTCGTCAGTGATGATGTCATACATAGTATTACATTTTCCAAAGATTTTATAGACAAATCTGTTGGTTATAGCGAAGATGATATTTTATATAACAATGAATCTGATGATGATGGTGAAATAGTCACTGTTGCTGACAGATCTAATTACAGCAGATCAACAACTAAACGGTATAATGTCAAGTATCACATTGCTAAGCAGCTAATTAAATTTAATTTTACCGTTGCCGAACAACAACTGTTCTGGCAGTTAATCAAACCTTTTTTAAATATCAAGATCCAGGCCGACAGAAAAATATTAAATTTGATTTCATATTTGTCAAGATTTTTAATCTAATGACGATCTCTAACGATCGTAAGCAGTATCTAATATCATTATGTAAACCAGTAAAATGTAAATCTGTCAAACAAAAGTATGAGTTAATTTATAATAGCATTATATCATAATCTGCTTGGTTGGGATCCAACTGTTAAATTTAATCACTATACCCACGCCATTTGACTAAACTTTTATCCCCTTTTTTCTAATCACTTTCTCGATAACAAAAACATCCTGATCAGTTTTCTGTAGTTCTTGTTCATAAAAACTACCTACAATCGGTTCCCCTGCCAGATCTTTTAAAACGTACGTTACAGGTACTGTTAAAAGTACCTTATCAATTACAAAAACTTCTTCGCTCCAGTTCGGAGTAAATCCTTTTGCAAACACCTTTTTCATCAAAGAAATTCTAACTTTATCACCAACCTTAAAATTTATGTCTGCGGTACATGTTTTCATTTGCTAATATTGGATTTTTAACAGCTTTTTTAGGTGTCATTTTGATGGTTCGATGTTTCGTGTTATTATATTCGCTTACGATTTGAGAAAGGTCATCGATGTACCTGTTGGTGTTTTTAGCTGTCATATGTTTGTGTATTTTCTCTTTTTGGTTGCGATTAAATCTCTCAACAACAACGCTTTTACCCTCATTTCCTGTAACATACCTTTTTATATTATTTTGTTCTAGAAACTGTTCAAACTTTTGTTAAAAAACTCAGATCCATGATCAGTCCAGATTTTGTTTGGTTTTCTTTCTGTGCTTGTTATTATCTGCTTTAAGCGCATCGGTCATTGAAGTTCCTGTCTTACCGAAACAGGTACACTGAAAGCATATTTGCTAAAAACATCTATAACATTAAACAAATACCTTTTTGGAGCGCCATCAGCGCCAACGTTAAACTGAGCTAGATTGGATACATCCACCAAATCTATTGCCCAGATATCATCTACACCATTAGCGACAACTTTACGTCGTGGAACCTTTTTTTTTTAGGTCTGTGTAGTGCGTCTGCAAGATCATCATATACTTTATTTCCCCATCGTGAGGTGATTGACGAGACTCTCCGAGTCCAAGTTTATATTTTGCTCCAATTATTCCCTGAACAAATTTTCTATCAAAACGTTCTCGTAGATTTGTTGGCTCCATATCACGTAATTCGTCTAACATTACTTTATCACAATCTAATTTTGAGTTTTCATGATCACGATAACAGATATCATGACGCATTGCTATTGCATCCACTTGATTGTAAGGCTCTTGTCCTGGCAATGGATTGTCGTTTTCATCTAGTTGTTGATGTAGCGGATTCCATGGACCAGTATACCGATGCCCTGGCAATGTCCAACCGCCTTTTGGTTTTGGTAATTTTCCAATTAGTTTATGTATATCTATACCTGACCCTATTATTTCTCTGTTGTTACAACATTGACAGTATGCGACAATTTTATTTTGCTCAATACACAAATCTCTGTCAGAATCACAGTTGCATATCATTCTATATTTTTAGTCGTCGACTAAAATAATATTAGGATAACCAGATCCTAGCGACGTCGCTGGAGATACTATCGCTGGGGACGTTTTCTTTAAAAATGTATTTTTTCTTTTTCCACAGATTGCACAAATACTTTTTAATATTATCCTGTTGTTTTTTTGTTTTTTTCTGTTGTTTCATTAATACCTTCTGTTTTAGTTTTACACTTGAGACAGTATGTTGACATTATTATACTTATAAGTTTAGATAAAATTAATTGCGATCTCATCATTAGCGTGAGAAGGTTGCTTATCAAACTGTAAAATAAATTTTAAAAAATTAAGATTTCTGCTCATCTGTCGGATAAACATAATACAATAATATCCACAAGCAGACGTTCCAACAGGTTGGAGTTGATTTGACGAATAATATACTTTTGTAAATTTTTTTTTCATATATACTTTTTTATTACATCGCTTGGAGGAAGTCCAAACGAGTCAAAATAATTATTATTATAAACTGCTACCCAATGCGTACCAGATCCGTCATTAAAATCTTGTATATTAATAACACATGAACTTACAGCAGATGGTGATTTTATTGCTGAGAGCTCATCTTTAGAATAAACTCCGTGAAATCCAGGAACCGCTTTTAACTTATCAATGATATCAAAATTACTCAACGGGGTCGACGAGTTCCTGGTAATGTTAGACCACGTCCGATTCCTAAAAGATTTGGCAGCAGACTCCCGCTAGTCCCGCCAAAAGTGGAGCGAACGGAATAATTCCTCCTTGTTTTGTTTGATTGCATATGCATTTGCACTTTGGTGTTGGTGATTTTGTTTTTATTACTTTCTTTTTTTTTGTTGTTGGTGATTTCTTTTTCTTTTGTGGCATTATAATATATTATTTACATAAAATTTACAATTTTTTTTATTCCACTTCCACGAATGATACCATTACCTTCGACTGCTTTCTTCGTTGCGCCAGATATTGCTCCAGACGCTGCTGCTAGTCCTAATGTTCCCAACACCGGCAAAAGTTTAGGTATTATTGTACTAGTTAATACTGATAATGCCGGACCAAGAAAACCACCTTCTTTTGCCATCGCTGTCATTTGTGCAGCACTCAAATTTAAAACAAAAGTTTTTTTACGATCATACTTTTTTACTTGATTTTTTGTTAGCATTAATTTTGTTAAAACACCATCAGAAATATTAGGATTGATTTTTAATGATACCTGTTCTCGCTTTGCAGTAGCAGCTACTAATTTTTTAACTTGACCATCAGTCAAATACACTTCTTTTACAATATACTTTGCCATTTTATATAACAACTGTAGATTAAACTTGAACTGTCATTTTACCTCCAATAGAATCTACCGTGA
Source organism: Potamilus streckersoni (assembly GCA_016746295.1). Lineage (NCBI taxonomy): Eukaryota > Metazoa > Mollusca > Bivalvia > Unionida > Unionidae > Potamilus > Potamilus streckersoni. The sequence goes on along the minus strand of JAEAOA010001597.1, from coordinate 40,044 downwards.
TAAATCTATCACTAATCACTAATGCGTATACGTATAACGGCGCTACTGGAACCGCCCCAAGTGTCCAGGTAATTTCAATATCCGCTGTGCTGTCTACAGCTCGCTCGTTATGTTTACTAACATCAAAATGAAATATAGGATAAAGCGTACGAAATTCTTCTACTGATATTTGAGTTCCATCTTCAACATCTTGATATTTTTTGTATTGCGTCAAGCAGGTACATGTACGGTCGAGAAATATTTTTATTAACATCATCAGCAAAATTACACTCGATAGCTCGTTCTGGATATTGCTTTGAATTTAATCTAGCGTATATTCGTCTGACATCAGAGTGATCAAATACTGCATTATTTTGTTGTTGGTTACCTCGTCGAGCTTGTTGTTGAAATACGACAAAGATATTTCTCGGCAGTTGTTCGCTTGATGTTGTTGTGACCCTCCACGTGTAGTCAGTAGTATTTGGAACCGCTGTCTGATATACCTTATGCTGCTTAAAGTAAATTCTGTTTGTATGCTTATCAAGCGTGTTATTTAGTTCTGACATTTTAGTGATTGATGGTGTTATACGTGGCATCCACAAAGAAAGTTTGTTTATGATAAACTGTACATCAGCCCCTCCAGATCTAAACAAGCAATCGTTTTGGTCTGCTCGATCTAAAATAAGAGTATGTTTTACTCCGCGAAATACTTTATCATAATCGCGACAAAAGCCGAAAATCATGCTTAGCGGAAGCATCATTGTAATTTGACGTGATCCTGCTGCAAGTTTTCTTCGCCTAGCAAACCTTCGTTATAGCGTGGATTTCTCACATCAAGTGTGTTAAGAAGTAAATTTAACATCGCAGTACCGTCTGCAGCTGCAGCTGGTGGTGTTATATTTAGATTATTGAAAGCTGCTGTAAGAGAAACTCTTGTAGCGTTTGCATTAGCATCTGCAGCAGGTGCGACAATATCTAGTGCAGCAGCATTAGCAATGAGAAAATTTCTCACAATTACAGTATTTTCATCAGCATTAGCTCCATGTACTATAGCGCCTCTCTTTAAAAATTCTGTTGATTCAGCTATACCCCGTCCAGTATCTTTAAACCACATCATATTAGTTGCAGTTGATCTCGAGTAATCGTCGGAAAACGAAATAATATTTAAAATTGTACTTGCAACTTGTAGGTGACTCGAAATATCTTCTACAGTTTGATTGGCCAGTTGATATCTAGCACTTTTGAATAGACTCCAACCGTTATTTATAAGAGCTACTTCTGCTCCAACTGCAAATGCAGCAGGTGGATTGGCTACTGTCATAATCTGACCACGAACTTCTAACATAGCCTTATGTGGCAGTAGAAATACATCTTCGTCTCTGGTGTTAAAGGTTCTAATACCAGTTTTATTTGGTTCGTTAGAATTTTCATCAAGGTACTCAACAAACTCGAATTCTGTCACATCGTTGTCGATGTCATAAGTTTCTGTTAACTCGAGATAATTTTTAGTAGACATTTTATTTTATTAGATTATAAAAAATTTTATTGCGGCATTGTTACTTTAGATATTAATTTTTGTATGATCTGCTCGCCCTTTGGTGATAATAATTTTTTTGTTGTTGTTATCATAGCTTTTTGAGTTTCTTTTGTTGGAGCGATTTCTGAGATAGCTTGTTTTATTTCAGATGCAGTCGGTGGATCTCCTTTTATTTTATTAGCTATTTTTTGTCCCACCGCAGTCCCAGCGGCAGATGCAGCCCCAGTTGCAAAAGCTTTACCCGCGTCAATAGCAATTGGTGCAACTTTACGCGCTAGTCCTGGAATATTTTTAATAACTTTAGTGAATATATTTCCAAAAAATCCTCCTACTATTTTTCTTCGATAAACTTTTTTTCTTTGTTTCATTATATTTGATGTTGCATAATTTTTACTTTTGCTCGCGTAGATGTAAATAATAAGTTACAATTTCATTACTAACATGTAACTGTTTTCCTGATTGATCTGTCAACTGCATCCTATACTTGTTATTTGATCTTCAACGTTTAAAGGATAATAGATAATATGTCGTGGAGTTATTTGCATGAGAGAACCTGGCGGGACTTCTGGTGAGAAACTGTAAATCGTTTGACCTTTGCTACCTTTTGATGTATAAGAGCCAGAAGCAGTAGAGCAATTTACTAATATTGTATTTACTTCTGTTATATTTGATGGCAGTTCACTGTCATATGTAATAGGCTGATCAAGTGCAGTGTAAGTTTTTTCAGTAAATCCTAACAGTTGTGCAATACTTCTTTCTCTTGGTTCAAGATTGATTGCTATATTTTTCAAAGTTATCCTAGTTCGCAATGTGTTATAATTTGCTGCTAATTCAAAATTATCAGCCACACCGTTAGCTTTTTGTTATGAGCTCTTTGATCGTCTTGTTTAGATCTTCAATATTATAAGCTCCTTGCGGAATTTTTATTTTTTTTGTTGTAGATATTGGAGATGTTGTAATCATAGTAAAATACATTTCATCGTTAACATCATTTTTCACGTTAGGTATAGCATTCCAGCAAGTACAAGAAATTAATCCAATTTCATATTGTTTTGCAGGATCTAGTTCTATAGGTGGAATATAATTTACTGAAAAATTTGCGCTATCTTCTGTAGACTCGCTAGAGTTTAGTAATAATGTTGTTTGCATTCCTTTAATATTATATCATTTTACAAAATTAAGTCGCCGCGATTAAGTCGCGGTGTAAAGTTTCATATTCGTCAGATGTTAATAATTCACTCGATCTTAGATGATCAAGTATGTCAATGATTTCATTATCAAGTTCAACACTAACATTCCCAGCTTCCTTTGATGATATTAATAACATTAATCTACCTATCATTTCAGTAGTTGAAGTAAATACTTTACACCAGTTCCTGTTTTTTCTTTTCTATATTTTTCTACACGAGATTTATCGAGTTTATCAAATTTTCTTTTAAAACTCCACCCTTACCAAAAGGTTTTGCTCTGCTATTTTCTGCTGTTTTTTTAAACGTGAGAGCAATGACACCCTTTCTCATTCTTTCATAAAGTGGAATCATATTATCAATCTCTGTAACCGTGTTTAATTCATCTTTAGCAGCAGCTCCGTCATTAAATATTACATTAAATTTATCGATTAATGCTTGATATTCTGCATCAGTCCACTTGCTTATATCATCAATACCCCTTATATTTTCTTTGTTTAAAAAATCATCATATTCACTACCTTTTATCTCATCATTTGCTTTTTTTATAAAATAAAGTCTTTGATCTCCAACTTCCATAAACTTTACAGTAAGATCACCGACTCTTTGTTGCTCCTCTCTGATATCTTTTATGTCTCCTGATAAATTTGTTATAATATTTGTTATTCCTTGCGTTGTTAACTCTGCTAATCTTCGCTCAAGTTCCAGCGGATTGTTTATCAATCGATCTGTTTCTGCTTGTCTAGCCGCAGGATCAGCTATATTTGCTGTAAGTGCCTCAATCAGTTTTCTCTTTTCTTCATCAGATCTAGTAACAAGTTTTGCAGCAGCTGCTTCCTGTTGTTCTCTAACAATTCCAACCAAACCTTTTTCCTGTAGTTGCTTAAGTTCTTCTTCTGACAGTGGTTTAGTTTCAGGTTGTTTACCTAATAATGCTTCAGTAACCGGCTTGAAAATTGTAGCTGTTGTTTCTGTAGCAGTTACTTGCCCACGTCGCGCTTCTTGTACTTTTTGCTTAAGTGATGCCTGAGATTGAGCAAGTTTTTTTAGATCTTCTATGTGTTGTCTGTATCTTGCTCGTTTGTCCATTATTATAATTATAAATTTTATAAAATTGAAACGCTTATTGTAAGTAAGTGTTAATACAACAGCGAAACATTTTAGTTGGATCATTTGTAAGTTTATCAAATAAGAAAAAGTTAAATTTATCTTTTGTAGCATTACGGTAAAGTTCAATAAACTTATCTTTTGTCACGCCACCGCATTGCTCGCTTGCAATATTTCTAACGTCAACATTATCCAGTCCTGGAAATAAAATAAAACAACCCGTATTTCGCCTAATAAACCTATCAACATTATAAAATCCTTGAGCGAGATAAACAGAATTACACTGTTTGTTACGGGATAGTGAAAAATATGATCTTATTTTGTTCATCTCCATGTTGTTTAGCGGAATATCATCAAAAACTACTATCTTATGTTCATCTGCATCAAGTTGATTAACTGGAATAAGATCTTCTGGCTGCCTAATTATAAAAAAATCTTCACCAGCTTTAAGATCATCACGAAGCTTTTCATTATACTCACTTAATAACTCATACTTATCTTGCTGTGGATTGATTGTGTAAATATAAACTCTATCGTAGTTAAAATTATCACCAAGAAGCAAGTTCATAAGCAAATTTGTTTTCCCCGATCCAGTTCGCCCAACAATAAGATAATGACAATCAGGAAGTTCATTGTTATGTTTATGCTTCACTAGTCTCTCTGTATCAAAGTTTAGTATCGACGATTTTGCCATTTTGTATAATATTAAACTAGTGTTGATAATTTTATCTAGGATAGTAAATAATGAGCTACTATACAAAATTTGGAACACTATTAGAAGATTTATCCACAAAACGTTTTAAAGGTGACTTATCCAAATATGCAACTCTTGATCGGCTCAAAAATGAAATCAATAATTTACTAAATCTTACCAGCGTAGATCCAGATGAAGTTGTCATTTTCCAAGACAAAGAAGGACGATTAAAGACGAGTAATGTAAAACTGTCAGATGTAGTTGTACGAAATACTGCTGCGATTGCTAATAATATCGTTACTTTTAACAATCTAGGTAATATACAAGATTCTGGTAGGTCAGTTAATGATTTTGTTAAAAAAGATGGTGATGTATTTAGTGGGAATATTGTTATGAAACAAAATAAGATTACAGATCTTGGAACCCAACTGAGGATGGGGATGCTGTCACTAAAAAATATGTCAATGATTGGGACGCTTTAATTACTAATGAAATCACAGCACTCAAAAATAATTTACCAGTCACGTGAACACATTTTCAAGTTTTCGCAGAAGCATAAACAAAATTAGAGATGAATTTTTTGGAAATCCATCAAATGTTGACAATATACAACTCGCTAATATTTAACACAAACTCAATGATATTATTAGTGGAATTCCTAATATTGTTGAGAAAACGAGTATATTTTAAAATACCTCACAAACAGATTAAAAATATTGTGTATACTGTTGCATCTGGGTCTAGTACATGGACGAGGGGAAAAATAATTCTATCAAATACACTGCAGAAGTTACTGGTATGTATAGATTGTCAGTGCTTTAGCAGTGTAAAGTTTAAAATATCTAACCAAAATATCTTCATTACGTCATCCAAATAGGACTCATCTGGAACTGTATTATCTGTAATAATAAAAAAATTCTGAAGAGAAATTTGTACTTGAACCAGTTGATAAAACTTTACAATTAAGCGAATTTTTCTCTGGTGTTTGGAATTTATAGTGAACAACCAGCTCTTATTTATTAACCAAACATAGGACTATGTGAACTAATATTATAATGAAAAGAAGTATAGTTGATTTTAATCATATTTCAAAAGATATTTCAGAACAGGATGTGGACGCACTAATACAATACTATAAATATTATCACAAAAAACATTGGTGTGTTAAAAAAATGTTACAAATACTACAGCAAGATCCTTCGAGTAATATCTTATCTACCCTTGTTAATGACTAGTTCTGGTATAATTTCAAGTGGGGTATCATTAAAATCCTTTTTGTTAATTATATCTGGTATTGGTGTTTCACTTACAGCGGCGTGTAAAAAAGTAGAACCAAGACTTTTGATAAAGAAGCATGGTTGTTTAACATCAATTAAAACTTACAAAAAAATACTTTGATCACATCCGGTCTTACCTACGAGGAGTTAAATATAAATATGGATGATTTATTACGTGAATTTCGTATTATTGACAATATGTTAACAGACATTCTACCAATGAGGGTTAGCAAGTATGAAAAAAAATATCATAAAAAATATGAGTAACATAAAATTTTATCTAAACTTAAGATATAATATAACTAAAATAATATCATTTTCATTCTAATGCTAGTTTAATTTCCACCTTGTTAACTGAAACATTCTAATGCACAGTTTAATTTTCATTTCATCCTGTTATCTTGTGGTAAAAACCCGTTTGCCGTCTTTTAGAATAATTGTATTCCACACATGCGCTGTTCTAACAAATTAGTCACTCTGTGTAAAGAGCTTATCACATTCCAACACCTGTTGTTTTGTTTGGTTACAAAATACCTGTTTACAGGTAGTAGTAGGGGAAAAAAAAGAGGTGGGGGAGGGTGAGTCAAAACCCTGTTTTATTTTGGAAAAAAAAGGGGGTGGGGGGGGAAATTTAGGACTATAATTTATACTTGTTTGGAGGGTAAAAAAACAAAGTGAGTTGAAAACCTGGTTTTCCTCTAGGGTGAGTTTAAAACCTGGTTTATTTTGGAAGAAACGGGGGTGGGGTGGGGGATAATTTATACTTGTTTGGAGGGTAAAAAAACAAAGTGAGTTGAAAACCTGGTTTTCTTTTGGAAAAAAAGGGGGTGGGGTGGGGGATAATTTAGGACTATAATTTATACTTGTTTGGAGGGTAAAAAAACAAAGTGAGTTGAAAACCTGGTTTTCCTCTAGGGTGAGTTGAAAACCTGGTTTATTTTGGAAGAAAAGGGGGTGGGGTGGGGGATAATTTATACTTGTTTGGAGGGTAAAAAAACAAAGTGAGTTGAAAACCTGGTTTTCTAATACTACTTGTGTTCGCATACGTATATTACATAAACATACTTCTAGTTAAAATGAAGCATATAGTGGTGCTAAGATAGAAAGGGTGACTGATAGATAAAGACAACAAATATGAATAGTTGTGACTATCCATTTATAATTGACTTGAAAAGCATATTCTTACAAACATTCACATACATGGTAGGATGCAGAAAAAGGGATGTAAACAAACAGGAATGAAATTTTTTACAATATCTCTTTTTTAAATCATCCTATCTGCAATTTTACAACTGGTCACGTGGATCAATATTGGTTTAAAAGGCGTAATAGGACGGAATATTTGAAATAATTGATGCATGGAAAGTTAAATAAAATTAAAATAAAGTTAAGAAAGCTGTTTCATATGAATTTCTTGGTGGCAATCACAAATGGTGTCTAAAGTTTCCAGCAAATTTGAGAATTATTACAACGTGTCAGCATAGGCAAAGAAAAATCATGTTGAAAGATTTTGCATGCACCGTCGGATGCTTGATGTTTCAAATTTTGAGAAAGCCAGCGAGAAATGTAAATAATTAATAATCCATTTTTGTAAAAAAAAAATTCTTGTCTAAAATATTCTGCATTTCAGATCATCTGACGTATCGAACTCGTGTTATAATTTTCTTATCGAGCTCGTTTTATAACTTTCTAAAATTGTGTTATAAACGTATTATTTGCCTTGAGAAAATGAATGAGAAAGAAGGACATATCAGCTTATGAAAAATGCCAAATATTGAGATGATTTTCGTTAAAGTTATGCAGCCAAAAATGTGCAATAAATGTTTAAAGTCGGAGAACAAAGTGAAAAGTTCCTACGAATGTATCTGAAATTATGGATTATGAATATTTATTATTTGGTATAATATAAATATGGACAGTATATTTAAATTAATTATTTGATATTATTTAGGTATGGTCAATAAATATTATTTAATTATCGGATATAATGAAAGTATGGTCACCGAATCTAATTATCTGATGTAATGTCTATAATTATTCTCCTGGTATGAACAAAATATGTTAGGCAGATATAATTTATTCATTGGTTTAACCATAATGATCTGTAGTACAGCTAAGATTGTGAACTATCCGGAACTGGAAATTTTTGTGGGCATGCGCATTGGAGCTTAGGGAGTTAATTTTAAATGCTACGATCAGTAACTCCGTTGCAACCGTGAAATACACTATACCTCTCTATCCACTATGTTGGTGCTCTACGATTTCGTGTTTTGCATAAGGATTAGAATTGTATTTTTTTTTTTAAACTCTGGGGTGTTCTCATTGGTTTTACTGGCTATTTAATAAAGACCTTGTAATCTTTGGTAATTTAAAAAAAAAAACCACAAAGCAATCCCCTTCATTTTTGGTGTACGACTGATGGGTGTAATATGGGTTAGATAGTATACAGCTTGGCCTTACTCCAGATGTGCACCTTTCAAAAAAGTGCTATATCCACTCGGTCATTTTTATTTACTGAACTTCAGATATAAATTGTTTAAAGAAAAGAGCCGATAACTTTTTTTACATTTTAAGTATTTGGTAATTCATTCATTGCAATTTTAGAAGCTGGTAGTGTCTGGTTTCATTTTCCCTATTTTAATATCTGCAAAGGATTGTTTACTTTAGAAACATTCAGGTTTATTTTTGGAGCACAATGAGCAGCCATTTTAGTTAGAAGTGTGCTAAGAGCATTTAAAATTTCCAAAAATACAATATCCAAAGAACTTTCAGCTACATCACATCAAAGTAGCACAGAGGTATGTCAACATTCTCTCCACTGTGCGTGTTTTAAATTCAAACAACTTCACCTTACATACGTCACTCTCTCAAAAGTACATAATAACTGGTGAGCGTCCCCTATGTTACTCATGGATTAGATTTCCACGGCCAGTTAAAATTTACCAGTCTTAAAATTAGAGGTGATGAAACTGGGGCTGAGTATGTCATTTTTACCCATCAAACTACCTTGAAAAATCATCAGGGTGACTTGAACTCTACGGAGGAAAACTCTGACAAGAGAATGTGTGCAAATGATGGTCAATACTGACCGGTAGACTAAAGTCATTAACATACTACCTTACACGCACTAATCCAAATACTGTATCACTGTTTTGTCACCTTGATAAAAATACTTTTTGGAAAATCCCCAGTTTTGTCAAATATGTTACACCAATATATTGTGCTAAGAACAATTTAGCAATTTTATGCCTGACGCATGCAGAAATGCTCGTATTTTAGCAAGATATCATTTTCGTACCAGAGCTTTTAATCCCATGACAGATGCTAACCTTTCAGTTAGGCACATTATGTCTGACAAAACAAGACAAGACAAGCCTTCAAAACAATCAGGTTACAACATAGGAGGCAGATAAAACAAAGAACACGATTATATAACGTGTGGTGATATTACATAATGCTACATATTCTGTCTGGCCCTTCCAAAGAGCTTGTATTAAAACCATACACAAGGACAAGTGCTCAGCATAAACAACAAATGCGTAATATTCTGTCTGACATTAAGTTTAGATGTGGCATTTTTTGTTCCAGTTTCTTCTGCAGTACTACCTTATGCACCTGGTTATATTCAAATGAACTGTACGGTACCAAGCAGTATTACTCAAGTAAATCTTGCTACATCTACACAAAATCTCCAACAAGCACGATCACAAAACACGATGGACTATATGACAGGTTCACTACACAATAACCGTGCCAATTCAATAATTTCACCTTCCAGTTAATTCTAACTAACAAATTAATTTGCCAAAATAAGTTAACGAAATACTTACTGTTCGTGTTACTTGCCTACTTGCTTTTCAGTTTAAGAGCCCCAAGTCAGCTATCCATACTAGAGCAATAAACTCATATATCACTTTGTCTTTTATATAATTTAATGGAAATTTCTGATGAATAATTATAGAGAGATCAAGAAATTGCTTAACAAATAGATACAAGTATGAAGTACTGAATTAGTACATAAATGAATATCATACGTTTCTGCTAGTGAATTCATAAAGAGGTTAATAAATTAAGTCTGATAGGAAACAGAATCAGATAAATCTTAACCCAAAACATCTGTATAAATAGTTCTGGGCCGAAGATTAAAACCCGAGTGTCTGTGTTGCAGAATGAATGGAGTTTACTTCATAATAAGACAAATGGACAGGATGCACAAGGTTTTAGCGAAATATAACCCAATACGCAAAGACCAAAATAAGCACAATAGCAAATGGGCTTTTCATATATAACTCGTACACAATTTCTTACTGACGAATAATCCAATATATAAGTGTTATCGAAATGTAATCAAATACATAAAGTATTAATGTTACACAACCAAATACATAAAATATTGCTGTATTATAATCTAATACATAAAGTGTTATCGAAATGTAACCAGTTACTGAAATATAATCAAATACATAAAGTGTTAACGGAAATTATATGGATTGCAAATATGTCTTGCCAGTTCAAGCCATTACTCGTGGTTCCTTTTTCTACTTGGTTAATTTTGAATCTCAGGTTTATATTTCGTGTATCAGGCATATAAAATATTTCCACAATAAATATCCTGGAATATTATTCATAATTTTTTGCCTTTTTCATTGTCTCATATTCCTGATGTATTGCTGATTTTATTTCCTCTTTCAAATTCATATTTTTAATTTTTGCATTATTTAGATTTTCATTTCGTTGTTCCTTTTCAACACTAAGAGACTCTAGTCTTTTCTCCAAACCTATGATCCTATTTGTTATTTTCTGCCTCAATTATACTTTTAACTTTGTTTTCCTTTTTACCAATATGCGATAACACAATACCACCCCACCTAATTAATTTCTTGCTATCAGTAAATTAATGCCATCTTTGGTAATGGCAGGTTCTTCTGAATCCCACTAGCAGCACTCTGTTCCCTATTGCCAATAACTAAATCTCCTAATTCCTGTGTTGCACTGGATTTGGAATTGGATGATATAAGTATGATTGTATATGCAGGAAAATGCTGGCACAAGAGGAACTCAAAATAATTTTCAGTCCATTTGAAATTGGGGATGTTCGCTCTCATTATTGACATGAACTCGTCTGTGCTTATAAACAGTAGGCAAAAATATCATAATCGATCTGTAAAGTTAGCGGAATATTCGATTTTGTTAAAAACAACTGTTTCACGAGAAATACCTGCTTATGATAAAGAGAAAAGAAGGCTCAAGCCAAATAAAGAGCAAAATAACCGACTGGTTCTCAGTTTCATTAACTCTTCAATATGAGCCAAACCTTTCATATAGAAACCAGGAAACCAGTCATGAGGAAGTGTATCTTAAATTGTTTGAACGATTTGACTTCATTAGACATACTAATCACTATGTCCAAGTAACAACTTTGTCAAACGTCAATCATTTGCAATAACCAGCAAACATTGTGCAGTTATACTTAATCTATAATGTAGTAAAACTGAATGTTATGTCCTCAATGAGCTTCTGTATGGTAAAACCTAGTGATCATACGAGAACGTAACATAGTGTAAAAAAAAAAGTCGAAAAAAAATTCTTACTCTACTTTAAATAGATGAAACGAACTTTAACGCAAGCCTCGTGAGATAAAGAATTAAGGCACCACGCATAATTTCGCCAACGGTTCTGCTCATGAATCATCGTATGTTTTTCAAAGTTTATGTGATCATACAAAATCTGTACTTAATACTCTAATCGTGCATGGCAGAGCACACTTCACTTAAAACATTAACTGACTTAAATGAAGTTAATTATATTTCATCTCCAGTCTCAATTCGAAAGCCTAATCTTGAATATATAGGTCAAAAAACACATCGGATGCTGATATAAGTCCTTAACAATGTCTAAGTTGTTGTCTATTTTGTTTCATACGATACGCCATTTTGTTTAGTCTTTTGGTACAAATATTCCAGTTGTCTTTCTTATGTAATTCTCTTCATTGAGGTTTGGTAGTTTGCCGGAGTTTTTTGTGAACAACTTATTAATATCAATTTGTTTAAAATCAAGAAATTTATTTCTGTACCTATCAATTTATTTATATAAATGGAAAATATTTTTGATTACCAAAGAATACTTGATTTTGCAACAACTTTTTCATAATTTCGTTCCAAAAATAAGGTTAATATAATATTATCTTAATAATAAAATGAAAGAGAGCTATTGAAGTTTGTGTACATGGCAAGAAATATATAACACTACACACATACTCTTTTACCTAAGTAAAATTACTTGCAAACTGAATAGAAGTCTCAGCTGAAATACCATAATCTGACATAAAAATCAAGGTTTATATACCATTATCTGATAGTAATATCAAGGCTGATATAATACTATCTGATAGAAATATTAAGGCTGACATACTGTTATCCGATAGAAATATTAAGGCTTATATATTATTATCTGATAGAAATATCATGACTGATACATCATTATCTGATAGAAATATCAAGGCTGATATCCTACTATCCTATAGAAATATCAAATCAAGGTATATGTCTGTGGCATGAGAAAGAGCAACATAAATGAATTTATTATTATATACTTATGTCCGGCAAAGCTGTGCATCTTAGAGGGAAAAGGGGTGGGCATTGTTGGTGTGCTTTTTTCTATCCAGGATATGGGATACGAGAAAATTCATAAACAGCTTTCTGTTTAATTTAAATTAAAAAAATCTTAGTGATGAAACAGGCAAAGACAGCTATGTAACAAACTGTCTAATGAACTTTCAAAAGTAATAATATTTCTCAGTTTCCATGGGGATTGTGTTTAATATCTTTTACGTTTACATACATCCATACTCATGTTAAGACTCAATGTCTACATCTCAGTAGCTATGACCGTAACAAAAGAGAAAACAAGCCCTGCTTTACCTACAAATATGTTGGTTTATTAGAAAAGGGGGCAGCTTCTTTTAATCAACTGATGCTGAATCATTAAAAGAGCTATTTTTGTTCGCAGAAAGATACAATCATTAAAAAAGTTGTTTTCGTTCATATAAAATCACTATATCTAGGACATATACTAGATGGTTTGAGTTTGCATGTATGAGCCAAGCTCAAACGTTGCTATAAATTTGCAACCTTAATCCCGTGATCTAAGTTCCCAGGAAGTGTGCTACAGAATAAAGGATAAATGCCTCCTGATGAGACATTCGCAATATGGATGCATTGTATATAGTGATTAAGAAATTTAACGGAATAATGTACTGTGTAAATTTTTGTTACAGAGAAGAATGGTTGTATTAGGTCTTTGTGCGATTTCCGATCGTTATCCGAAGAATTTGTGGTAGTATGCCATAATCGCCACTTTCGACATCATCAAAAGATGGAAAAGATTGAGAAGTGTAACAAAGACAAAATGCATAAGAACAAGGATATGGCCAACAACAACAAAGACGACAAATAATAAGAGGATAAAGAAAGCAATAACATGAAAAGAGCAAAACTTTGAACAGTAAACTGAAGGAAGAGAGTGAAATCAAAAGGATAATGCTGATAAAAGCTAATAATGCTAAGTCGATAAGATTTAGTCTTCAGTCAAAGAAATCCATCTGTCCTTTAAAGAAAGAGATACTAGTCAATGATTGTCTAATCAAATAGAACGTAAATCCTTCCATGATAAAATGTGCTCGTGTGTGCTCTCTTCCTTCAGTTTACTGTTCAGAGTTTTGCTCTTTTCTCCTTATTGTTTTCTTTATCATCTTATCGAAACTAAAGAGAAGTAAAAACGAAAACATCATTGGGTATTCCCTAGGAATAAGATTCACAATCAAATCTAAAATCACAGCACAATAGTGAAGTTTTTCCTGCTTTTTTCACTTTCTCGTTTTAATCTCTTTGATAGCATGGGTTTATCAACTCAGTTTCTTCTCTGGTCTCACTTCATTAATCTGTTTACTAGCATCTGTTCTCCTTCCGTTTCTGCTGAAAGCTCCTCCTCCTTTTTTTCTCGCGACACTCTGAAGACCAATACCATTTTTTTTCTTCATAGATATCTTCACTTTAGTTACTCTTTGCTCCAGTCCAGGTCGTTCCTTTACTTTGACGTTATGAACTTTCCGGTGCCCATTAGCCTTTACTTTCTCTTGGCAGACATAGTATGTATTTTTACTTTTGTCTCCTTTTACTTCCGTCCTAGAGGTTCCTATACCTTGACGTTGTAAATATTCCAGAGCCCATCATCCTTTCTCTTGGCAGACAATATCTCTTGCCTTTATCTCAAATGGAGTAATCTGAAGACTTTATAAAATTATACTGAAATCTCTGACCAGAAGAAGAGATTTCGTACCATGATAAAATCAAATTTTGAACCAAGATGAATCGATCGCACATTGCCATTCCGAAACCAGAATAACTCAATAGACAATGTCGTTCAGTGTCTTCTCGTACACTAAATGATGAATATGCGCAAGTTTATTCTAACGATTTTGAAGATGAACTAAGTAATCTTGGTTCAATACCATCTGCCTGTAAGACAATACCGAGAGAGTTTAAATGACTGTTTTTACCCTGGGTATACTAAAAACGATGATAAATAGAACGATGGTTAAATGAATATTATGGCTATTTTATTTTTGCAGACCGCTCCGGTGGCCTAGTGGTTAGAGTGTCAGCTTCGTATACGGGAGGTCGTGGGTTCTATCCCCGGTCGAGTTATACTAAAGACTTACAAAAATGGATACTCACAGCTGCCTCGCTTTTCGCTCATCATTAAAATGTTAGTGTTAGGACTGGTCGGTTTGGTGTCAGGATAATGTGGCATAATGCCCCAGTGCTAGACATCACTATAAACTGCCACACTGCAGACATCGTAGCGATATGACTGAATAATTGTTAAAGCTACGTTAAAAATCATAATCACATCACATTACTTTTCTGTTGCATAGAAACGTATTGTGCATCAATGGCAAAAGGACACTATATTGGATCATTGTAAATCCGAATTCGAAGCTTTGTCGACTTTTTATACTCGTTCCTGGTTAGAGATTTTTTGGGCATTTGTAAACAAAGAGGAATGGAAGTGCTGTGGTCACTCCATAGCTGATGTTTCAGTGAGAGGGACATATTAAGCAAACCAATGATTTTGATTTAGAAAAGAAGTGTTAACTTGTCTGTCATTGTTTAACACAATCTTTCACATTTTATCTCACTATTTATAGTGTTATCTTTTCAAAAGATATTTCAAGCGACGACCTCTTTAAAAATAGCTAATAAGTTCGTCAGAGAAGTGATGGACGAAGAAGTAGATAAGACGAAAGACACGTGGACGGAGGATAAGAGGAGCATGCAGAATCTAATGAGAGGGAATTTCCACGACTCAACCAGAAATATATGTGGATCCAAGACAGAATTGAGGCTGAGGGTAAACAAACATTGGACCGTTGATGAGGATGAAAAGAATTGGAAGACAGAAGTCAACGGCCTATGTCTTCGGATCAATGTTACCTTCCGCAGTACAACGGAAGTTTTGCAGAAGATGTGTCCTTGCTGCCGAGTACGGCTCGCAAGGTGGAGTTGTGCTGAATGTCGGTAAACATCATTGATCCTGGTTAGAAGCGATGGCCCCTTACTGAACCACAAAATCTCAAGGAAAGAGAAGTACTGCTAAAACACATTGCCAATCTGTGTTTGCATGTTTATATATGTATATCTATCTTTGTTCAAGACCTATATGAAACATACAACTCCTTGCCACTCTTGTGTTTGTGGGCATAGTCTATCTATAGTCACAAACTAACCGTGTTTGGTTGTGAGTATAGTGTGTCCATAAAACACCTACATTTACCTTGCTTGGTGGTACTAGTGTTAGTGTATATTTCATTCCATATTACCCATTCGATAGTAAGCCTACGTATGGGGCTTTTAGTCATTACAAAAAGTTGGGGTTTGCAGTGTGTGACAATCTGTAGTGATGTCCAACACTGGGTCACCATGGCGCAGACATGTAGCAACATGTTCCACCCATTCACAATATCGTGACACCAGGCCAATCAGTCCTGACATTAACCTCTTAATGCAGAGCGCTAATCGAGACAGCTGCTTCTAATATATTTATAAAATTTTGGTAATTTTTGGATAATATATATACAAATTTTAATATAACATTTCCTACTTGGAGCCATAAACCCCGGCAATTTAAGAGCATGTCTAGCTCTATAAGTTATGTACATGGCACACAATGGCTCCATTATATTAAACCAATAGACATTTTCAACATCACCATTCCAACACGGGGTCACAACTATTCCCCCTCCCCACCCCAACTCCGGTAAGAGACCACATTGTCTAGCAACGGAAACCTACTGAGAAGTGGTAATTCCCGTAAGTGGTCCAAGTGCCACGTATTATTAAAAACTTAATTTTTTTATGAATTCCTGACATTAAAACAAATGTACAAATCTGAAAAAATTTATCCGATCGTTGTATGGCCTTCTAAACATTTCTATCAACTCCACAAAAATGTAGCATCATCCGCGATAAACTATCTTTAGTCGTGAAAAGCGACACTCTTTTCTTTCTAAATACATATAGCTACTGCACCAACTAATTATAACCTAATTAATTCAATTTCTTATTTCAATATTGTTATAATTAAAGGTATCGATAATCAAGCGGACAAACAAATAAATATAGAAGGAACAATTGGAAGAATAAATGTAGGAATAAAAGAATAAATGTACAAAAAGAGATGCAAATATGAGAATTATGAGATATATAAATTAATACACAAATGGGAACTAAAAGAGGAGATTAAATGATCAGTGTACACAAATAGGAAGCAATTCATTCCTAAAACGACACTTCATTTCGCAAACGAACATTGTAACTAGAGTGAAATCATCAACGGAAATACCTTACTGTGAGTTAGTAAACTCGATGGATGTTATTTCTGAATGGGGTTTTATTTCCCATTGTTAATAAACCGAAACATCAATCATTGTGTTTTCTTGGCCTCTGGCTTTTCGGGCACAAATAAAATTTCAAAATTCCAATCTTTCCCCGTCAAAAATCAGGGACAGAAGTCTAACACAGAAAGTAGATTTGTCATAGTCTACAATTTGATTGATTAAGCAAATTTGTAGGCACTGAAATGCCTTTACTGGATACGGTGCACAAAATCAATACAAATTATCTACAAACATTTGAGTAAAATTGCAACTGTCTCATTTCTGATTACAGCAAAATCCTACAAGACATACAACGCTCCACACACTGCAAGACACACAACAATCCAGAAAATGAAAAACATGCAACGATACGCACACTGCAAGACGCACAACGATCCACACACTGCAAATGGAGGTTGAATAAAAAACGGCATTTAAAAACCCACGAGGATAGGTGTTTTACCAAAACAAGGCACAAGTGTATCTGAAAACAATCTGTGTACAATTAAAGTCTATCTTAAAATTTGGAAATAGTAACAGAAACAATAAACTCAAGTAAAATCTTGCGTGGTAATATGAACAATCAACTTAAGTAAAATCTTGCGTGGTAATAGGAACAATCAACTTAAATGTCTCATCTATTAAGAATTTATATGATGAACACAGTTTACAGCCTTCCTATTCCTGCCAAAAATAATGTTAAGAAACTTATAACAATGTATTTGTATGTTATATAATTTGTGTTGTTAATGTGTCTTGCTTTGTGCAAAGGCGGTCCCCGGTTGTCCGAGTGGTCTTAAGCGTTCGTATTTACCGACAACTGCAAACTTACTTCTGTCTGTATGGGTTCTAGTTTTTTGGCGTGGCCAATACGGGTATGTGAGAATGCTGTATATAGCTTCCCGTGGGTCGGTTGTACTTACCGGAGTTTTTTTTTCCCGGAAACTTCCTCCACCAACCAATTAAAAGTGAATGAAAATTTGACTAACTCATTCATGTAGTAGAATCTGACACATTCCCTACCTTTGTGTGTTTGGCTCTCTTGTGTATTTTGATTTGTTAACATCCGCATCTTGCTGCTTCAATTTGGTGTATAGGATAATTCTGTCACATAGACCCTATCATGTGTTAGTGTTGTGGCTATTAACGCAATTCTCAGCACAAGATAGGCTATATGTATCGACCGTATAAATAGTAGAGGCAGAACACAGGAAAATCTCTGGAAAAACTATCGACCCATTTGAAGCAACTGGCACTTCTTTCTCATGCACCCACGTTAGCTGAGGTAAACTTTCTTAGCACATAGTAACACGACTCGGCTCCTCCACATGGCTCTGTCACTTAAATAGTTAAATGTTTTATTATCATATTTTCTTAGTACATAGTAACACACCTTGGATCTTTTTCATGCAAGTTGTTTCTTTGGAAACATTTCTACAATGTTAGCAACTGGCGATCCTTTGTTCCCTTGTTTCTTAACACCAACGCTCTAGCACCAACTGTTTTTTTTTTGTAGGAATACCATTTCAAACAATTTCCAAATTTGACTGTGTTAGAAATATTGGATGTTGTCGTATATGAAACCCATTATAAGTGTCAAAACTGATACTGTGCTATAAACTTTGGAATTTTAGTTTGGTACTGTCGTATAGTAGTAATACACAATACACAAAATACGAGTGCTCAAGTGATAATTTAATGTTGCTCATAACAGCACCATGGATTGCTATTTAAATCTAACTGTACTCCAGAAATGTCACATTTTACCTATTAAAATTTTCATTTGCTTTGAATTTCATTTATAATGTTAAAGTTATCGACACAAGTAAAATGATATCAACAATAAAGTTCTGTTTTCTGTTTACTTTGAAAATTGAAGTCCACGTAACCTACAGCAACTCAAATATACAATTTTTCGAATATTCGGCATCACTCTAATGACATGCTCAATCCGCGCGGGTAATTTAATTTCTTGCCTGTGCATCTCCAGAACTCGAAACGGCCGAAAGCTCGAACAAAACCTTAGGTCTCACCACAATCTGAGTTTTCGAAGTAATACTATTGTAAAATTCCTAATTATAAGTGGAAATAGCAATACTTAATTGCTTGCATAAAAGAATTTCTTGGAGGCTATTTTCGAACTTATTTGGTGTGATAGTGGCAATAAAAGGTGTAATGAAAATATGAATGTGTTTACGTTCCGGCAACAAAATGTCTACACGGATATTTATTACCGCCGATTTGGTTTTAGATAGAATAATGCATCTGTACAGGACAGAACAATATGGCCGCCAGCTAACTGATGTGTTAGATACAATCGCATTGTTTCTTATCCTGAATAGATTTATTGTTCACATTAACAAGTGTGTAATGGTTTCACTTGGACAGGCATAATTAAGGCTTACATACAAACACGTGGAAGGCGTCCTTGTTTCCATGGAGATATGTATCGACTAAAGTGACCAGAAAAATGTAAATAATGGTATGTGCAAATAATTCGCACTATAACTGTAACAAGAGTTTTAGTTGCGCTTTGACCCTAATTATATTTTATTATTATGCTTCAAGATGCTACAAATTTATATTGTATCATTATATTTCATATTAAAAACATCTGCAAAACAACTAAAACAGAAATATATTTTGCTGTGTACATTAAAAGTCGAAAGTGATAAGTCACGCTCCTGTTGTAATCGATCTGATAAATTACCTTGTTCATCATAGGTAGTAACAAATATTACTCATTTTGAAAGAAACAAAATGACAAGAACATCATTAAACAAGATTCCCATAAGTGGACTGCGAAAAGAACTTCCATAAATTCAAGATAAGACAATATATTTCTCTCAACTGTTGAGTGTTGATACTATCTCTTATATTCTTCAATAATTACAGGATTGTCATATTTGCTGTTGTTGTACAATTGCTGGATGTCATTTCGGCGTCATTTTTTATGTCAAAGTGGACACTATTAGATGTATTTTAGGAAGAGAGCTGTCATGTACAATTGTCACCATTTTCATACAGGACCAGCTAAGTATCAGGAGACGTCTGCTACTGAAACCAATACTAATTTAGTCAACCATCTGGTACAGGCATTAAATATCTTCAATATATGGCTATCGATTCAGGAGTAGAAAGAACATGATTTTCAAGAAGGCAGATGTTGTGGCTACACTAGACATCACGTCGGCACCGTTCTACCAAAAGTTGCGAAA
The DNA here is from genome assembly GCA_016746295.1 of Potamilus streckersoni. Classification (NCBI taxonomy): domain Eukaryota; kingdom Metazoa; phylum Mollusca; class Bivalvia; order Unionida; family Unionidae; genus Potamilus; species Potamilus streckersoni. The sequence continues at coordinate 20,109 of JAEAOA010001597.1, read as the reverse complement.
ACCAGATTTTTAAGATGGCTGCCATGCTGGCCATATTGGATATCAGATTAGCGTTAGTTTTAGCTAAGACCAGCCAAATGTCATAGGAAGTCTTTAACTGAAAACCCTGTGTTACTACGACCATCCATTCAAGAGGAGTAGCAATAATATGATTTTCAACTTGACTGCTGTTGATGCCATATCGGAAATCAGGTTGGCACTATTTTCATTCAATAAAAAACAAGAAATCATATCAAGTCTTTCAGTGAAAACCACATGATGACTAGAATTCCGAGCATCACTATGTTCCACTGGGACCAACTATACGCAGCACGCGGGCTGAATTTCCTCTGGCCAGCAACGGCACATTGAAATTGTAAAATAAAAATACAAGTTTTGTTATTCACAGCCAGCCAGTGTTTATTACAACATTTTATTGTTAAATCTTTTATTTCTTGCTTCCAAAATTTAAATTGGCTACTTTGTATATGATCTGCATGCGCTGGATAAAACTGTTTCAGCGATGCTGTCCTCGGGCCAATATATTAGTTCTCGTGTGGCCTAATGGTGATTCGAATTTGAGACCCCTGAAGTAAACCATGGGGTGACTGTATAAAGTATCAAGGCAATCTTCCAAGTAGTTAAAGAGCAGTGATAACACTTTTATTTACGGACGGACAGACTACAGGCAACATACCATCACATAATTTCTTCTGGCATTTGACCAGCAGAGCTTAAACACTACAAAACAAATTTCGGGAAAATACATAGTAAAACGTGTACAGGTATTATAACGCTGATTTCAACGTATATCCAGTCGTCATTCTTGTGCAGTTTGTGTAGGGAATTTGATCCTGACCCAAACCCATGTTCGATCATGTCTGTGCAGTTTTTATATATATATATATATATATATATATATATATATATATATATATATATATATATAGATAGATAGATAGATAGATAGATATATAGATATATATATATATATATATATATATATATATATATATCAACTGCACAGACATGATCGAACATGGGTTTGGGTCAGGATCAAATTCAAGAAACGCTATCAGCAAGTCAAATCACAGACAGTTACCATATCAACAATGTTTAGATTTTTTGTTCAAAAACTAGTGCAGATGCCACAATAAATGGCTGAATATGTATCTTAAAGTAATGTATTCAATCATTTGTCTGCTTTCTGGATTCACTACGTTTCTGGGTAGCTGACGAAGTGTCATGTTGACAAATTGTACACCCAAACGATCTCGCTGCTAGACTTTATCCTGTACTCGAATGCAATGCTTTAATCAGAGTCTAGCATGTAACAGATGCACACACAGCATCATATTGTATTCGAATACAGTGGATTACACTTTGTCCAGCATGTAACAGATCCACACACAACATCATGTTGTATTCGAGTGTAATGGATTACACTCTGTCCAGCATGTAACATATGCACACACAGCATCATATTGTATTCACATGTAATTGATTACACTTTGTCCAGCAAGTAAAATATGCACACACAACATCATGTTGTATTCAGGTGTAATGGATTACACTTTGTCCGGCATGTAACAAATATGCACACACAGCATCATGTTGTATTCAGGTGTAATGGATTACACTTTGTTCAGCATATAGTATATGCACAACCATTATCAGGTTGTATTCTAATGCTTGCCGAGCCTGTAACATGTGCATACAAAGCATCATTTTGTATTCGAATGTAATGCATTCCACAATCTAGCATGTACACACACAGCATCGTGATGCATTCGAATGTAATGAATTAACTTTGTCTAGCATATAGCAATATGCACACACAGCATCATGTTGTATTCGAATGTAACGTTTTGCACAGCGTCAAGTATACATATAAAACATCATGCTGAAAAAAGAAATAGTGAATACTCAATTTTAATTATTTCTCGACAAAACACGGCCCTAGGTCTCATTAGATAGAAATCATGCACAGATAAAATCGAAGAGCAAAACGTTTTTCTCGCAAGGCTGGAAGATACATGCATGTCGGTAATTTCTTGTAACCTGGACAAACAGGCCCGGTCCTAGGGCAAGGTGAACTAGGCAACCTCCTTGGGCCGCGCACTAACCTGCAATGCACTTTATTTGCTTGGGGCCCAGCGCTCATCGCCTGCTGCCTTGGGCCCAGCATATCCTAGGCCGGGCCTGTGAACAAATTCAATAGTCCTTGCCAAGAGTCAGAGTTGTGAGTTTCTTTTCATTTTAAGATTTCAAAAAGCAATAAGCAAGTCTTACATCGAGTAAAGAGAGTTAAAAACAATATGTAAACAGTATCCCCGTTATAGTTGTATTCATTCGGCAATCATCGTAAAATAAGTTATAAAGATGCGAAAATACACTAATTCAAACTCACAGCAAATGAAAGATCAGTATTTATCTTTGAACAAACTCTCTCTCTCTCTCTCTCTCTCTCTCTCTCTCTCTCTCTCTCTCTCTCTCTCTCTCTCTCTCTCTCTCTCTCTCTCTCTCGTTGTTAATAATAATAATAATAATAATAATAATAATAATAATAATAATAATAATAACAATAATAATAATAATAATAATAATAATAATAATAATTTTTATTATTATTATTATTATTATTATTATTATTATTATTATTATTATTATTATTATTATTATTATTATTATTATTATTATTATTATTATTATTATTATTATTATTATTATTATTATTATTATTATTATCACTCCATTTAGTATATGGATTACAATCTTTGTGGGAATTCGGGTGATCGATCCTTAAGCCCATCCTATAACTGAAATTTCTTCTCCATACATCCTCCACCACCCACCCCGCAATTGAAAACCGCCAAACCTACAACATGCATTCCATTAATATCCCATTAACATCCCCCAAGGGAGGTGATTTTGCTTGTAGCCTGAACTTCGTCTATAATAACTGAGAAATGGTAATGATGTATATTATGAAGTTTCATAAGCCGTAGCAAATAACAACGTGGATCTTGTATCCATGATATATTTCCCCGGATAAGGAATGGGGTGGGGTGGAAATGGTCACATTCTCATAGGAAATAAAGTAGGCACAATCTACATAGATTATGGAAGGATGAATATCTTATTTCCAAAATACCAATTTGAAAACAACTAATATTTATTATTATTATTATTATTATTATTATTAGTAGTAGTAGTAGTAGTAGTAGTAGTAGTAGTAGTAGTAGTAGTAGTAGTTGGTTTCCTATCCACACAAACTTTGCATTATCTAGTGATTAGATTCAATGCAGTTCGTATATAATTAACAGCAGACAGATCTTGCAAGTTGAGAGCAATTAACAGATACTTTAGTAAAGAAAGTAACGGTGACTACATACTTGCTATCAAAATGCATACATAATTTACCTAGTCATATCAGAGCGAATACTATATATGGCTGTTCGATGTCAACTTCATAACCAAACTATATAAAAAATTTTTCATGAAGTCTCGTCAGTCAATTACATACTCAATATTTCTTACGGATTTATTAAGTTCTAATCCTGGAAAGATATGAATAATTTTGTGATACAAAACATCATAGTGATAAGTACAACAGGCATACAAAAAAAGGTGAAAAATCTTCGTAGACAGTGCTACAAAGTTTATAAAAGTCGCTACTTTTATTTATAGAATTATATGATCCGGCTTTTTGTTAGGATTTGGGCTGAAATTCTATATTTGGTAACATAAGTCTAAATTTGATGTACAGTATATGCACTGTATGTGGAGGGGGTCTCTGCTTGACATTAAAAGATTTAATATCGTTAGTATACAATGTCAGGATTGCCCCACCACATAAACAAAATAGCCCCTGATTAAAACCACCAAAATAATATTTTTCCTAGATCAGACTTAATTAGTTTAGTTTGTATTAGATTAAATCAGATCCGATTTTGATGATTGAATTATAAAACAATACATTCGCCTCACATTCAAAAAGAAAGCATTGTAGTATATAAATGCTGACTAATTCATTATATAAAATTAATTTACCTTTGGCTCGAGCTATCCCTCGTTTTCTCTTCAGCTACCACAATTAATATTGTTTGTTTGTCTTATTTCCTTGCCTCGTTCTCTTTTCAGTTACCACAATTAATATTGTTTGTCTTATTTCCTTGCCAACGGAATGAAGAATGAAGCGTTATACTAACACTGACTCGAACGTATCTGCCCACTTAATTTGCACTCCTGAAGGTTGGAAGATATTTCTAAACTTCTTACACATCACTAACTGACGATCATCAGTCAGCTTGAGCTTCACAAGCTTGATGGAGAAATTAACATTCTTTGCAACATGTAATGCGTTATCAATACAACTAGGACTTCGGTTGAGGAAACTAGCTGGCAATCGATTAAACGGTGTTTATGAAGAAAGAAATAAAAACTTATGACTCTTTCAACCGAAAGAAACATTTACAAAGTGAGAGAAATATATACAAGCTCGCTCGTATGATTACTTTTTGACCTCATCAAGACGGTTATTACGCTTAAACTAACTCATTTTAGACCATTGTTCACTTGCTCGTATGACTCATTTTAGAAGGACGTCACGCACGATATTGTTTGTACTCCATGATTATATACTGACATTACGGCATATGTAAATCATTTGGACAAAATATAACGGTACAAACACTATTTTTAGATTTATTAATGATTTTTAATTTTATAAAAAATATGCTATGATCATTAAAAAAAACCCAAACGATACACGTCCGAATCGTCTCAGAGCCAACATAGCACTGTTATATGCATTTCTTTTTTACTTTCTTATTTGTACTACCAGTCTCTTCAGACGAAATACCAAAAGTTTTCAGAAATTTGAAATCTAACAAGTCGTATCGTGAAGATTCTATCTTGAATGAATATTTGAAACGCACATAAGAAATCAGTTTTTACTTTGTGTTTTTGCACTTTTCTAACCAAATATTTTAAACATATGTATAACAAATAAGATAATGCATACATCAATGAATGGATGGATGGATCGATATGTGAAACTAATTTTCTGTCACGAGTCTAGGCTCTTAAAATAAGCAACAGAGAAAAGTGAAGACAACAAGCTTTGTAAAAATTAACAAATAGTGTATTTCCCAGAAAAGAAAAAGTGAAAAAAAAATTAAAAGAAAACAAACGGTTTTGCAGATCAAATCAAAAAGGAATACAAGACTTGAATTAAAACTAGAAAATCCATGTAATAAAAAGTCCTGAATGAGTCTGAATTCGTATCCCAATGAAATCCAAAATGAAATACGATGATGTCTGTTGTAACATTCACAGTATAGACGTGCCATCAGTTTCTTGTGTAATCACAGAAAATATTATTCCAGTTTGGAACTTCGTATAAATTTCAAACATTTTAACTCAAACTGGTCGCAATATGACAAAAAATTAACGTGTTAATTTTTTGGAGCCCGACTGTTACGGGCCCTGAGACTAAGCCTGGAAACAAATTTACACAACGAAGAGAAACATTAACAAAGCCGCACTCTACTCCCTGAATGAGAACACTCTCATTACATGAAGGCTTCTTAGAAAAGGAAAAGTACCTAATAATTAAGAGACTTTGAGTAGTTTATGTGTTCATTAAAATTTCACTTGGGATGGGATTGGCTGAATTGCCCAAGAGTGATATAGAACCCAAGTCAGGCAACCAATACTTGTTGACCATAGTGAGTGCATCAACAGGTTTCCAAGAGGCAATTCCTTTGATGATTATTAAAACTAAAACAATAGTAAAAGCTTTGATAATGTTATTACTCATTTGACCTTCCCAAATCTGTCCAATCTCCAATCTGATTAAGGGTCAAATTTTATATCTGGAATATTTCAGCTAGTTATGTTTGAATTTGGCATCCAAAAATTCAAGTCAAACGTGTATTTATGGTTCGACAGAACTACGGTGGAGAGAGCTTTGGAGTCTGGTGACAGGGTTCTGTCCCTCTTGCACATTCTTCAAAATTTTCTTCAGATTAAGTACCATACAATAATATCAAATCATTTAAAAACCGAGAGTGAAGATCGAATAACACTGCCTTGCATAAATTCATAATCTGGCGTCCTATTCCGTCCCACAATTCTAATTAGACTGTACTTGTTGTTCCTTTGCATTGGTAAGTCTTTTGCTCCATTTTCCTTTCTTTCCAAAATTCTAGGTTCTACAATGCCCACTTTTTGCTTTCCAATCTTGGTTGCAAAACGTGTCTATCTTCCTACTTTTCTCACCTTGTAAAAATATAGACAAAGCAACCTAGATCTTCCATCACATTATACAGGAACAAATCATTAGTCTCACCCGTCGAGGTCAGATGTAATTATATCGGATTCAAAAAGACCATGGCTGTCTATAAAGAATTTACGACTTACTTCCCAGATTAATGGTCTGCGAATGACCATTTACACCACACGAGGCATTAAGTCCCCACTATTCTCATTACACGCGAATGATTGAAATTCCTTACCCAACATTTTACATATAATTTCGTTCAGATAATTTCAACGGCTTCCGAAATATCAGCATTTCATCAATTCGTCCATGTATATAAATGCAATATTATTAAACGAGTTGAGATAAATGAACTCAACACAGTTATATTAGATACATAATTCCTTATATAGAATAAAGCAATGAATTCGGGATACATAATTCCCTACAACAATGGAGACTCTAACTTAGCGAGCTGTCAATGTACACATAAAGAAAAAATATCATTGTGCGGACTCGGATATTCAAACTCAACACAAGCATATCATATCAAGAAAATTAATATATGACTAAAACAAATACATTTCTTCAAATGCATGCACCTACTAAAATTAAAACATTGTATAAAAGACGTACATGAGATTTATACAAATACCATGTGTTTCAAAATGTTGGTGTCTGTTAAATTCTTCTTAAAATCGTTTTCTCCTTGGCTACAAATTATTTCATGAGAAATTTACTCATGAAAATCCTCTGAGTCTTCTGTATGTTCTTATTTTATTCCCTCTTGTAGAAAAATTAGACTGAATTTCGAAGTCCACTTCTGCACATTTAAACTTACTTTTTTTCGTGTGTAATTACAACCCCTCCTTTCACAGCGTAGCCAATCAGAATTACAACAAAAAACTCCCGCTTCTCCAAGCATCGTAACACTGCAATATGTCTATCAACAAATGGCTTCCAACTGTTTTCTGGTCCATGTCCCAGGGTGTCAGCTTCTATACAAACCATAACTTGGAGTTCCGGTAAATTTAAACAAACTAAGCCCTTAATTATATATCGATAACTTCAGACTTTGGCTGAACCAATCCGTTCTTGATGGTTTTTAAAATGCGGCCTTTCTCCATAAATCTCTTTAATCGTAAATGTGTCTAGTTAGAAGTTTCCTACAGAGATTAACACTAACAAACAAAGAATGACCTAAAAATGTTTGGTCCTTTACAATGATGCCCCAGCCAGTCACATTATCCTGACACCAAGCAGACCAGTCCTAAAACTAACCTCTTAATGCGGAGTGCCATGATTTTTAGCACAATTTTTTAAGTCTTTTGGTATGAATCGGCCGGGGTTCAAGCCCGCGACCTCCCGTATCCGAAGCGAACTCTCTACCACTAGGCCACCGGATTGGCCACACATCATCATTTTACTAATAGTATTTTTGTTCTTAATACTTTTGTCACATGAACACTTGAATGTGTAATCATCTCATTCTCTTGGCACCGTAACAAACCTCTCTTCCACATGGGTCTGTCGCATAAACACTTAAATGTTTTTGGGGCCCCGAGTGGCCGAGTGGTCTAAAGCGATGTCCGTTACGGATTACTGCCATCTCACCTCTATCTGCGTGGGTTCGAGTCTAGGATTCGGCGAATGTGGATATGTGAGAAAGCTTGCCAGTAGCTTATCGTGGGTCGGTGGTTCTTTCCGGTGATTTCCCGGTTTCTTCCTCCACCATTAATACTGGCCGCCATGATTAGCCTATCGTGTGCTGCAAATGGCGTTAAGCCCAACAACAAAACAAAACTTAAATGTTTAATCATCACATTGCTTTAGTACATAGTACACGTGGTACCTAGTGGCGTCCCTGCGATCTTCAACATGATTCTGTCACATAAACACTTAAATGTTTAATTATCAAATATTTATATAATGTTGGCAACTGGCGTTCATTTGTTCTCTTGTTTCTTAATACAAAAGCTACAGCACCTTACCAACTATATTTAATTGTATAAATACCGTTTCAAACAATTTCTGATTTTGCGTTATAAAGTTTGGATTTTAAGTTTAGTACTTTCGTATTAGAGATGATAATATTGAAAGTAAGAGTGCTCCTGTGAACATTTAATGATTTACGAAACATCACCAATGATTGCTATTTAAATCTAACCGGAAATGTCACATCTTACCTATTCAAGTTGTCATTTGCTATACTTTTTATTTATCATGTTATAGTTGTCGATACAAGTGAAATGATATCAACGAGAAGAGATATTTCATGTTCACTTTGAAAATTATGTCCACAAAAACTTCAATAACTCCTAGAATATTCGTCATTACTAAAAAACATTCTCAATCCCCGTGTTTTCATGCCTGTAACACTTAAAAACTCAAATCGGTTGAATGCTCGATAAAAAAGCTAAGGACTCGCAGCAATTTGAGTTTTCGAAGTAATATTGTTGCAAAATTTCGCTTTATCAGTGGAATTAAGAATACTCAGTTCTTTGGACAAAAATAAAATTCTTTGGTGAGTTTTTTTTCAAACAGATTTGTGGAAAGGGTTAAAATGAAAAGTGTTATGACAAACACAGGTGTTTAAGTTTCTGTTTACATAATGCTGTCACATTTGCTTCGTATGGGTTAGTCCGACACACACGTTAACAAATAGAATGATGCATCTGTACGGGACAGAATAATGTCGCCTCCAGCTTAATGATGTGTTATTTGCCTGTAGTCGTCGCGGTAATAAGGCTGTACCGGCAATGTAAGATAAAGTCGCTTTGTTTCTTATCCTGAATATGACATTTAGATTTATTGCTCACATTAACAAGTGTGTACAGGTTTTACTTGGACAGGCATAATTAAGGCTTACGCCTTTTTTCCATTAAGATATGTGTTGATCAAAGACGCATCATTTCCTACGCAACTTCTTGTATCCCAAAAATCAGTTTCCTTGAAATCAAAAATTAAAACTGTCGTATTTTGCGATGTATCTTGAAAGTCGAGAGTAATTAATCATACGCCTGCTGTAATATATCGATTGATTGAAAAACTACCTGGATGATTATAGGCAGTAATATATATATATATATATATATATATATATATATATATATATTGATATATATATATATATATATATATATATATATATATATATATATATATATATATATATATATATATATATATATATATATATATATATATATATATATATATACAACATCCAAAAGTCCAACGAATGAAATGGCGGTCATCTGGTAGAAAAGAATTTCCAGGCGAGAGTAATAAGCCACACTTCCGCTGTAATCGATACATTGATAAACTACATTGATCATCATAGGTAGCATTATATATTACTCTTCTGGGAAATAAAATAAAAGATGAAATAAAAAAGAAAAATATTAAATATAAAAGTAGGATGTGCTAAGTTCAAGGAGGCATACGCTGACATGACCACGTGCTCAGTGAAGGCTGTGCAGTTTGTATAAGGAATGTGTCGCCTAAATAACATCACCACTCCACTTATAAAAATCACAACAAGCAATAATTTCCTCATAACCATCGCAAACAACTATTTATCAATAGCCATAATACAACTAAAGGACAGTACAAAAAGCACTATCTGCTGACCCACAATCCCTCTCCACACACACACACACACACACACACACACACACACACACACATTCACACACACACTCACAAGAACAAACCTTCCGGACAAGCAATAAAACCCTCTTAGGAACAGAGGGTTAATCTACACGAGCAACAACTAAAGGTCGTATGACACAAGACCTGTGTGGCCCTTAACTTACCACGATCCTTTCGACCACAACGTTCAAACAATATAAACGCATAATTATACTTACTTACAATGCGGTGACTAACGCCATCAGCTTAAAACAATATTAGAACAAGAAAAGTACACATTGTACACAAAATTCCAACTAAGATTACAAAAAAAAACAACAACTAACATTCAAAATTCACAACTCCAACTCCAGGATAAATTATACCGGTAGCTAATACAACATTGGTATACGACTTATCATAAGCACAACTGGTAATAATTTGACAAACAAAATCAAAATCGTACGAGTAACACCCACTGCTGATACCGACAACACCATTGGGGCAAAACAATGAAGCAGACAACAACGTAAGAGCTGGAGGGAAGACAACCGGAACCAAGATAGTAAGTTGGGCTTGGGGTGCACTGGGTATTGCCCGGGGACCTTGCAGCTGTTTGGCGCCGTACCTGCCCTGCGGCCCTTTCCTCGGCTAGACATAGCCGATTTTATATTAGGGAAAATTAGGCAACAAATATGGTCAGAGGTCTTTGCTTTGGAGTAACCCTCGGGGAACTCAGGTCCAGCCCAGGACCCGAACCAGTCACGAAGTACAACGTGTATAGGCGACTATAATTGTCAAGCAAGCAACTAGAACCTACGTTTCGTCATGGTTGTGCAGTAAATACAGGATATCTGCAGACCTGTTTACCCATAAATTTTCCTGTCAGTATTTTAAGCAATGCCTGTCAGTATTTTCAGACCACAGTCAGTATTTTCAGCAAACAAATAGTAGATACTATCAATATACTATAATTATCATTATGTAGTATTACACGACATAATGACTATACAATATTGTGTAAATAACTCTTAGTTTGCAAAGACGCTGGTATTTAGTTAATTCTGTGTTTCAAGACACAAATATGCAGAAATTGAACACCACTGACTTAAACATCCTGTTCATATTATAGTGATAAAAACCACAAAAAATACAACATAACCAAATTTATTGTTGTTTACCTCCGTTACTTTCTCTAGAAATTCTGTTTTCTCAGCTTCACACGTATCCATAACATTTTAATTAAAGCCAATTCTCTATTTTTAATGGTTAAGGACGACTTGATATAAAACATTACGACATTGTTACCCCCCATCCACTTAGAAAATAATAAGTTTATCTAGATAGGTGAAGGCAATCTTATTTATCTGATAAAATCTAGTATCATCTTTGTCAATATTTACTAGAATGGAAATAATTTACTAGAATGGAAAAAAGGTTAATAAATTATTTTTCATTGCTTCCGTTAACTTGTCAGCTGTACTCAATGACAAATTCATATTTGCGATCAACTCACATAGAATCGCCTCAGCACGTGTTATTTGTTTTTGAAGTATGTTTTGATCACTGACTTCCTTTCCTTTCATCATTGACAAAATGTTTTTATTTCCATTCACTAATGATTTCAATTTTGTATGATTTTCCGATTCCACATGCCGTGAACAGTCATTTCTTCCACCATGTGCACAGGAAAAGTCTAAGTTGCAAACAGTGCAATGCACAAAATGTTTTCTTTTGCCGATGGTTTAAGGCATAGCCACAGAGTAGAATAAACTGGTAGAAAATGCTGCTTTATGTGTTAGACTTTCCATTTTCATCATCAGTTTCATGCTGAAACTTTCTTGTCGACGGCATTTTCCTTTGTTTAAACAACCGGATGTTGAGAATGTCAAAATAAGTGACGTGGCACAAAATAGGGACGCGGATGCGGACCGAAGAGACGATACAACGAAATGAAACGGAAAAAAAAACAGCTTAAAAAATTAATTTTAAAAAGTAATAAATAAATGCAACCTCAAATCGTATTTTTAGTTCAATGACCGTATGACCGTACGGATGGGCTTTATTCCGTACAAATACGGTGAAATACGGTCGGGTAAACAGGTCTGTATCTGGCACTGATTTGACCACATGTCCAATCATAAATGTGCAGTAGATACGGGCAATCTGACACTGACCTGACATGACCACATGTCTAGTCATGGCTGTGCAACGGATACCAGGAATCTGGCGCTGACCTGATTACAGACCTGTTTACCCATAAATTTTCCTGTCAGTATTTTAAGCTATGCCTGTCAGTATTTTCAGACCGCAGTCAGTATTTTCAGCAAACAAATAGTAGATACTACCAATATGCTATAATTATCATTATGTAGTATTACACGACATAATGACTATACAATATTGTGTAAATAACTCTTAGTTTGCAAAGACGCTGGTATTCAATTAATTTTGTGTTTCAAGACACAAATATGCAGAAATTGAACACCACTGACTTAAACATCCTGTTCATATTATAGTGATAAAAACCACAAAAAATACAACATAACCAAATTTATTGTTGTTTACCTCCGTTACTTTCTCTAGAAATTCTGTTTTCTCAGCTTCACACGTATCCATAACATTTTAATTAAAGCCAATTCTCCATTTTTAATAGTTAAGGAAGACTTGATATAAAACATTATGACATTGTTACCACCCATCCACTTAGAAAATAATAAGTTTATCTAGATAGGTGAAGGCAAAATTATTTATCTGATAAAATCTAGTATCATCTTTGTTAATATTTACTAGAATGGAAATAAGGTTAATAAATTATTTTTCATTGCTTCCGTTAACTTGTCAGCTGTACTCAATGACAAATTCATATTTGCGATCAACTCACATAGAATCGCCTCAGCACGTGTTATTTGTTTTTGAAGTATGTTTTGATCACTGACTTCCTTTCCTTTAAAATTCATCATTGACAAAATGTTTCTATTTCCATTCACTAATGATTTCAATTTTGTATGATTTTCCGATTCCGTGAACAGTCATTTCTTCCACCATGTGCACAGGAAAAGTCTAAGTTGCAAACAGTGCAATGCACAAAATGTTCTCCTTTTGACGATGATTTAAGGCATAGCCACAGAGTAAAATAAACTGGTAGAAAATGCTGCTTTCTGTGTTAGACTTTCCATTTTCATCATCAGTTTCGTGCTGAAACTTTCTTGTCGGCATTTTCCTTTGTTTAAACAACCGGATGTTGAGAATGTCAAAATAAGTGACGTGGCACAAAATGCGGACGCGGATGCGGACCGAAGAGACGATACAACGAAACGGAAAAAAAAAACGGCTTAAAAAATTAATTTTAAAAAGTAATAAATAAATGCAACCTCAAATCGTATTTTTAGTTCAATGACCGTATGACCGTACGGATGGGCTTTATTCCGTACAAATACGGTCAAATACGGTCGGGTAAACAGGTCTGTGATTACATGTACAGTCATGTTTGCGTAGTTGATACAGGGAATGCGACACATTTACAACAAATGTTCGGTCGTGGCCTGGCAGATTAACCATGCCCATTAATGCAAATGCAACGTATATGCTAATGTATACCAACTTGTGTGTGATTCCGAATACGGACTTTTAAAGGATCATGTTGAAGACAATGTGTCATCAAGGTATCTCACACAGTTACTAGATCGACAAATTTTAATTTAGGTTATTGTTTTCACAAAGACATTGCTCATTATATACAACTTAAAAGTAATTGATTCCATATTTTTATGCTTTCTGGAATCGTTGTGGTTTAGAGTAGTTGACGAAGTGTCTTGTCGACTCAAGAAATCTTGCTCCAAGACTCTACTTTGTACTCGAATCAGATGCATCGCACTGTGTCTAGTATGCAACATATGAACATACAACGATATCTTGTACTCATTTGTAATGCATTAAACAGCGTCTAGCATGCATCACATACAGCGTCATATTGCACTCGATTTTAAAACATATATAGTGATTAGAGTCAATTCAGCTTAGTTTCTATGTAATTGATTATACAAATATCTTGCAAGTTGCAGACGATTAACATTGTCATATCAGTGGGAATTATATATGTGGCACCTCAATGTAGAAGCATGCTAACAAAACTGCATTAACAAGCGTGTAATAATATCTGGACAGTCAATTACGTACTCAAGTTATTTTCCACAAATCTATTACAGTCTATTACTTAAGTTATTTTCCACAAATTTATCATTCAATAACGTACTCAAGTTATTTTCCACAAAGTTATCAGACTGAGGCTCTGGAAATATTTTAGTAATTTTCTGATTAAAACCATCTTTTACACTGCCTTGTAGACCATTCCAACTTCGCGTTTATTATAAATGATAGATTTGCTTGCGAGCTTCTTATGCAACGGGATTAAAGGATCTTCCTGATCATATTAGAAAAAGCGATGTTTATTTCTGACAAATTTGAAATCCAGTATACGCTGTATGCAGCGAAAGCTCCTTACCTTTCGATCGAATTATCTCTCTCTTCAGTTCTCCCAATGCTGTTTCTTCTTGTCTCTAGTAAGCGTTGTGCTACTACTTAGAACTGGTCACTGTCCACTTTATACACTCCGGAAGCCTGGAAGCTATTGCCAAAACTATTATACTTCAGTCACTGGCAACAACGAGACGAGAAGAGTCGCATGAATGCAAGTTTGATGGCGGAGCTACTAGTTTGCACTCTGTTGCGAGTTACATGTACTAACTTATCAAATCAGCACGTATGCAGTTGCCGTTAGACATATCTTCTTGGGGCAATTTTGTGTTAATGGTCTGGGCGACAATCGATTAGACATTTCTTGCAAAGAATATACAAAGAAATTATGTAAATATTCTTACAAAGAAACCACAAAGAAATTCTGGACATATTCTTGCAAAGAAAACTTATATTTTTATAACACTATACATGTTCCAGTATGACCAAAACTTACATGTATCATTATATATTTCAGTTTATCTGTCATAGATTTTCTTACATTTGTCGTTTAATAATGTATGAAAAAAGAATAAGAAATAGCTCACAAAAACTCAACGATACAAATACAAAAGCAAGGCTTCATAACCGTGCTGCACAATGCCTGTGGGGCCGTTAAGTCACTTTCAACCCTAAATAAAAAAATCAAAACAAATCAAAAGTTTTGATGAGGAATGTTAGGCTAGAGCTCGCATGTCCAAGTTCCTAACTCTAATAAGAAAGTAGCGCATGTTATTGCTTTGTTTCTCAAGATTACTTTTTCCTGTCGTTACGGGATACATGAAAATAACACAGAAATATATAGCGGTATTGATACTAAGTTATGAACATTATTGACTTTCATGCTTATGAAATGTATATCATCACAGAGCACAAATCCCACACATCTTATACACTACCTGCTGTCTAAAATCAAAATAGTACAGCGGAAGTTTAGAACTTTGCCTTTTCTCATTCTTATTAAAAACTACACCAACCTTTCTACTTGGTGATATATATGTAAGACAACATTTGAAACTGATATACATTCAAAACTTCTCAAGAAAGTATTCCAGGAAAGAAAAGAACACAGTTGTATCCCGTACCGCCAAAAAAGTAAGCCGGTTAGACACGGGCGGAATCCATTTTATCTTCATGATGACTTATCGTGTTCATTGGGAGTATGTATGTATGTAAGTATGTATGTATGTATGTATGTATGTATGTATGTATGTATGTATGTATGTATGTATGTATGTATGTATGTATGTATGTATGTATGTATGTATGTATGTATGTATGTATGTATGTATGTATGTATGTATGTATGTATGTATGGTGTGTGTGTGTATGTATGTATGTATGTATGTATGTATGTATGTATGTATGTATGTATGTATGTATGTATGTATGTATGTATGTATGTATGTATGTATGTATGTATGTATGTATGTATGTATGTATGTATGTATGTATGTATGTATGTATGCATGCATGTATGTATGCGTTTCCTTACATATTATGGGGAAAAATATATCTTCTACTATCGTTATGGGTCCATGGCATATATCCGTAGTCAAAGATAGAAAGAAAGTTGAAGACCTGAAATTAAAACTTGAAAATGGTATTGTCTAGAATAACGGAAATTGCGTACAAGCTAAATATATTTAGGTTTTCTTTTACCTTATTGGAATTTATATGCAAGCTGATAATACATATTTGCCAACAAACACTCAGACATGGTTTGGAAAATGATTACAATATTGACAAGGCACATTTTATAATTAAAATGTTAAATGACTATACATTATTCCGAAAAAAATGAATTTCATAAAATACACGTGTATACATAGAAAATAAAACGTTACACTAACCTATCATGTAGATTCTAGAAGCTATCTCAAGTAGCAGGACATTAATTGTTAAAGCAGGGGCATATAGTGCATCAATTCATAAAATGAGCAACCCGTGCATATGGCTCATTTACTAAATTAGTTTTTGTTTTATATACGGGTCAACCATATCTTGATATCTGGTATTTGGTATATATGCTCGTAAGAGTGACAGTGAGAATTGCTTTTTTATTTAGAATTATTAAATGTATGTATGTATGTATGTATGTATGTATGTATGTATGTATGTATGTATGTATGTATGTATGTATGTATGTATGTATGTATGTATGTATGTATGTATGTATGTATGTATGTATGTATGTATGTATGTATGTATGTATGTATGTATGTATGTATGTATGTATCTCTGGTATGTATTCATCGATGAACGGGTGGATGGATGGATACATCTAGCTTTCCAACATGCGAACACACAGCGTCATTGTGAACTTTACTGCAATGCTGTGCACAGTGTCTAGTATACAACATGTGAACACACACCGTCATCTTGTACTCGATTGTAATGCATTAAAAAGCGTCTAGCATGCATTATATACAGCGTCATGTACTCGATCTTTTAACATTACACAGTGTCTAGCTTGCATCATATACAGCGTAATATTGTACTTAATCTTAAAACATTACACATTGTCTAGCATGTATCATAAACAGTGTCATGTTGTACTCGATTTTAAACATTACAGTGTCTAGCATGCATCATACACAGCGTCATGTTGTACTCGATTTAAAAACATGACACAGTGTCTATCATGCAACTTTTGCATATACAGCATCATGTTGAAAAGGGAAACTGTCAATAATTTAATGTACATACTTTTCCACAAAATAGTACATGTAGGTCTCATTAGATGGAAACCATGCACATGTGAACTGGGAAAACAAACATCAGCTTTCCTACTGTGTTTCGCAGATACATGCGTGTGGGTGATCTCTGGTATTGCAACCTGAACAAATCCCCATGGTCTTCACTGTGAGTTAGTTTTGTGGGTTTCATTAAGATTACAGACACAGCAATCAGTAAACGTGAATGTTACAATACTGCATAAAGATAATAGAAAATTATCTTTCATCAAGAGCAAAGCATATCGTACAAATGTTCGACTTTAAAGAAAATACAATATCTTGATTACAAACCTCCGGGCACCCACCCCACTACTCCAATATCATACACTGCAGTTCAGTTTTCCCTTTAAACAAACTAAATTCTCTCTCTCTCTCTCTCTCTCTCTCTCTCTCTCTCTCTCTCTCTCTCTCTCTCTCTCTCTCTCTCTCTCTCTCTCTCTCTCTCTCTCTCTCTCTCTCTCTCTCTCTGACGCTGTTCACATAATTAGAATTGTTAAACAGCAACAATGATGATGGGTTGGTAATAATAATAATAATAATAATAATAATAATAATAATAATAATAATAATAATAATAATAATAATAATAATAATAATAATAATAATAATAATAATAACGAGTTTCTTATATCAATATCAAGGTTATGAGCTAATACAAACAACATATGAACATTAATATTCCAGAAAGACTTGACCTTTAATATGTTACTGCACACGGTATACGGATTATGATTATTGTCGGATTACAGATGATTGATTCATAACCACACCCCATACCTGAAAAGAGTTTTTTTCCCCACACATATTGTTCCCACCCAACAATTAAATACTAACAGACATATAATTTGTATTCCATATACATCAACTGAAGCAGGTGATAACATTTAATAATATTTCATGCATGACAAAGAATTGATAACTACGAAGGTATCGGAATTTGGATGCGACACAGTTTGAGGAGGGGTTGGCGTTAGAGGTTACTATTTTGTGGGGGTGGGTGCAAAGTTCATAGTTGCATAGGATTACATATGGCAATGTAACTTTTAACCCCTCTTTCTTCTACCCTTGTACCATGAACTCATTTTACTGTGTAATGATGATCGTATTTAGTACAATGTTTCATAAGCACTAGCATATGATAAGGACAATTTTAGATCCTACCGTATTAGTAATGCGTGTCGGTCAAGGATCACAGTTGCTGTGGACTTGACTTTGTAACCTAAACTTCACCCACAAAGATTATGCTTTGCGGTGTACATGGTATTTCTTGAGAACAAATAGAAAAAGGTGCAAGTTAGTAGTAGTAGTAGTAGTAGTAGTAGTAGTAGTAGTAGTAGTAGTAGTAGTAGTAGTAGTAGTAGTAAAATGCTTGCCTTTGTACAGAATGACTTTATATAGTGATTAGATTGAATTCAACTCAGTTTCTGTGTAGTTGAATACACAAATATCTTGCAAGTTGTAAATGAATTCAACTCAGTTTCTGTGTAGTTAAATACACAAATATCTTGCAAGTTGTAGACGAATAACGTTGTCATATTGGTGGAAATTCTATTTATGACACTACAATGTAGAAGCATCATAACAAAATGCATTAACAAACGTGTCATAAAGACAGTCAATTACGTACTCAAATTTATTTTCCACAAATTTACCAGATTGAGATTCTGGAAATATTTTAGTAATTTTCTGACAAAGCCATCTTTTACACTGCTTTGTAGATTATTCTGATAAAACCATATTTTACACTGCCTTGTAGACCATTCCAGCATTGCTGTTAAAATAAATGACTGGTTTGCTGTGAGCTCCCTTTACAAAGGGATTTAGTAGACCTTTCTGCTCCGATTAGAATAAGCAATATTAAATTTTGACAAATTTGAAATATATTATAAGCCGCACGTGGTGAAAGCTCCTTACCCCCCCCTCTCTCTCTCTCTCTCTCTCTCTCTCTCTCTCTCTCTCTCTCTCTCTCTCTCTCTCTCTCTCTCTCTCTCTCTCTCTCTCTCTCTCTCTCTCTCTCTCTCTCTCAATTTATCCCAATGCTGTTTCTTCTTGTCTCTTAGTTAGCTTTGTGCTAAATCATGATATAAATCCTGGACTCGAACCAAAACACAACATTACTCTTCCCCCTTAAGTATCCTAAACTAATATATACGCCAAACAAGTACATATTATATTCACAATTCAGGAATACACAAGGTATTTTCGGATAAAACTGAATCTTGGATCAACAAGAGCAATCCGGTGACTTGAATATGCGACCCTTTCCTTTGCTTCCAGATCTGTAAGTTAAAAAGTATGCGGTGCATATATTAAAGCGTCGATTAGCACTGAAACTCAACAATCGACGAAAAATTAAGAACTCAGTGCGTATATTATCCAGATATAATGGCCGCATACGACTTAAATCCAAGACAACATCAAAAATAATCTTTTCTTTCTTCGTTAACTTGGTAGCGCAACCAGAATATGAATGACAGGCCAAGCATAACCGGAGTGAGCTTGGATTATGTGTATCATCTCCTAGGCCAAGAGGAATATATGGAATTACATTAGAGTATTTGATAATAATTAAAATGTGAATGTTGGATAGTAAAAGACAAATTTGTGTCGGATAGTTCTTCAAACGTCTTTTGGATAGTAATTAAAAAATATGTGTAGCATATAAAAACGTGTGTGTTTTATAGTATATCAAAATAGTAGGTGCTAGATAGTAATTAAAGAGTGTGTGCTGGGTAGTATATTAAATGTGTCTTCCACATGTTAAACCTCTAGACATTTTTAACATTACCATTCTCATACGAGCCAGACAGCCTCCCCCACTCCCAATCTTAACCAATGTAACACACGGTTGATGAAGTAAGCAAGCAAGCTAAAAGCTGCATAATTTAAAAGTACCACACCAGTAATGAAGGGGGGTAGAATAGGGTCAATGGGAGTTATCATTAAAATATGGCCCGCGGCAGAATAGCGTCAAGATTT
>JAEAOA010001595.1:1127500-1422619 GCA_016746295.1 Potamilus streckersoni | reverse complement strand
AAAATCCGAAGATTACGAACAGTTACTTACAAATTGTTTTACAATTCCATCGGTTGCAGCTCATTTTGCAAGA
This sequence comes from Potamilus streckersoni, assembly GCA_016746295.1. Classification (NCBI taxonomy): domain Eukaryota; kingdom Metazoa; phylum Mollusca; class Bivalvia; order Unionida; family Unionidae; genus Potamilus; species Potamilus streckersoni. The sequence continues at coordinate 1,422,546 of JAEAOA010001595.1, read as the reverse complement.
AAGAAAAATAATTGGAAACCAACACGAAAAGAGTTTTTACAGGATGTTCAATCCAGCTGTTTGGAATATTATCATGGCGGTCTATGGAACGTTAAGTACAATCGTGAAAGTATGATATCAGTTGATATCGTTGCTTGTTATCCAGGAAGTTTTCTAGGATATGGATTCGCTGGTGAGTATTTTAAACGGTTTGGACATCCCACACATGAAATGACTCGCGTTGCTATTAATGGACCACTGCCTGATTTTGATTTGACCGGTTTTGCTTGCGTAGTATCATTTGAATTCGCTGAAGGACTTCATCCGTGTTGTTATGTTTGGATTGGTAGACACATGGCTGAAAGGATGTGGTTACCAATAGTGTTATTGCGATATATGATTGATTGTAAAATGTTAGTTTCGTTGATTGTCAGCGAAGCGATTATCTCATATCAAAAACAAACCAATGTCTGGTTACCAGAACCAGAATGTCTTGATGGTATAATCGATAAGTCTAGAAAACATATTGATGCCGACAAAGAGTACATCATTGAATGGTCAAAAAAGATATTTAATCAACGAAATAGTGAAGCAAAGGATCTTGGCCGAAGAATAATCGGTAAATTTACACAAGGTGGAAAAAAATTTAACTTTAAAAGACAATCCTCACGATTGATTATAGATGATGCCGAATACGACTTCGTTATTAAAGATGCAGTAGAGAAAAATAGATACGCAAAATGTAAAACAGCCTTCTTGTCCAATAAAACAAAGTTAGGTAGAATTGTTACTTACAGTGATGGAGAAAGCTCTGCATATCTACATTTGAGAGCTTCTATGCTGGGTTATGCATCTATCAATTTATTTGCAATGATAAATAGATTTCCTAGTATAGCAGTTAGAGTTGCAATTGATTCAATGTATGTCGATAAAAAATATATCAAAGAGATAACTAAATTTACTAATAGCGAAGAGACTTGGGGAACATGGCGAATTAAACATGAAATACAATGCAATTATTCTGAATCAGCAGACCTTGAGATTAAAAGCAGTTACCTGAAGAACGATAATTCTATCAGTGAAAAATCCGAAGGATTTTCTATGTCTAAAGCACCACCGATATCAGATCCAATTTGTAGATATAAAACAGTTTATTTAAACGGTTGTGGTGGATCTGGAAAGACAACACGTGCGATAGAATTATATCGAGAGAGAACGTCCATGATTGTACTCACACCAACCCATAGACTAGCGAGAGAGATCAAACAACGAAATGTTGAAGCTTGCACGTATCATAGTTTTTTTCGATACAAGGGTGATGCTTGGACTCCTGAGCGAATGGGTGAGAAATTTATTCCAGCGGTTATTATTTGGGATGAAGCATGTACTGTTTCAGAAGATGTATTAAAAATGTTTCTTGATTGGTTATTGCAAAATAATACAAAAGTTATATTGTGCGGCGATCATGGTCAACCACCACCATTTGTTGGTAGAAGTCCACATAATTGGTTAAAAGGATTTGTTGATTATTACGAAGAAATTGATACTGACTATAGAGCACTCGATGAGCAGTTACGTGAGTTTAAAAAACTAATTAGATTACAACCCGATAGAATTCAATGTGAAGTAGCGCGTGAAATAATTTCTGAAACACCTTTGAATGATTTTTGGGAAACATGGAAACCAAATGATTTTGTAGTAGCAAGTAGAAAGATAGTCAGAGACGCACTTCAGAAAAAGTTGTTTGAGCTACACAAGAAAAAATTCCCAACGTTTCCAGTACCGTTGTGTTATAGACCATTGGATACACGAAAGCAGAATATTGAAGTTGAAATTCCAGGCCAGACGGAGAAACAGATTCTAGTGTTAAATGATATTGTGCTAGTTGATATCAATACTGTAGAAGATGCATTATGCGCTGATAAATCATCATGGACGCTTGGTTATGTAACAACAATACACTCGTCACAAGGATTGACCATCACGGATACAATTGTTTGGATAGTTGATCATCGCATTGAATGGTCAAATTTATTCTATCTCGCAGTGTCCAGAGTACGACGAATAAATCAACTACGAAGGATTGTTTTCGATGATGATTTTAATGCAAACGATGATAACACTGATATTAGCATCATTAATAAAAAAACTCTCTGGTTACAAACAGCAGGACAAAAAAAACAACGAGAATTTGATATTGATGCTGAAGTAATAATCGCATTAAAAGAACAACAGAATAATCACTGCGCCAGTTGCAATTGTATAATGCACTGGCAGTATTCGGATAAAGACCCTCGACAATTCACCGTAGACAGAAAAAATAACAGTCTTGGTCATGTCAGAAACAATGTGATGTTGACCTGTCTTGAGTGTAATAGACGTAACGGAGCTTGTTAAGACCATGTGGCGGTAATTGAGTATCGTCCGGAATGACTTGTAGTTGTTCGCGTGTAAAACCACGCTGAGGTGCAGTTGAATCCAATCTGTAGATTGGAGGTCTACCAGTTGATCGCGTTATGGTTGAAATTTTATGCGTAGTAACACTCCATATAGGATCAGTAGCTCTTCTTTTACCACCTTCAAGCTCTCCTGGTTCGTATAAATATCTCACAGTAACATCACCGAGAAGTGGCTGAGTGCTAACCCGCTGTGGTTGTTCGGGAATATATTCTTTTTTTATTGCAATATTTGGTTTCATATTAATAGTTCGAGTAATCTCGTTATTTAACGCTGCAACTACACTCGGTAACCTTTGGACCCATTCACGAGATAGTTTTTCTTGGATGAATTCTTTTGCATATTGATATCCAAATAACCGTTCTGCAAGAGTTCGATTAAATCGTTCTACAATTGCCTGATCACGATGTAACGCAGTATGTCCCCGTCGTATTGTAACATTATGAGTTTTCATTGTTGATAGAACAGCACCTTGAAACTCTTTGCCAGGATCAACTTGTAATAGATTTGGCCATCTTAGAGGACCTCGTCTATAAATCCTTTCAAATGCAGAAGCGACTTCAGAAGCTGACTTTGTTTTCAATGGTTCTGCTTGTTTAAATCGACTCGCAATATCAACTACAGTTAGCGCGTATTTGTAACCATGGTCATGTGGTAAAAACAATAAATCAGCCTGATGAACTTCATTGGGTACGGTAACATCAAAATGAGAATAATTAATTTGTTTAGGCGGTGGTAGATAAATTTGCCATATAGCTTGTTTGGATAACCAATCTTTTGCAGTGGATTTTTTCACTTTTGCAGCGTTAGCGAGTTTACTAATTGCTGCTTTACCCCACCAGTATCCTTTCGGAGAATAATAAAAAGATTCCATACTATAAAAACAGTGGTGTTTTTAATTACCAGCACCTAACACTAATTTGCCTTTCATAGCTGATTTGATCAACCATGAAGCCAATTTTTCTTTGAAGGATTTATCGGGAATAGCATTTAACGCATGAATTAATTTTACATCCGCGATATGTCTTTGTTGCAAATTATTGCTTTTATATGCAACATCATGAGCATGACATGCCTTATCAATAGCATTTATCGGATACTCACCAGGCCGGGGCTGATTTTGATCATCAAGTCTGATATCTAATCTCGTTCCGGGACCACAGTAACTATATCCTGGAAGGTGTTTTTCTCCGGGGTATTTTGCCCATGGGGTTCCGGAGAGTTTTCCAAGTTTTGCGGCAATATCACCTCCGAGTTGCTTTTTTTTTAAAAATCGAAATTTTTTTGTACCACATGTTACACACTTACCAGTAAGCGCTAGTCTATTGTTTTTAGTTGTAATGGTTGTCTGATCGGTTGTATCAGTACGCTGTTTACACTTAACACAATATAGATCCATAATTTATATATAGAGTTATGAATATAATTGACTTTTCAGCGACTAAAAGAAGAGAACCGGTAAAACACCACGCAGCGCTTCCGAATTCTGTCCGTGCCATTATAATCGGACCATCTAGATCGGGCAAAACACAATTGCTGCTTAATTTGATAATGCGATTTATGAAGTGGGATAAATTATATTTAGTTGCACCATCCGTAGATGATCAACGGTGCTATGAAGTGCTAAAAGATTATAATGAAAATGCATCAGAAATTAAAGGTGAAAGTGTAATTGACTTTATTACTGATATTAATGATGCACCATCAGTAGAAGATCTCTATGGAGACATAAACAATCTTGTAGTGTACGATGATGTAATGTTAGATAATCAAAAGAACCCTGCTAGAATATTTTCCCGAGGTAGGCATAAAAACACTGACGTGATATATGTCACTCAACGATATACTCAAATTCCAAAAGTGATTCGCGATAACTGCAATATTCTTGCTGTATTCAATGGCGTTGATACACATACGCTACGAAATATTTGGCAAACATGGTGTTCCGATATGGACTTCAATGGATTTAAAAATTACTTTGGTCATGCTCAGTCAGTCCCATATGGATTTATAACAATAAATTTACACGACCCTCGGTCACGATATCGTATTGGACTTGATCAAATATTCGGTTAAATAATTTGTATTAATCAGCAGCAGGGAGGGTGAAATGACAACATATTTGCGACGTAGATGGCAGCAATTTCGAGGGTGGTTATGACAATGTATTTGCGACAAAATCGCTAAGGCTCCATTTGTAAAATGGGGTCTTTATTTTTTTTTTTTTGGTTAAAATATGAGATTTCGTAGGAAGGTTCCATTTGGCATTCTGAGGCTTTAATCGATTTTGTCGCAAAAATTTGTAGGGTTCGCCCTCCCTGCTGCTATTTGTAATTCGCAGTAGACTTGAACCAGCCTAATATTAATGTTAATCATGCAGAAGAGGAAATTACAAGAACAAGGCACACACACGCTCAAACATGCAAACACACACACATACACACGCACACACACACACACACACACACACCACAAAAAGCAAATATCCTGGTATGCCAGTGTCCTACGAGTACTAAAGGTAACAAAGTCTTCTTGAACCAAATGGTCGAATTCTACATCTAATTATCCATGCCCACTTAACCATCATCTGTTACCCTCCCACAGAAAGTATTACACGTAGGTAAAAAGCTTCCCTGTTGTCGTAATAGTAAACAAATTGTTTTGCATATCACTCTTTCCCTCCTCAGGTGTATTGAGAACGATTATAAGCAGGCAGAAGCTAATTGACTTTCAGATCCATAGCATCGCACCAATCCATTGTGTTAAGGTGTATTTATATGGACCCAGATCCGTAAAAAAATATTTATTAATTTAGGTAAAACCAGTAAATTTGGAATTAAATATAGCGCTGTTCCACAAATTAATATTTATCCCTTCAATTAAATAAAAATTATATATTCTATTCATGTATTTCCACAATTCCCAGAAATAATGGATTAAAGTTAAGGTTTTCCGTTTTGCTCAGGTCCTGCACCTGGAATCGTAGAACTTGATGTGGATGTTGACACTGACAAATTCCATATCCACATTACAAACATGTCACTTTGATTCTTTGTATTTATTTGACGCTTACTAACTTTGGTTGAACTTAGCATTTTTATTTTATTTCTCAATGTCTCTTTAAACTAGAATTATAAAATAAACTAGAATCATAAAATAAGACTATGTGCATTTATATATTAGTATCACACTCCTACAACAAACTCGTTGCTGCTTGAATTACAAAAAAAGATTCTGAAATGATAATAACATGTAAAGATCCATTTAATGCAGACGATGAGAATGATAATATTTTACACTTAGCCAGAAAAATTTTCCAGAGCAGTTTTGGATGTGTTGATGATTAATCAGCATGGATTTTTATTCTGAATTTCAAGTTTTAGAACAAAATGTACCTACGTTCGGTAAATTATTGATAAATAATTCTTGTAAGATAGAAGTGAGTAATTTTAATTACGTATACTGAAATTAACATAGAGATTAAATTATCCCTCTCTCCCTCTTTCTTCTCTTATATATATATATATATATATATATATATATATATATATATATATATATATATATATATATATATATATATATATATAATACAAACAATACTATCGTACAGGTTAGAGAAATTAAATTCATACTCTACCTAGTTTCGAACCCAGGTCCGCGAGTAAATGGCACCCATCGCCTTGCCTGCGATGGGTGCCATTTACTCGCCATTTACTCGCCATTTAAGATGGCACTTAACCGGTGTTATATAAGCTCGTGCTATATGTAGACATTGCAAAAACTGGTGGTTCAGAACTTTTAGCATCTTGTTTAATACAGTAACGATATAAAATATCTAGGTTTGCGAAATAGGTAAATTTTGAGTATTCAGAAACAATAAAGGCTGTTTCCACCCCCAAAGACACTTGCGGGCCCAACACAACCGAAATATCCATGCTTTATTTAGATTCTCGTTTGTTTTGTTTTTTTACAATATTTAACAAAAGCAACACGGATCGTCTATGATTCCCTTTCATATACTTTATTGACAAATTGTACACGTTTATGGTCTGGATTCAAGTGAATTCTGCAATCATTGATATAGAATGTAAAGTGTTAAAACTAACATTAATGTACCAAGAACAAAAGAAACATATTTGGAAAATTATGAAATGATTCAGTTTCAAAGAAAATTATAAAATGATTCAGTTTCAAAAAAGCTCGTAGTTAAATATGTCATATACTAGAGGTAGACAACTTTAAGATCGTTGTGACATTGTTTCATATTCAAAGAAAGCTCGTAGTTAAATATGTCATATACTAGAGGTAGACAACTTTAAGATCGTTGTGACATTGTTTCATATTCAAAGAAAGCTCGTAGTTAAATATGTCATATACTAGAGGTAGACAACTTTAAGATCGTTGTGACATTGTTTCATATTCAAAGAAAGCTCGTAGTTAAATGTCATATACTAGAGGTAGACAACTTTAAGATCGTTGACATTGCTTCATATCCAAAGAAAGCTCGTAGTTAAATATGTCATATACTAGAGGTAGACAACTTCAAGATCGTTGTGACATTGTTTCATATTCAAAGAAAGCTCGTAGTTAAATATGTCATATACTAGAGGTAGACAACTTTAAGATCGTTGACATTGCTTCATACTCAAAGAAAGCTCGTAGTTAAATATGTCATAAACTAGAGGTAGACAACTTCAAGATCGTTGTGACATTGTTTCATATTCAAAGAAAGCTCGTAGTTAAATATGTCATATACTAGAGGTAGACAACTTTAAGATCGTTGACATTGCTTCATATTCAAAGAAAGCTCGTAGTTAAATATGTCATATACTAGAGGTAGACAACTTTAAGATCATTGTGACATTGTTTCATATTCAAAGAAAGCTCGTAGTTAAATATGTCATATACTAGAGGTAGACAACTTTAAGATCGTTGTGACATTGTTTCATACTGCCACATGTAGTCGCATCATAAATATATTGATAATGCAACCCGAAAACTGTCTGAAAATGCACAATGGCTAACATTCCATGTACCATATGTAAGGTCCTTTGCACGGTTATATATGTAAACGTTTCGGTCTTAGACAATACAGTTGGTCAGTCAAAAAATATAACAGATCTATTCTTACAGTTTTAATGCATACAAGGTGGTGAACTTTAAGCACAAAAACCATTTTAAAATTTCATATAATTGTCTCGTTGAAGGGATATATATATATATATATATATATATATATATATATATATATATATATATATATATATATATATATATATATATATATATATATATATATATATATATATATATGTCCCAATTGCTTGATGGGGATCCTTTAGGAAGTAACTTTATAGTAAAAATGTGATTTTTTAAATTTATTTTTTAAACGTTTGTTCACTTTCAGTGTCAGAGTCACTGTTACTAAAATACTTATGATGCTTATGATTATGCATTTAATTTCTAAATGTTAACTTTATTCTACTTCCAGTTTTCGGCGCAGCTTTTGTTCAAGTATTTCCTTCAGACCAAATGTGATATAGTTGTAAATAAAAGGGTATTATTATTATTATTATTATTATTATTATTATTATTATTATTATTATTATTATTATTATTATTATTAAAATTATTATTATTATTTAGACATTTTAATATTGTGATTGAAGCCACGGGTGGTCAAGTGTTCAATGTGCTCGCCTTTACTGATCATTAATATCTCACCCTGTCTGCATGAATTGAAGTCCCGGCTAGTTAAGCGTGTCTGCCAGTAGCTTCCTGTCAGGCGATGGTTCTTTCGCCAGGCTCTTCCTCCACCACATGCATTGGCTTTTGTGTAGCCTATCATGTGCTAAACTCGGAATCATCAAGTAATACTAAGTATAAATACAAAACGGACATCATTTGAAATAACGACACAAACTAGAGTTTACATAGATGGTTGCAAAAAAAATCTTAAATATAAGTATAGTGGAGGCGTATCTGATACAAGACCACATGTGTTATTGTTGAATCTTCAGTTACTATCATTTTACTTTCAATAATTAACGGCATATGACTGTTTTTACAGAGTAGAGTAACTGGTGAATGGGGATATAAAGTTAAATGGAAACTGTTTACTCAATAAATGATGCATAGCACCAAGTATTATACCAATATAATGTCACTATAGTAGGTTTCAAGCTTGATTACAAATTGGAAGATCAATATATCTGGTATGCTTGGTAATGACTGTCAATGACAAATGTGCCTGTGATAAACGTGTAAACAACCTTTAACTGTTAGGAATGTATGGCTATTGCAGATTAATGTAATTTCATAACAAAATGAATAATGGTGGTTTTTAAACTGAATGTTTGGAATTTTTGCTGATTTGGCTTTAAGGGATCACACCTCTAATTAATTTCCATCGACATTAATGTCAACGTTTGACAAAAGTGCACTAAATTACCCAGTACACAAATCATGTACTTATTGATAAAAGTAATCGCATAGTTTATGAACAGACAAAATTATGAGCTTCGCTTCATTTTCTCGAGATAAAGGTCCCAATACTGGGGTACAGATTAAAGCTACTTTAGCGATCACATGCGTTCTGTTTAAGTACAAGATAATAATACAAGCCTGCCCGAAATAATCGAAATAATGGACGTGAATACAAAAAAACTGAAGTCGACAACACTGATAAATGTCTCATAAAATTCAAAAACCAGAAAAAGATCCACACCGATATTACAAGTCAATGGTCTAACATACAAGCGGTAATTACGGTCTCCATTGTTTCTTTAGTTTTAGACTGGCAGCCTGCTAAGTTAATGATTAGTCGTCTATCTGATTCCATAAGTAGGCATTTCCCTATTTACCTTCTTATTTTACATCCAAACTGATGAAGTGACAGACATAGAGAAATACAGTTTACGATTTTCTGGCATGAATTACTTTCACTTTATTCTAACCAATCAGACAGAACTGTAATAATAGCACGTAACAATACAATACTCTCACGGCATATTATCACAGAGAGCTACTTTCATCAATGTCCGTTTCAGCATTGCACAGACTAGATTATATTAATACAGTGGCACACTTGACGCAGTCAAAACTATTGGAATTTATATTCCAGATCCTCTTTTTTTAAGCAAGGGTTTTTTATTCGGAGACCATTTGAAAACGTTGGATTATGCTCATAGTCTGTGACGGCTTTGGCTTGCGAATGTCGGGTAGATGAAACTAGCTGGTAAGATGGAAGATGTTTAGCAATGTTACAATTTGCGTTCAAAGTAACAATAATTAGGTAAGTAGCAAAGAACAAAAAGTACATACAGACTCGAACTATAACATCTTTCTTCAGATGGATGCAAAATAAAAATTCCAACTTGGAATAATATGCTGTCCATCTTATGTCTTCGTCGCATAGCAGCAATTACATGAAGTAGCAAGTATAGAATTATGTACGATAAAAACTCTATAAGTCTCGAAATAATACCTTACAAATTATGGTGTGACGTCAAATCAGCCACTTTTGCACTGGCATTCTCTTTATAATATCGTACATGATATTTAATTGAAACAGTTTTACGTGATTCTATGTAGCTGCAACGCCAGTCTTTAGAAAATCAATAAGATATTATTTTATAGGGAATATTTTGGTTTATGTGATGATTGTTTATGATGCTGTACAACATATCAACAGCTAAGGGTTATAATAGGCCGCCGTAAGTTGAGTAAAGTGATTTGCCCAGGGAAAGACGACGGTAAACGATCCTGGATGATCCAACAGTGAGATTTGAACACGACTGTAGCTGGTTTCGAACCAACGTCTGCACAATATATGCAGTTTCAGAGCATGTTGTAAAACGAAATTATCGAGTTCTGTTTTCACAGAAAAAAGTCAAAATACATGCAACGGATTCAACATACGAAATAAAGCAAACATACATAAGCAAGATTCTGGTTTTGTACTAGCCAAATAACAGCGATAGTTTTGACTAACGGTGAATGATTAATTCATTAATGTAAGTCACCGTATTTATAGAATCACCCTACGTATTACGAAAGACAACACAAAACATAACACAAAAGCAAATAGTGGATAACAAGATATCTCTATTGGTGTAACAAGTTTACCAGTTCAGTTTGGCCCCAAATGTCAAACAGAAAAAAGATATTAGATTATATAACTACAAAGCCAAGCAAGTAATAATTGTCGAAAAAGGCCAATAACATCTAATTTAAAGTTTCAACGCTTTCGAATAGACCATTTACTAATGAGATGAACATTATATTTTCGATTCATTTATTTTCATAATTCGCAGGTCAAATGTGTAAAATTAAAGATTTTGCGTTTAGCTCTGGTCTTCTATCTGGAATCAAGCAACTTGGCAATTACTACTCGCTCATGACAAATGAAGGTCCATGTGATGCGCATTTCGCGCCTAATGAATTTTGGTTCAACTTTGTGTTCAAGTTTATTATGCAGGCTCTGTTCGAGCATATAACTAAACAACTGTCCATCCGCATTAGTAAAAACAAAATCATCAGTGTCAAATTACCAAAGAAAAAAAGATTTTGAAACAGACCAATTTAAGCATCCGTTCAAAGAGAAGGCTGGGAATGATTATATTACATGCAATGAACCTGCAATCAATGACTCTGTAAATCCCTATAGCTATGTGGGTTTTTTTTGTAAATTATAATGCTGTTCCAGTATTTCCAAAATGAATACTGCTTTCTACATTTGTTGGATACAATATTTTGGTATCTATTTGAAAGAATAGAAGAATCAATATTGATCCTCTAAAGTTTTGTTGCCTTGATCGCCATTGAATGGTTATATAGTTTCGAAGGAAATTACTTCCTGAATCTTGTTTACACAAACCTTACCAATTTCAGAAGTCAGTCCCGAAAGGAGGACGTGTAATATTTCTAAAGTTTCTGTAACAACCTTTGAAAGCAAAAGTATATATATATATATATATATATATATATATATATATATATATATATATATATATATATATATATATATATATATATATATATATATATATATATATATATATAATCCTTCTGCGCGACCGTAGCTTCATGGCGTTTTAACGATTGACAGAGGTCGTATTAAAATGAACATAGTTAGTAGCAGAACACAATCACGTGATTTAGCTACTTCTGACATGCCCTTTGTTATGACTATTTCATGACCGCTAAGTAAACGATAAGGAGTCCAAATGTTGTGTAAATAAAGTTGCAATCGATTTCATGTAATATGTTGTTGTTGTTGTTGTTGTTGTAGGGTTTAACGCCATTTTTCATCACAAGATAGGCTATACATGGCGGCCAGTATTAATGGTGGAGGAAGAACCCTGGAAAACCCTGGGAAGAACCACCGACCTACGCGAAGCTACTGGCAGGCTTTCTCAAGTACCCACGTTACCCGAGTCTGGACTTGAACTGTATCCATATGCATATGATGCTCGGTTTTCGCACATATTTTTATGTTTTTGTGTCAATATTGCTATCGCACGTCCTAGAATAGACTAGAAGACGAAAGATCTTATGTTTTATTCGTTAGCAAGACAAAATCCAATCGTTGTTTTGTAATGTATGTATATATATATATATATATATATATATAAATATAAAAATATATATATATATATATATATATATATATATATATATATATATATATATATATATATATATATATATACAGTTCTTCCATATTCCTATGGAAGAAATCAAGGTATATATAATTTTTTTTTATTACATTATAAATATATACTACACAGCAGAACAGACAGTGTTATCCCTGGATTCTGTAGTAGAATTATATTTCACAAAGTCTGTTTTGTTTTCCTACAGTGCGTGCAGGTTCATAATTTTGATATTATAACATATTATAACATGTGGGTATATCACGTTATGTGATTCTAATTGGTCCAGATGAGATCATGAAATATTGTGCATTAATGTCTTTAATGATTGGCTGCAACCGCCATCTGGAATGTTTTGATCTGAATGAACAGTTTTTGTCGGCCATTTTTTTAACTCGGCTCGTAAATATAAAGTGAGGAAATATCATATCGGCTGTCTCAATATGGATATGCTACTCCCACAGGGGTTCAATATGTCATGTTTAACAATATCATCATAAGAAAGATGGCATAAAACTACAAGACAAAAACGATAATAACGATTACAACTAAGGGATAGCGGGGGGGGTGCATATATCAGTAACATAGATATAGAATTTACCGTATATACAAGCGTGGTTTAAATGTTAACGAAGTGAACTCACCTCTGTTCGGAGAATACTATGGACATGAATGGGTCTCCTAACCGACAGATCTTTATCCAACTACAGCATCTTTACGAACCATATATGGGATGTAAATCCGACACGAAAATAAATTTGTTGACGTCTTCTGTACAGTCTATTTTTCAAATCAAACACTACAAATATCAGGTCTCAAATGCGTTGCAGTAAATGTGGGACTTTTTTAATCTGGTAATTCTATTTCTCATGAAAATCGCAACAATGTAACGTTTTTAAACACACTTTTTAGGGTACATGTATATTCTGTCGGCTTGCTGTACTGTGCACCGTATCGATGTGGCAACATCACATCGCATTTATAATTCTGTTTTGAAAAATGATTTTGTGGTTACAAACTGTTTTGTTATTCGGATGGAAGCTTTTTGTTTGATTTATAGTTTGTAAAACAATACAATCTAGTTTTACCAAGTCCACTTTGTTTGGGACTATATTTTATGCACAACAAATGAAAGGTACACCGTCTGTCAGAATGAACGAAATTATTCGTTCTTCTATCTAAATAATTTCCATTGAAATAAAAACTATGCGATAAAAATAATCTCAAATGAGTAACATTTAATATTAAATTTATGAAACTCGTTGAATAATATTCAACTTGTTTCATAAATTCAATATTAAATCGTTGCCCATTTTATATATATATATATATATATATATATATATATATATATATATATATATATATATATATATATATATATATATAGTTTAATACAAACAATACTATCATACAGGTTAGAGAAATTAAATTCGTACTCTACCGAGTCTCAAACCCAGGTCCACGAGTAAATGGCACCCATCGCCTTGCCTGCACGCACCAGCCCACACACCGTCACGACTAAGCACGCATCACCAAAAAATGATGGCACTGAATCGGTGTTATATAAGCTCCTTCGCAGCAGACACACTCGCATGACGACCTAGTAAATAATTCATAAGCTTGATGGAGAAAGTGGAGCACGTTTGTGGTCGTGTAGAAGAGATAGGGTGTTACCCCAAGATGAGACACTCGAATAGGGAGAGTGGGAGCGTCAAAAGGAGAGACATTGTCAGCGGCTCAAGCAGAATTGGATCAGAATTGAATGAAGGTAAGAGAGGAGGCGACAGAAGTAAGCAGACGAACAGAAGAAATATCACCAACAACATTCCTTGATACATCTTTCTTGAATTCCTTGATACAGCCTCGTTTTACAATTAATATCTTTGTAAGCAGAATAGCGAGAAACTTGGGCAAATGGTGCCCTTTTTACAGTACTCATGGAGTTGTACCAACACCAATGATCCAGACCAACACCCAATTTGGCCTCCTACAGGTAACTTAGTAACATACATTTAGAACTATTAATATTACATAAATTCTATATGCTTATACTGAAACGGTTAAAACAACAGTTAATGCAAAGTACTTGTACTTAATAATTCCAGTTACATTTGAACAGAACAGAACCAGAGGGTCTTTGCATAGCAGCAAAGAAGTAATAAACACATCGTCAACTAAATGTCAATAAATAGGCACACATAACTATCATGGAAAACAGGTTTTAATTTGCTCTATGCAGGGCCTATGCAGCTAAACAAGGAAGTACTTGTAGATAAAGCAGTCTAGGTTATGTGGAACTACCTGTATAGGTACTTGTATAAAAACCCATGCCACAAGTTGTACGACGCAGGAGAATGTCCTTGTCCATCCTGCCGGATAGATCTTAAAATAAGTGATCAAAGAGCTAAAGGAGTACCAAAGAACTACGGTCTAAGATTCATCACAAAAATTCAAGAAAGATGTCGTCCGCACAGTGCACCGAGCATAAAAGGGCACTCGATATGTTTTGTGATCCTTGTGATTTGATGATTTGTTCTAAATGCTGATTGAGTTCGCATGCAAAGGTCTCACTGGACAGATTTGTTTTGGGGTTTTTGGCACATTTTTATCCGATCATGGCCTATTTCAGAAAAATGATACTAATATTACATTTAAGATACAAATAAAAGCTAATTAATTATTTTTTGAAAGGATACTCGTAATATTCTTACTGAGGTATTAAGGTTGATTTATTATCCAACTGATGGATTTTATACTGAACCGATACTACCACCAACACCTCTCTTTTGCATTCATTTATGACAGCAAAGAGCTATTTTGAACATTTTCCTGAGACAAGGCGGCTCAAAGAATCAGTATGTACATTATTAATCTTTAAAGTTCACTAGTACTATAACAAATTAACATGCCTTTCATCACCCCTCAACCATGTAGATTTTTAGATATTTATCTCTGAAGCAGACACATGTAAATACGTAAGCCAAGTCGGCTGATCATTTGCAGCCCAAGAACCGCATTTGATCTCTAATGCTAGTCTAACTGTTAAATGTAATCACCAACAACCAACCCCTGTTCAAGCCTAACTCAGTGTCAATCTAACACATCATCAACTAAATGTCAATAAATAGGCACACATAGATATCATGGAAAACAGGCTTTAATATGCTCTATGCAGGGCCTATGTAGCTTAACAAGGAAGTACATATAGATACAGCAGTCTAGGTCATGTGGAATTATCTGTAGAAGTACCTGTATAAAAAAGAAACATACCACAAGTTGTACGACGCAAGAGAATGTCCTTGTCAATCTTGCCTGACAGATGTTAAAATAAGCGATTAAAGAGCTAAAGGATTACCAAAGAACTACGGTCTATGATTCATCACAAAAATTCAAGAAAGATGTCGTCCGCACAGTGCACCGAGCATAACAAGGCACTCGATATGTTTTGTGATCCTTGTGACTTGATGATTTGTTCTAAATGCTTCTTGAGTTCGCATTCTAATCATCGCATTTTGGAAACGGAGGAGGTATTTAGAAAAAGGAAGGTAAGCTATAGTGTACTAATTTTTTTATTTTAAATATTTGCTGCTTGCATTAAACAATCATCACCATCCCTGTTATCATCATATGACCATATCTGACATTATTATTATTGCTGTTATAAATAGAATTGATTTAATTTACCCACAAAACATTGAGTGCACCACCATATCGCTTACGTACAAATGAAATGACCAAGGACACATATCCCTACGTTGCATTTTGTGGGTGAAAATGGACCCGAATGTGATCATCCTGGCCCAGCAGCATACACACAGGTAGGCAAAATATAATCAAGGGGTCTAAATACCAATGAATATGATCAGAATATATTGTACACACACGCTCATGCAAAATATAAATTTTCATATTATTATGACGGTAAATCAACACATTTCAAGACATTTCTCTCTCTCTCTCTCTCTCTCTCTCTCTCTCTCTCTCTCTCTCTCTCTCTCTCTATATATATATATATATATATATATATATATATATATATATATATATATATATATATATATATATATATATATATATATAAGAAAGCAAAATACTCATAGGAGTGTGCTCAAATAATTTTTATTATTTTGATATTATTTTTGGTGTCAATACACTTATATGTTTGTGTATTATTTGCTGTAGAATGAGAAATATGCGTCCATGTAAAAGCTAACAATTGTGCAGAAAACCAGATACGGCCGGTTGAATATCGCTTGTACAGGAGTATGACATGGCCTTTCAAAACTATCGTGTTCGTATTTGGCCAATTAATACACTGCTGACGACCCTGATGATGACAAGACTTGATATGCTGCAAAAAAGTCTTCAAGTTTCGTTTTTTGGTACGACATAAATTTAGTTTATCTCTAACTAGTTTCTTCTACTAAATGGAAAAAAATGTAGAATTAGTGAAAAGCCGTCAAAATGTTTGAAGAAATACAAACGTATATAATGTATTACTGACTTTGAGTTTTTTTGTACAACGACCTAGTACCATTGAAAGACAGTGTATAAAGACTTCCACTATTTACAAGATGTTAATTCCTGTTGTAACACATGGATCAATACTGTTTGTTATTGATATGTTCGAAGGTTATTTCTCCTTCAGGTACATTGTGCTGAAATATGGATTTTGGGAATACGTCCACACAGATGATGTAATTATGGAAAACCGGGTTTTAACATAAATGACGAACTAGTGAAAGTTAGGTAGACTTTATCATTCCTCCGTTTCTTTGTCGTTGGTTGTCTTTTACTCCTTAGGATGGGTCTGACAAAGGATTTGGTTACACATCGCTTTCGTTTGTCGAGAACGATTCAGAAAGTGAATAAATTTACACTCCTGCAGAAAATAATCGAACCTAGCCTTCATCCAGTAGCAACACACATTGTCCTGTATGTGCGCATGTTCCTATTGTTGTTAATTTTTCAGAATTTGAAGTATTACGCAGGTGGAATTTGTACATGTTCTCATCAGAGATGTATCACGGTTTGATTTTACATGACGCAATATGCACATTTGTTGTAATGTGTGCTAAACATACACACGGGTATCTTTCTTTCTTTTAATCACTCTTTGGCAGCATTCAACACTAGCCACTTAAGATGAAAACTTATGAGATTATGTGAACTTTCTTGTCAAAAGACGGAATCAAACCGCATTCACAATTTCAAGAACCTTAGATCCGACCAAACAACAATATCACGTCAATATGTGTTAAACGTCAATATGGGTTAAAGTCAACGAGTTTGTCAACGTTTTCCTTTTTTACGCTGGCATAGGAAGATTATGTCACACATTTGGGATACTTTTGCTCCTTCTGCCTTTATTACATTCTTATCTATGTAATCACTGGTGGAATAAAGACGGTCACAACCATTGCTGCATCTCACCATAAATGAACGTACAAAGGTGTAAGTAGAATCTTAGACAACAACTCTTCCAAATGGAGTATGCACTGAAGTATCAAAGAAAGCGTTAACATTGTACGAGGCCATGATTCTAGACTTTAAGAAATGATTCCCATTCTTCTGTGTCCCTCACATTTTGGAAGTGGACACTTGGAAATAAATCTGTTTCCTTTTTTATTGGCTAAGACACATGCAAACCCTGAAAATCATTCTCATTACTGTCATCACCTATCTGGTTGTTACCAACAAATTGTACTGATTTCACAAGATCATTGAAAAGTATTCCAACCTATAAATGGAGAAAATGTTCCTTTTGTTTATCATCCGTGTTGACTTGATTTTTAAGTAATTCTAGATTATGCTCGTGCCATTTCTTCGTAGTTTCGATTGAATTTGTACCTGAAATAAATTAATACATAAATACAAGTAAAGAAAAGCAGAAACTATTGCATTCTTGCACACTGTTATCAGATATGTCGGTTGTCTACTACATTTTACTGATTTCCATTAATCAGTCGATAAGATATTTTAATGGACATACGATTAGATGGACAAAAAATGGTACCAAACTATACCCACTCTCACGTCCACCGGCATTTGTTTATAAAGTGTTTGGCGATAATACAGCAATTGCTATTCAATTAGATATGCAGTTTAGACTATAGCAACGAACATGCTCAGAAACGTGTGTATCTTCGTTCATAGACATGTGTCTCGCACAGTTGCAAGCTGAATTTGTGATGTGAAATATAGTTTACTGTCGTTCTAAATAAAACTGAGACCAACGTTTAGTAATGTTTACTAACTCCTAGCATTAACCATGATTGTTACAAAATTAATGTGATTATTTCACTTTATTATACTAACTGATATTTCTACTGGAATAATGGTCAACAGTTGTTACTTGTTCATGCTGTGTTAAACACGTGTTGTTTGCACTACAACTATGATGCGTATAAAACTTGCAAAATAATCGCTAATTATATGATTGTACAGTATTGCACTACACGTGTGTATACAAATGGCATCTTATATTATTAACTTCTTTCTAAACAAACAATATAATAGAAGCTTTAAGTTTGGGTTTATTAGATTTGTCTTTGGGTTTGAACTGAACAAGCTGTTTCGTCTGCTTGAAAGTAGAGATGTGGATGTGTTCACTGAGTGACACTTTAAAAGAAATAAAATAATGAACGTGATATTCTCAGTGTTCACAACAAACTTAAAAAGAAGCCATATCGAAAATGACCTTCTCATTATTTAAAGATCAGTTTAAGAGAAATGTTCGCAACATTTCGGAAAAGAACAATTCAGACCATAACAGTCCTTTCTAGGGTCTATAACTATAGCACAGAAAACATATTGACTCTAAAGGCTATCGCATATCTATCAGATACGTACCATTTACAAGTCAGTCAAAATAATGAATTCGATAAAAATGGGAACTGAAGGTTTTTGTAGAAAACTGAGTCTCATAGCCAATAAGCCAAGACGACGAAGAAGTATTTTTCCTGTGTCACAAAGTAGCCGTTTTGCAAATTTGCAAGTGTTAAGATTTTTTTTATATATTGTTTAAACGTAGAGTAGCAATAGCAGCCACACAAGTAGAGTATTGAGCTGGGGTACTTCCGGCAAAGGGTATGCTATTAACAGGGTATAAACATGTGTCTTTAGCAGGTATTGAGAATGGCTATAAAAAACATACTTACATTTTTGCATCTTGAAATCGTGAATTTCCTCAAAATGTACTTTCTTAATTCCGCATTTCCGAATTATATGGCCCATGTCATGACTTAATATAAACGTAAAATTGTACTCTAATTTCGACATATTTCCACTGAAATCATATTCTCCTTGCTGCACTCTGAGGAAATGAATGTGATATTCCATAACGTCTTTCTCTAATTTCATTTAATAAAATTAATATTTTAGCACATTATGATTCCATCCAATCTATGATAAAATAGAGGTGTGATTAATTAAATGCAAGTCCACTGCTCAAATCACATGTACATCGTAAGGAATTGACTCAAGCAAATTTAATTTAGTACATCAGAAATGCAAAATTGAGTTGGATTAACATAAAACAAAATCCATCAATTCAGCCCAACTGGAAAAGTTGTTTAACTGCCAATTCATTTAAAATATTATTATAAATGTAAATTTAAAGTAGACCAAAGGGAGAATTTATTTTAAACTAAAGTCAAAAGTGCGACGAAGTTCAAAGGTCAATTGACAATACTATGTGTGCATTAATATTGTTACCGTTTATTGATAAATCTACAAATAGATGAATCTACAGATGTGATTTATTTCAGCATAAAATGAACTATTTTGTTTCTTGTAGTTTAAGTATTTTGTTAATAAGCCTTAGGTAGGAAAACAAAATTAGTATATAATAAAATGGTTCCTGCATTTGTATTGAAAAATATGAACTTGTTTTTCTGACTAAAACTGCACTCCTAAAGTCTTGTAGTATTACTCAGAAAAAAAACTCGTTCACATGTTCTCATAGAAATGCAGTAACCGATCAATATTTCATAATGCTGCAAATAGATTTTTGTGCTCATTTATCCAGCATAATCATTGCTATTAATACACGTTCTAATTTTCAACTCAAATAATACTCTAATCATCCTCACATGGGCAAGTAGCTGGTTGAACTACGGACCCATATACGGCATTTTGTTTGCATTGCGGCCCTTGCAACACTTCTCTATTTAAGGTCCAGCCGTTTTATGTGACCTTGGATCACAAGGACCTTTGTTTTAAAACAAAATATGTTCCGGATCAACGCCACTTTCTGCGATAGGCCTGACATTAGCGTCATTTAAATTTTTCAGGCTGTCTCTCAGTTTGTTGGTGATAACGCCAAATATTTCAACAGGATGGATTGCAATGGTCATTTTGTAAACAATATATTACATACCTAACATTCGTCCACGATTATATGCTATATCTTAAAATAATATTTGTAAATATGATTACTTTGATCTGAAGTCCGAACATTGGTTTTATCCTTGTAAATTATATGATCTACCTAATATTTATCAGGTTGATACGAAAAAATTTACCTACAGATATGACCTTGTCTACAGTTTGGAGTAATTTTCCATTAAGTAGATGGAGTTGTTTCAGTAAAGGTTATTATGAGATAGTTAAAGTGGGAACATATATAAGGTTGTTTACATCAGAACTATTCGTTACTTTTTTAACATCTGTCTAATGGAATCAGTCGTTCATTATTGTTTAGTAATGTTTTAAGAAGATTTTTGTATTGAAATTATTCATTGGAATTACAAACGTGCTTTATTGACATATTTATTTAATTATTCGTTGGAATTACAAACGTGCTTATTGACGTTTCGAACCTTGAAATGACACAACAAATGTTCATAGGAAGTTAAAGAAGACAAATGATTATATATTGAACAGATTCTTATCATGTGGTCCAGCTACCAGATGTTCTGTTTTAAATCCCACTATACCTATGAAAAAATATATTTATCTGAGACTTGATATAACGATTTCGGTTATAGGATAAGTGCTTGTCATGCTTTCCTACTTATCCAACTATTTGACACTTGACAGGGAAGAATACAAGACCTTATTGAATCTACCAAACCTTGGCAGGCTGCAATTAAAGAAAACACGGATGGAGTTCGATCATCACGGCAGTCCATGAAGGTAATAATTTACTTGTTTCAGCTTCTGGTATTCTATTTTAACAGGAGATTGGTATTTATTCACCGACTGATTCCGTGTCAGCTTTCACAAAGTATACTTGAACCATGGCTAGGAAAAAATCCAATACGATTTGATAACGTGAACATTAACTTACAGTATGCACTAGAATAGCTTCCTTTCTCCTTCAGAAATTTTATTAGGGCGGATCACACAGGCATGCTTAAGCACGCTTAGTGTTGTAGACATGTATTTTTATGCGAAAAGCGAAGACATAATTCTTCTTCCGTCCATCCATCTGTCCTTCGGTCCTTTAACAATTAATTGCTTACACTATATCGATAAAGGCAATCAAAGTTCAAAACATAAACCATAATGGGTTTTCTTGTAAAATTACCAGTTGTTGTATCTTCAATAAGGTCAAATTCACAGTTGGATGAGAATTACTTTGCTGTTTTTGCATCTACTCAATTTCCGCACTCTTGCAGATTTTGTTGTGAATGAATTTAAGCGAACATTTGTATTGGTACGAAACTTGCGATACTGTAATCGAGATATCAGTAAAGTTTGATAATAATGGAAATAATGGCATAATAATTACAGTTGGCTTCTGTCCGGCTGTTTTGTAAAAATTCTATGGTGGTCGTTTTGCAAAGAAATTTTAAAATAATTTATCTATTATTTTACGCAAGAAGATAATTGAAATTCTAAAACTCAATCTACGATAATTGTGCGTTTTATACTTTGACCGGTTTATTAAATTAAAAATATTAGAGGCCACATATATATGAAATTTATTTTATCAAACTAAACAAAAGGTCTATGATTAGATTCAGTATTAGATTGAAGATCCTGAGGCTAAAGTTTCTTTTTGAAACCGTTTATCGGGATATTGTACTCGGTGCCTTAGCGGAAAGTATAATCCGCTTTCTTCCCTAGAGATAGATAAATATTTTAAGATTCTAAATAGTAGTTCCATTAAATCACAATATATTTCTGTGTTATCCGGTTCAAGTGATAATAAAGAACTGAAATTTGAGCACACATGTTTTCCTGAAACCACTCTTCTTGTGTTCATAATTTTGGTATGACTGTGAAGAACTCCTAAAGAACGGCTTCAGATAATGGATTTGATCTGGGAAAATAAATACTCCTTGATTTAGTTTGCTTTTAACTGCCTTTAGAAGTAAGAAAAAACAATAAAACTCCATTATTCCCATAGTGGAATGATTACATTTAAGCCATTCTTCGAAAGAAGGGTGTCTTCCCGTGGAGAACTTTGCTGTATCATAGCGACATTCTTTTCCCGCTATAGCATTAACACATTTTTACATGAAAAATTAGACTATAGATTCAAAGTAAATATTATAAAGGTACCTTGCAAAAGATAAAACGGTATTTCCATGAATCATGTTGTATGCTTTCATGCCTTCTTTAAAAGAAAGCTTTTACGGCAAAAACTATTTTAAAAAATGAAACACGCACACGAAAGGAATTATTTCATTTTCTACACAATAAGAAACTAAACTAGCCGACTTGAATAAAATTGTAACAGAGCACAAGAAATTAAAACCAGATATATTTTATGATATATTGACATTATGATGGTGAATACGAAGCAGACTTACCTTTTTATTGATGCAACATCATTCCATTCTTTGCAGCGAATTGCTTATCCTTGATGATGCAGCAACTCAGAAATGCTAAATCAAAAGAATTGCTACCATGTCTTGCAAATACTTCGAGAGAATGTTTTGAAGTTAGTTATATAAATATAGTGATTACATATGCCTATTTTTCAGGAAACCGCCGAAGCAATTAAAGCGAAAATTGCTGAAACGTTTAAGGAATGGTCTGATGATCTGGAAACGATGAAGCAGATGTTTCAACGACGAGTAGATGAAGAAATAGGACAGCTGATGAAAGTCTTTGATGATCATCTTGCAATTCTTAATAGTGCAATGAAAGCAATAAATGATCTCAAAACTGAAATGAACATAACTCTGTCCAAGGATACAATGACGATTGTGCAGGTATCTGTACATTGTGAATGAACTATGTTAAACATGTCTATTATATGTAGATTAGCATAATTCCAGTCCTATGATAAAAATGTCTTTTTATTAAGATTCGGATTTTTTTCAAAACAAAACTTATTTTCATGTTTATTGCTTTTAGAAAATTTCCTTAAATGCAACATTAGAATTCTTCATTTTTTTTCGCAGTCGACCATGTGGAAGTTTTCCTTGATGTACGCTTTGATATTGTGTGGGATGTTTGAATCGCGATAATGCCAATTAAAGCTATCCATGATAGAACAAGGACTTATTCAAATAATATCAACGTGTTCGAATGTCTGTCCGTGAGACGTCATAATCGTGATCGTGAATGCAGGTATGATTGTAAAATTTTTGCTCTTCAATACAAAGGGCAAATAGACATCACATGGTGAGAGGGCGAAATACGGCAGTAAGACAGCTACCCCATTGTGCGATTCAAACATGATTAAAGCTTTGATAAACCGCTGGTGCAAATCTCCAATGATCATTCTTGTACTATTGCAAAAACCTTCTTGGGGTTAAAGTTTTCGTCTTCATGTTGTTTCATGACATAATTGAATTGAATGTAAATGCAATTTGCCAGGAATATGATCGAAGTGAAAGTACACACAATGGAATTACGTAAATTGTTTTTATTTTCGCATGTCGGTATAAAGACGTTTTACTTTTGTTAATATAACAGAAACTGTATATTTTGTGTACGAATTTTAAATTTCTGTTAAAATTTATAAATTTTTCTCTGGTATCAGAACCTAATCTGTATGCCTTATTATTTAACAGTGAGGTACGAAATAAATAATTTTAAAGCAAAAAAGAAAGTTTGATTGTATAAAAGGTTAAAAAAATATTGTGATTAGCTAGTTTAGAAAAATGTTTGAAACTAAAAGGACCAAGAAAAGTATTTTTTAAAAATATAAAAATTGGAATGCTACTGCTAGTTTCGAACTCGCGACTTCTTGTTTGGAAGCCAGGGTACACAGAAGGTCAAATGTTGGTGCTTATAAGAAAAAAACGCAAAATATGGCCTTAATGTTTGATAATTTGTTATAATTCATTTTATTGCGTAACGGTATCTGTATCCGATGCATCGTATTTAATATAATACCCTCTGCTTACATAGAGAACGCTATTTACAAACTAGTATGGTCACTTACAAACTCGGATCACCAGTAGAGACATCGAATATTCTTCATGAGCCTGGTAAAACATTATGAATGCCATTCATTTTGATATTGGAATACAGAAATACTGTTCTTCTGGATTTGATCTTCAGTTGCAGCCGATCCTGTTCGCCCATTTCGGGCAAATCCTAACAGTTGTAGCCGATCCTGTTCGCCCATTTCGTGCAAATCACAACAGTTGCAGCCGATCATGTTCGCCCATTTCGTGCAAATCACAACAGTTGCAGCCGATCCTGTTCGCCCATTTCGTGCAAATCCCAACAGTTGCAGCCGATCCTGTTCGCCCATTTCGTGCAAATCTCAACAGTTGCAGCCGATCCTGTTCGCCAATTTCGTGCAAATCCCAACAGTTGCAGCCGATCCTGTTCGCCCATTTCGTGCAAAT
The DNA here is from genome assembly GCA_016746295.1 of Potamilus streckersoni. Classification (NCBI taxonomy): domain Eukaryota; kingdom Metazoa; phylum Mollusca; class Bivalvia; order Unionida; family Unionidae; genus Potamilus; species Potamilus streckersoni. The sequence continues at coordinate 1,397,687 of JAEAOA010001595.1, read as the reverse complement.
CCCAACAGCTAAGGATGTAACCTTTGGACCTACTTGTATCAATCAAATTCTCAAACCAAAATCGCAGTATAAGTTAATAGACTATAAAATTTCAAAATTAATACTGATTCGCTAAACATTACAACAGCATATTTGATTCTCACATATCTTTCACATAAATGATACAAATTTACAAGTAATATATTTGTTTATGATTTTCTACTTTTTCGTTTTGCAAGATAAAACCGTTTTGTAATTTACTTAATGGTTTATGTATATTAAAAGTATCGCTTACGCTGGAAGGCGATTTCACATGTCAAACCATACGTATTTCCTACGGTCTGTTTTTTCGTGATCCATTTTTAAACAAAAAATGTACTGCTTTGTAAAAAAAAAAACTCTCGTAAATATTCATTGAAATATGGCATCAAGTACATAACATTTAAATTAAGTAAATATCAATTATCACACAAAAGCAATTGTATAAGAGGTAAAATCAATATGTATTTACGATTTGCATAATTTTCATGTACAAATAAATGAAGGAAAAATGTTTTTCCACATTTTTAATCTAAATTATGTATGCGATTCTCTACCCGAAGCAATACTGTCGTGATTACTGACTTTTGCTACTGCAGTCGAAATGTGTAAGTTGTGACACTAAAGTTTGGTTAACATTAGATTTTATTTTGATAAGTTTTATTACAAATGTAAATGAGACACTGTAAAGCTTCTGACATGGAATGATAATTGTTGATGGAACAAATTTGTAGGAAAATCATAATTTCTGTACATAAGGTAATGCATTTTTTAGTAGAGAATTATTCACTTGTCGCGAAAAGAAAATCTATCAAATTATACGTATATACTTATTGACTTTTTGTAAAATTAATGTTATAATAAATAGAAATTGTTCTGTACAATCAAAATTGTCATTACATGATTTTTAAAAAACAAACATTAATCTCTTGCACGCTTAACAATACTACAAGTCATATGTAATAAAAGATAGATGACATTATTTTATTCATTTCAGCTGTGCGGATCAATGGAAAAAAGGTATTAAATTTCAACCTATTTTTAAATGAATCAGTTTACAGCTATTGCCATGTTTAAATATTATGACATATATCTTTCCCATAATGGGTTTGAACACATCTTTTTTATACACGAGCATGTACACAGAGAGACAGTCAGATATATCGACATAGAAAAATGGGGAACTTCTCTTAAGAAAACTGATCATCCAATTATCTTGAAATGAAAATTCAAATAATGGGATATTAATAAATAAATAACAATCAAATAAAAAAGAGTCATTTCTTACATAATGCATCTAGACGACAAATCATACAAAATTCCATTTATATCCTGGAAAATCATGAAAAAAATGAACCGATCTTTGAACAATTTACATACAGCAGTAACTTCACAAGTTGTTAAAATTAAACAAATTTAATTTTGTATTCGTTTTTAAAATCTCTTCAGTTACGAAAAAGTTGGGAAGAAAGCAAACGAAACCATGGCAATTTCTTTCGTGGCACCTAAAGCGTTGAGGATGAATATAAGTGCTCCCTGGATGGAAGAGGCAATCCAGAATATCAAACTGGTAGAGCATGGCAAGGAAACGGTAATTTTGCATGATTTATCCTTAAGGATTGAAACACGAAAAAGTTTGATGGAATTTATTTCAAAATTAAGTTCTTAAGACCATAAATATGCATATAAAATGTACCGGCTCGTTCAAAGTAACACAAAGAAAGAGTGAAGATAACAGGCTTTATAAATTTTAGCAAAAACAAATTATTTTCCTAGAAAACATAGAAAAATGTAAATATGTGAAATAAGACTTACGATTTACGAAAACAATCCAAATTGTTCTAAAGATATAAAACATAAATCCTGTGAACAGTTCAAAATTAACACAGTCTGAAGTGCAGTTCCGGTCCAAGATGGCGGATATTGACATCAGACGAAGGCTAACACAAAAATCCAGAATTTATACAGAGAAGCACAGTTTGTATTGTTCCGTTCCAATTTAAAATATTTTCTGAAAATATCTTTGTCCAAACCAGAAATGTTGTTCTCCAGGAAAATAATCATTTAGAAAGACGAAGTACAATTACTCCACTAACAAAACACGTTGTTCTACGTAGACATACGAACAGACAACTACTTCTAGCACAAAAATACCCTTTCTAAGGTAATACAAGCTGTGTAACTCTAAGATGTTATAATAGGCTACGACTCTGTCCTTCACTCTGACTGTGACTCTGCCTGAAGTTTCTTACAAATAACTAAGCATATAAACAAAGCTAATACGTCGTTTAAATTACACGCACACGGAGGACACGTGAAATTTCGCAATACATCTGGACATTAGGAAAGCCTGACCAAGTATCAGCCAATCGTTTTCATATCTATTCCTGAATCCTTACTTGTAATGAATTTGCCATCATACACAGTACGTGCTCACATGAGTCACATTTACGACTTATATTGTCCATGTGAGTCGACAGTGCTAGTTTTGCGCTGTTTCTGTGTGTGTGTGTGGTGTGTGTGTGTGTAATTAGGTCAGATTTATTTAAATATTTTATATAATTACATTGATAAATATCTGACATTCGTAACATTCACAACGTTTCTATTCTTACCGCATACATTTTTTGTATTTGAAGATTGTGTGTCATTTTTTCGTTCAAAACGAGGTGAAAATATTGCATTGAATTAGTCCACTTTCGTACAACTTTTAGTTGTATTTTAGCATTTGAGTCTTCAACTCACGTTTGCATACAGATTAATTAATTTAAATTGAAGCATTTTTTGTTACATACACCATATTTCAATTCCTCACATTTCTGTAATACATACATTTCATGTAAATGTTATCATTTTCTTTATTAAGACATTTTATTGAAGTTAGTTGTTCTTGCTTTGCTCTACCCTTAAGCGATCATTTTTTAATTTCTCCATTTTCTTTACAACTGCATATTTAAACATAAAGAACAAATATGTTATCCAACTGATAATGGGTGTCTTAATGATTTATGAAGCTATGTAGATCCTGAAAGACAAAACTTATTTTAGATTTATTTTCGTCATATAAATGAATCAAATGAATCAAACTATATATGCAAGAAAAAAGGTTATCTGAAAAATTTCATCTGCTGTTTGTGGTAACATTCACTGAACGATTTGGCAAAATGAGATGCTTTAACTCCTATTGAAAAACTTTAACCGACAAAAGAAATTACATAAGTCCAACTGAAATGCTTTAACTGCCATTGAGATGCTTTAACTACCATTGAAATGCTTTAACTCACAAAGAAATGCTTAAACTCACAAAGAAATGCTATAACTCCCACGTTTACTTTTCTGAATACTGTACACATAGATCTTGCCTCCAATATTATTATTTTACATAACAGAAATCCTCATGCGCACGAGGAGTATCCATGATTGTGGAAGAAAACGAGTCCCTCCAAAGGTAATATCAGAAAAGAAGACAATCACCAATAATATGTATCTTAATTGGATCATATCTATGTTTTCTATGCATGCAGCACTACAGCATTTAGACTGATTTAACTGAGTCTATTTACAGTCTATATCTAAACCCATACAGCACTAAATTAAAATAAATCTAAACAAAGTCTATATTCACATGTATTCCGTAGTATAGAACTAAATTAAAATACAGTATATGCACCGTCTATATTCAAATATATACAGCACTCCAGCACTAAATTGGAATATAGTCTATACCCCTTCTGTATTTAAATGTATACAGCACTATATCAGTAAACTGAAATAGTATATATTAAAATGTATACAACGCTGTATAACTAAATATATCTGCATCATTGCTTTAATCTGTTATGTTTTCTTTGTTTCAGTGAGATAAATAGGTCACCCAAGGGCAAAATAAACACATTTCTATATGATATTACAATTTTAGAATATGCTTATGTTGCATGTTCTAAAAATGTCTCATTTTTCAATTTGAAACCATTTTCCCTGAAAACTGTATAGTTTCCTAACCTTGTCAATATCGTGGAAATGATTCTAGTCGTCTCTCTAATGAACTATTATTTTGCTTTTTATAAAATATAGAGCTATTGATGATCTACAGCAAAAAGCAATGGAGTACCAGTCAATAATAGAAGATATAGAGAGGAGGTATGTACTTTTATTTCCGTAGGAATTGAGCTGTATTGGATCCAAATGTAGACATCAGAAAATCTACTAATCATATTTGTTTATCAAAATTATAACTACACGTGCAAACAATATTTACATTTATTTGTATTTTTCATGTATCCCATCAAGATATAAAAATATATTCTTGAATCTGTATTGTTTTCATGCGGGTTAGAACATTATTTTTCTGGGCTTTCAATTTACACCTCTAACGTGCAGATCTTCAAATGTGTGATTAAATTATTAGAGAGAATTATTATCCATAAAATATAGTTTTAAATTCTATATTTTATTTTAAATAAACCCAACTTCCCATCGTCTTCATTATCTTGCAAAGAAAATACAAAATTATGAAACAATTTAAGGATTCAATTCTTTACAAACTATTGCATCTCATAACTTTTCCATTGAAAGTTGTAAAATTGTAACCACAAAAACAAGATAGCAACTTTCTTTTAGATTGGTTTATTTGACCTAAAGTTAGTAAATGCTATTTTAATATTTCAGGAAGAAAATATATTTTTACACAACCCACTTTTATAGTTTTAAAATCGCATCTAATAAATCTACTAAGAAGCCTACTATTACTAAAGTGTAGTCCTTCACCACTTTCCAAAGGTAATAAAAATAACCAACTGTATATTTCAATCCTTTTTCTCTTCATATTTAGCTCAGAAAATTGTATTCTTCATTTAAATTACAAGTTAAATACCACCCACATACATGTATATATCTACATCTGTGATGCATTTCAGCCTGTCAATCATCCTTAAAAGCAAAGAAATAAAGAGAACAAATTTCAGTTAATTAAACAGGGTACGCCATTTTTTAAAACACCCACCTAGACCACCCATTCCCTCTTGCATAATGGACAAAATTACACGGAAAACGCGGAGAAAGGGGGACAATTGCATGGAAATATGTGGAGTAAGGAAGACAATTGAATGAAAATACAGTATGTGGAAAAAGAGGGAAAATTGCAACGAAATATGTGTAGTAAGGGAGAAAATTGCATGGAAATATGTGGAGTAAGGGAGAAAATTGCAAGGAAATGTATGGAGTAAGGAAGAAAATTACCAGAAAATATGTGGATTAAGGGAGAAAATTGTAAGGAAACATGGAGTAAGAGAGAAACTTACATGGAAATATGTGGAGTAAGGGAGAAAATTGTGTGGAAATATGTGGAGTATGGAAAAAAAATACATGGAAATATGTGGAGTAAGGTGGAAAATTACATGGAAAAATGTGGAGTAAGGGGGAAAATTACATGGAAATATGTAGAGTAAGGGAGAAAATTGCAAGGAAATATGTAGAGTAAGGGAGAAAATTGCAAGGAAATGTATGGAGTAAGCAAGAAAATTACCAGGAAATATGTGAATTAAGGGAGAAAATTGCAAGGAAACATGTGGAGTAAGGGAGAAAATTACATGGAAATATGTGGAGTAAGGGACAAAATTACATGAAAATATGTGGAGTAAGGGAGAAGATTACATGGAACTATGTGGAGTAAGGGATAAAAATTACATGGAAATATGTGAAGTAAGGGATAAAAATTACATGGAAATATGTGGAGTAAGGACAAAATTACATGGAAATATGTGGAGTAAGGGACAAAATTACATGGAAATATGTGGAGTAAGGAGAACATTGCATGGAAATATGTGGAGTAAGGAGACAATTGCATGGAAATATGTGGAGTAAGGAGAAAATTGCATGGAAATATGTGGAGTAAGGAGAAAATTGCATGGAAATATGTGGAGTAAGGAGAAAATTGCATGGAAATATGTGGAGTAAGGAGAAAATTACATGGAAATATGTGGAGTAAGGAGAAAATTGCGTGGAAATATGTGGAGTAAGGAGAAAAGTTCATATATAATAATAATAATAATAATAATAATAATAATAATAATAATAATAATAATAATAATAATAATAATAATAATAATAGTAAGAAGAAGAAGAAGAAGAAGAAGAAGAAAATTTATTTTCCTGCGTTACGTAACAAAAGAAACATTTTCTTTTTATTATATACCAAATATATATATATATATATATATATATATAGAGAGAGAGGAGAGAGAGAGAGAGAGAGAGAGAGAGAGAGAGAGAGAGAGAGATTATGTTTTATTTTCCATTGTTAATACTGGTTATATTTGATCATGTCGTACCAAAAAACATGATTTTTTAACGAGCGGAAACGGTACCAGTTAAAATGTACACTTTTTATACAAGATGAAATATATCCTTATTAACATAGGAAAAGAACATTTTCTTTTTATTATATACCAAATTTATTCCAGAATCGAAGGTTGCAAGATTAAAGTCATTTTTCGGAATAATACGCAAATAGGCCCCCCTCCCTTCCCTTCGTAAATTCAGCGTATTTTCATAAGCTGGTCATACAAATATATGTAACCTAAGAAAGCGGTAAGATTCAGTTGAACTAATCTGTCATTGTAAATTACATTTTTGTCATTTGTTAAGTATCTGACCAAATCTGAAAATATGGAATAATTTAATGCGGAAAATATGATCCATGATTTTTTTTAGCATCATGATGTTTTTGTGCATCATTTTGTGAATTAACTCGAGTCCTGTAGTTCCACATCCTAGAAATGGTATAGGTGGGTGTTCAATTACAATTGACCATGCAAGGTATAGGTGGATGGTCAATTACAATTGGCCATGCAAGGTATAGGGTGTTCAATTACAACCGTCCATGTAAGGTATAGGTGGATGGTCAATTACAACTGGACATGCAAGGTGTTGGTGGGTGGTCAATTACAATTGGCAATTAAATCTGATAACTACAGCTATCATTGGAAATACTTGGTACTTAAATTTAGACAAAAATTAGTTTTGTTATCATGATTTCAATTACATGTACGTTCATTCGGTGACTATTAGCTTCGTGTCGTATTGCCCCTTTCCACGTTGTATTAAACTGTATATCTTACTTTCATAAATCTCACATAATTTAAATTATAGTAATTCTAAAGTGTTGTTAAAAATAACTACAATGGCCAAGTTTGTTGTTTTGTTTCAATGATGACTTCTCAGAGATAAATTGGAGAAAAAAAATATGCTTATAAATGCTTTGACTAAAATTTGTAAAATATGTGGAGGATAACAGATGCTGTTTTAAAAAAGTTAAAATACTTATTATTCTTTCCTATCATTCTAAAATCTATGCCATATACCGTTAATGTAAATTAAAGAAATCTAACAGTAACCATTCTTACCTCTATTGTCCTCCCTTCATCTAAAAAGACTCATGAATATGCAAGATATCTGTAAAGGTTGCCCCCTATTGTGATTTTTTTGGCTGTAGGGGATTGGGGGTGGAGTGCTTCCAATATTTATTTAAATTATTGCAGAAGTCCACCCAGGCTCGATTTTGGTTGGAGGTTGATTTAGTGAAAGTTAGATCTACAGCGCCGAGCCCCCAGTCAACAATGCCGACGGTTTAAATGGTTAAAGATACAAAAAGGGTGAAAATCAGTGATAACAATGTAATAACAATTAAATGGTAAATAATTCGAATTTTCAAATACATTTCTTCCTCTTGACCCTTTACTAGCCTCTTGCATCATTTGATTTGTAGTGTGAGAGATTTCCACATGTCCTTGTGTTCTACTCATCTGTGTATTCATCGCTATCTCCTAATTCTCTCGCTTCCTTCTTGACCTTCTGCATGTTCCTTCTCCTCCTCTTCTGTTTCCTCCTCCAGACCACTTCCTTCCTTCTCCACCTTATATCCCGCTTCATTATGTCGAATACACGTTGTCGACTCCAACTGCACTGTCAGTCTCACATCCGTCTCCCTCTTAGATACTCAGGACTACGAAACGTAAACCGGAAGTTCTGTCCCCCGAAGCTTTTCCTTTTCTTACAATTCTGGTCTTAAAATTTTCGCCAAATTACGAGTGGTTTTCCCTCGAAGTAACAAACCTATTGCTTATGAATCTTCCTAGGTGTCTACTGATACTTTTATTGTGAGCTCGTGGTATAATTCAGATATAAGTTTTAATCCCACCCTCTATTTTAATTCCAATTGGATGTATCTGTGGACTAACCCAACCAAACGTAGCGGAAAATGTCTTCTTGCTGTCAGTCCACGTGGCAGGTGACAACACGCCCCGTTCACCATGCGGGTTTCATTTGATCTCTGAATTAATGTTTAACGCCTGAGTATGAATACTACAAGCATTTGACTAGCGGATATTATATAGCCTGGGTGGCTGGCAACTTGCGTAAGTGATTAACACTGCCGGCAGCGTTGTTTACACATCAAACGCGGTAACAATACCCAAGTTTATACATTTCTTGATAACCTGGACAGCAATCGTGACAATATCATACAGTGATTGTCCTTTACAGAAATTGACCCTTAGTCCCATCCTATTCCGTGAAATGGCATATTTTGAGTGAGAAGATTTGCCCTATGATTTTCTTGCAGATAGAAAGGATAAATTTTTATGTATTAAATGAATTTAGACTAATTATCTGCCATGTGAAAATATGAATATCTGATAATATTTTAGGAAGGAAGAAATATCATATCAACTTGAAGATGAAAGGAAAACAAATGAAGAGTTATCACACGAAATGGAGAGGTAGGTCACCATCAACACTATCACTACCAACATTATATTGTTATCATCATCGTCGTCGTCATCATCATCGTCAAAATTAAACGAAGTACCAACATCTTTAACTCGTGCATTTGCAAACATAGTCACTGGTAAATGTCTTAACGTGATGCTTATTGGCTACTTTACCACTGATGAATGTCATTGACACCGACAGACGTCATTTCTAGAAATTGTGACATAGTCTGACAGTATTGCATTTTCAGATTTGAGATTGCAGATTTCCTACACCGGTGACATCGAGTTTACAAACTTGTTGCTTAAAATCAGTCGGCATCCATCTACTTCTAGGTTGACAAATCGGTACTAATCTTTCTCTAGTGCCAGTAAGGCTTTAGTCAGTGTTGCAAGTACCATTACGTTTACCCTATAGGATTGTTGTTGTTGTTGTTGGTGGTGGGCTTAACGCCATTTTTCAGCACACGATATGCTATTCATGGCGGCCAGTATTAATGGTGGAGGAAGAAACCGGGAAATCACCGGAAAGAACCACCGACCCACGAGAAGCTACTGGCAAGCTTTCTCACATATCCACATTCGCCGAATCCTAGACTCGAACACACGCAGACAGAGGTGAGATGGCAGTGATCCGTAACGGACAGCGCTTTAGACCACTCGGGCTTTCGGCCCCCCCCCCTAGGATTAAATAGGACCATTTATAATAAGAACAAGTTGGAAAATTGCACGGCGAAAGTAACTCAGTTTCCCCATTCATGTGTTAAATCGATTCCTTCTGTTCAAGCTAGACCCATGTCTGCATCAGTGGACAATAAATAATGTGCAAATAGACGCACAGACAAAGCGTGACTCACGAGGAATACCAATCATTTACATTATAGCCAAAAATCCAAACTATCATGGATTATTATGATATAGAAACTAAAGAATAGAAAGAATTATCATTCGCAACTAAGGCACATAGATTTAAAATCCAACTAGCTGTACTTGTCAAACAATATAGATCTTTACGACGGCGTGTGTGTGTGTGTGTGTGTGTGTGTGTGTGTGTGAATTAAAACATCTGAAATGACAATTACGAAAATGGCAGATGGTCATGTTAAACGTTGGATTATTATTTGTTATTATTATTATTATTATTATTATTATTATTATTATTATTATTATTATTATTATTATTATTATTATTATTATTATCAACAACATCATTGTCATGATATAATTATTTACTACAACTACTACCATCACCACCACCACCACCACCACTACTACTACTACTACTACTACTACATTTTCAGAATCAAAGAGCAGGTGAAGGTAGAATGGAAAACGCATCTGGACGATTTAAAGGCGAAAATCGTACAGACATCTGTAGATCAGATGGAAAGTGTCGTGAGGCATTTTGAGAACAAAAGAAAGTCCTTATCAAGGTAATACAAAGAAAAGTCCTTATCAAGGTAATACAAAGAAAAGTCCTTATCAAGGTAATACAAAGAAAAGTCCTTATCATGGTAATTTAAAGAAAAGTCCTTATCAAGGTAATACAAAGAAAAGTCCTTATTAAGGTAATACCAAGAAAAGTCCTTATCAAGGTAATACAAAGAAAAGTCCTTATCAAGGTAATACAAAGAAAAGTCCTTATCATGGTAATTCAAAGAAAAGTTCTTATCAAGGTAATACAAAGAAAAGTCCTTATCAAGGTAATACAAAGAAAAGTCCTTATCAAGGTAATACAAAGAAAAGTCCTTATCAAGGTAATATCACATACATGTATGTGTAGATATATACGCCACAACGTATGTTTAAATAGCTAGCATTCAATTTATCCAGAGAAGTGTTGAAGCTTAATGGTCAACGTGCTACACACTTGGTTGCCGTCTTTTGTCCTTATGCCGACGCTCTTTACTTGTGTTACCCAACATAAATCTCCAAAGCATTTCTGCCAAACTGGCTCAACGAAACCAAAAAATGGTTTTGTGTGCTTCTGATCCACTTCAATATTTTTATTTATGCAGAAGAAACTTTGAATTTTTCAAATTATCAATATAATCTTTTTGAGCATATTGGACAGGTCTCTTTCTCGTGAAGCACATGTTGTAATAGGAGTGACTGAGGTATGACTCATTTCGGGGAAATTAACAGGGACATTTTTATCGTCATGATGGGAATGAAACTTGTAAGATTGTGGGTTACTCGGGACAACAGGAACGATACGGGGTTAAAGGAACTTATGTTATATGAGATCAGAATATTATGGGTCACATACTTCAGTTTTTGGACGATGGTTGGTGTGTGGCGTGTATCGGCACTACAACACGTAAAGGCTATTTAGTATAGAGGCAATTTGTCTGTGGCCATTAATCACCTGTTGGAACGTAGGGACCTCCTGTTGGCTGAATAATGTTACCAGTCAGTTCTCATAAAATAACTAACTAAAAGAGTGAAGACAACAAGCTTTGTAAAATTTAACAAATAATTTATTTCCCAAGAATAAAAAAAAATTAAGAAAAAAAATTACGGTTTTACGAATCAAATCCAGAAAAAATCCAAGAATTAAAAAACAGAAGTTCCTGAATGAAGCTGAATTCGAGCCTCGATAAAATCCAAAATGGAAGGCGATGACGTCTGTTGTTGTCAGCGATGTGCTGTTGTGTCAACATTTCTTTTTTGAATCACAGAAAATATTACTCCAGTTTTGAATTCTGTATAACATCCATTAAATGTCTTATTCAAGAATTGTGTAGGAGCACTTATGGATTTCCAGGGAAAAGAATCACTTGAATTCAATAATTTGAAGAAAATAACAATTGAACCCAATCTGGTCACAATATAATAACAACTTAATGTCTCAATTGTTTGGAGCCCAACTAACAAACCTCTATCAAAAACAACAGTTTATGTGACTACCTATATATATATATATATATATATATATATATATATATATATATATATATATATATATATATATATATATATATATATATATATATATATATATATATATATATATATATATCGTTGTTGTTTGTTTACCGGAACTGTCACTGATTTTAAAACATGTCAACAACTAGATACAGTGTTTCTATTACTAGTTGTTTATGTCAGCGAAATTAAAAATCAAAAAAAAAATATCAGTCAGGTCAAACAGAATTGAACTGTATGTTACATTACGATAATATGTAATTTAATTTTAAAAATTTCAAACTAACAAACAAATAATTAAATTAAATATACATAACAGTTGCACTTGTGGAGGGAGACATAGCAACCTCAAACACAGATACAAAGAGTACAATATCCGTTTCTCGCAAAATGCCAAAAGCTTCAAGAGAAATAAGAACCAGAAAAACTGCTGTAAACCTGTTAAGCGTGAAACCTAATAATCAGCCCATCGAACTCATTATACATTAATAATCCGTCGGGGGTGGGGGTGAGTGATTTTGGGAATTTAACATTATGGTTTACTGCTAATCTCTATTGAGCTTAAATATTGTTGGTGTCTAGAGGTGTATCGGCTAAAAAGATGTTGTAGGGAAAGTAACATTTTGGGTCACTGTAAGGATTATTGGAATAACATTATGGATCAAAAATGGGTTGAATGGAACTTTGAAAAAGATAATATGGCACGGACCCTGTGTGAACAGAACAAGATTTCTAGCAAGAGTCGGTCGTTATGGTGGAGAAAAAAATGATAAGAATAAACGGATGGGAAAGACGGAAAAAATAATCATCTGATTACTGAGAACTGACTCATTCTTAAAGACAAACACTAGTTCTTGCAGACAAACACTAGTTCTTGCAGACAAACATTAACAAAGATAGGTACGCATCTATCTTTACAGTCCAATCACTTACCATTCAATCCAGTACACATCCTTGAAAATCTTTGCCCTCCATCTTCAATTCATTAAGTGTTGCAAACCGTATAATAGTCTATGACAAGATTATGAACGTGTATTCTTACAGACCCGTACACGCAGACACGCAGGGAAGGGTTATTCTGTCATCACTGTGATGATGAAAGATATATGAAATGATATTTATAAACAAGCGACCATATTTGCAAACACAAAACATGTATAAACCTATTAATGAGGGACAAGGGTATAATATGACAGAACCCTTAACAATTTCTTACAAATCGAACATGATGAGTAAAAAGGGAGAATGATAGTTGCGTTTATAATAGAGCTTGTATGTGTATGTGTGTGTTCGTGCACAAATGCATTCAAACACAGAAAGATAAATTGGAATCGCATGTTTAGTATCTTCTTTCTTGGATATTGGAGAGTGAGGCTAACAAGGGCCTTGGGTCTTCTTTGGAAAGGGTCTCTGTTAGCTCTACTGATGATAGACCAGATTAGTTTATGGAAAGGAATCTTGTCGTCCGTCGGTCCGTTATCACAAGATTGCTATAGATACTCCTCAATTAATTGGAGAATTGCCATGAAACATTAATCTCACATACATTCATCTAGTTGATTTTTAATCAGAAATGTTCCTTTTGAAAATCCAATATGGCTGTCATGTGTATGCCTATCGAAAATCGGCGCAAAACTGATGTTCAATATATACAACATAGTGGCCATATTAAAAATATTGTTATAGCTAATCTTCCTGGAGGGTTTGTCATAGGAACACAGGAATCTTGCGAAACAAAATTTTGCAATTCCCATTTGATCCTAAAGGAAAGGGTGCTGCCCGGGCGCCATATTTACCATCTTAAGAATATTTTTATCACTGCTTCTAAACAAATGGTGATATCAACATGGGGTTTTCCTTGAAAACGTTTTATGATGTATATACGATGCAAATCTGTGGTCCAATATGGCCACCAAAATGGCAATCTTAAACATTTTCGAATGGATACTTCTCCTTGTTGGGTGCTCATATTCATATTGTGCTTTCACGAAAAGCATTCTTATGGTATCTATTTTATTCTGGATGAAATTGGTGCGCAAATGATACAGAACATAGCTGCCAAGGCAGTCATCTTCATATGTTGATAGCGTTACTTCTCAAAAATGGAAAGTCGGATCAACATGAAGCAGTCACTTTTATTGATGTTTTGTTTGCCCAAAGTTATGCCATGTTGACCCTAAAAAAAATGGAACCATTCTGAAATCCACAATTGCTAACTTAAAAATATTCTTACTGCTGAAGAATATTACAAAGTGTTTCAAGACTCCGTTGAACTTAAACATTTCAAGGTTATGCTTCATGGCTAATTTTCTATTTATTCTCAGATTACTGGATATTCACGAAGAGCCTTCAAAGCTGTGTCCAATCTGCAACAAGAGTTTCCCGATTGATGTTGCAGATGAAGTTTTTGAAAATCATGTAATGGACCATGTCGAAGGCATCTGCCCCATCTGCCGTATGACTAAAGGCGAGAACATGAGTGACGACGATTTCATGCGCCACGTAAACAAACATTACGAGGCAGATGAGTAAACTGACCGAAGCAGGAAAGAATAAAGCTCCCAATGAAAGCTGTTGTCTAAACTGCAATATAAAATATGACTTTTACAGCAAACAGATTTAAAATATGATAGCTTTCGTTCAAATCTTCTACTCGCATTATTTTAAACACAAAGCAATCAATAACAGAAATAATAACAGTTATGTTTTCAAGAATTAAACCTAAATATATTAGTCATGATAGTCGTTGTATCAAAATAAATGTTCATAACATTCAATTGTAACTCCAGAAGTTTCATGTTTTAAATGTTTAAAAAAATGCAGGCATAGTATATTTGAAAAGATCTTAGTGTGTATGATAAGGTCATTCGACCATTGTTCACTCACAATTTATATTTACAATTTCTTATCAAAACCCATTTGACCACTTGAAGCACTCTGGCATCTAGACCTTTAAAAGTTATTCATTTAGTGCTGATCTATCGTACATGGCTGCCATTGATAAAACGATAAAAACCTTTAAGCAACATGTTCTTAGACGCATCTGAACATTATTTAATAAATCCCCAAAGAATACATCCTAGCATTAAAACATTTCAGACGTGTACATAACATTTTATACGACTTTTTCTTACAAACTGCTGAAACAAATATAATCTAATTTGGAAAACGTCACGCTGGCATAAAGGTCTTTAAAATCTGTCGGAATTTTTACAATCTGCCATCATATACGGCCATCATTAGTAAACTAGAAAAAAACATTTAACTTCCTTCATTTCAATCTCCACTAACTTTACCAAATTTGACAGAAAGTATTTTGGTACAGATACCTTACAAGTTTGTACAAATGATGCTGGTTCACGGTGAAACATGTCCACAATTGTTAAATATAGGAAGAATTTTCAATGGACTTTCAAAAACTGCTTGCCCAAATTTGACAACGAGATTTCTGACATTTAAATTTGTACAAATTATGGCCGCCATTTCTAAAATTAGAAAATCTTCATACGATGGTTTCTCAATGAGTGCTTATCAGAATTTGGCAGAAAGCACTCTGACCTAAAAGGGGGTTAAAATATGTATATAGGATGCCACGCAACCATCAGATTCAACTGCCATTTTCAAACATATAAACTCCTCAAAAACATCTTTTTCAAAATTGTTGAGCAGAGTTTGAATAAATTAACAGAAAACATTCTTTTCAGTTGTACAAATGATGCAAATCTGCAATCAAGCATGGACACAATTGATAAAATAGAAAAACTCTCGAGTAGATGTTTTCAAAAACTTTTCCGCAAAGCTTGACAAAATTTGATAGAAAGTATCCTGGCATTTACGGTTTTAGAGTTTGTACAAAGGATGGAAAACTGTCATATATGAGCCAATTACTAAATGGAAAAACTTTCAACCACTGAATATAATTTGATCAAATTTGGTATAACTTATTCTGAAACTAAAAGTGTTCAATTTAATGCAAAAGATGTCAATCCACGCAGAAAATGGTCAATATTAGTAAAACGATCCAAACTGAAACACCTTTTTGTACAATATAATCAAAAGAATTCAATCTACCTCGACAGAAAGCACTTTAGCATTTAAATCTTTCAAAACTGTTAACGCGGATGCAGTTACTGCACAAATATTGCATCATTGCTAAACAATTTAAAATTAAACAAATTTATCAACAACATAAACGCTCAACAGGTTTTTTTTACCAGTTTTTAGGCCCTTCAATACTGGAGAAATGATGCTGATTTACCATCAGATAGATAAAAACAGACAAGCCTCCCAATTTTTCTTAAAATGTTTGTAAATAGCATTGAAAGAATTTTTTTTCTTCAAAAATCGTCTTAGTGATCCACAATTGTTAGTTAACTGCCCATGCGTTTGATTTTTAGGCTGACTAGACTATGAGAGTGAATTTGAACCTGCTTTGACCTCTTGCCACCAAAGTTTTTTTAGATCATTAATGAAGATGTATGGATATTAGTTTCAAGGAAACCATCTTTCCTATAATTTACTTCTTTACCCTAGAATTTCTAGCAGATTAATTTTATATTGTTTGCCCTCTACCTTCTTCTTATATTGACTTGTAGTCAAAGTCCTGGGTCTGTCCTAGAACTTAAATTAAGACAGAAAACTCACACCGTCGTTATAATGAACCGTAATCAAAGCCCTGCGTCTATTCTAGAATTCAGAAAACTCACACCGCTATCATACTGAACTGTAATCAAAGCCATGCATCTATCTTAAAACTTTAAAAAGTCACACCGCTATTATATTGGTTCGTGGTCGAAGTCCTGGGTCTATTCTGGAGCTAATAGTTAAGGTGGCAAACACACACATTCATTGAAATATAAAATGGGCTATGATGGTTTAAACGAACAATGTTCATACATTTAGTTGATTTTTTTACATGACAAATCTTTTAAATTATCTTGTATACCACTCTCGCGCGTACTAGAATATACTGTGCTTTTGCTTGCTTCTAACCAATGAAATTAGTCTTTATTTGGTTGTGATTTACATTGGTTGTTACAATATTGCATACTGGTAGTATTTGAATGTTTTGCCTTTAAATAGTTTTTCATGTTTTAATAGTTTTCATCAGTCATTTAGACTATTGGCATCAGGGTTAAAGTGTGGGATGCTGAGATTATATCATGGCGCTAAAACAAATTAAAATTCACATTAAGTGCATTGACCATATTTAATATATTCTTTCGTAGCTGCCACTTAACTACACCACAGAATACGGTGTGTATCATATCTTTGATTGTTTTATGAATCTGCTGGATGCTGTAACAGAATACATTCATTACTGCCTTTGTGCAAACCATATTTAATACCCTTGAAAGTGTAATGTATTTTACTATAAAATTGACTATAATCTAGTTACACTCAAGAGTAGTATGAATGTTACATAGTTTCTACAGCTTAATTCACATAAATTTAATTCACTTTGTCAGTCTTTGTTAATCCCAAAATATACAAGAACTACGCAAGATCAGGAAAACAATCCTGCTAAAGAAAATTGTTATCCAAAAGTGAAATACACAGCACCAACTTAGTAATAATTTTGAAAAAGCTTCTGAAAATTCTCATTTATAGAAAGAAGATATTTGCAAATTAAACTATACTTACTCAGTATTTTCTCTCAGAATTCTGAAGAACGTCGATTTTATTTATTGTTGCCTAAGACTATGTAATATGATTTCACTATTAATTGTGGAGTAACTGCCATAACTTTTTGTGGGGATTATGGTATTGCAGTAAACTACAAATGTAACACTCCAGCACATAATTATTATTCTAAAAAAATAATAGAATTTTCTACCTGCATAAATGTCATATTTGTATCCAATCATAGTTAAATTTCATGAAAATGACCATCTTCCCAGTAATTTAAGATAGTTTTAATGTCCAGTTTGATATGTTGTGTATACTTTGATGCATACACTTTGAATGGAAGTGGTTCGGTCCATATAATTGTTATATGAAATGCTGAAAAACTGTATTGTACTGTGAGATCTGAGGCACTAGGACTTTTTAAGTTATTAAGATTAACTTAGGATTGCCTCCATATCGTGTGTAATACTAGTCCAACTGTTTTATTTCTTGGAGAAAGAAGATATAGGAAGGTTGTCTCGAAAAAGACATTTTGTTAAATGTGGTAAGAATTTACATGAAGATTTTCATTGGAACATATATAAGTTTTCATTCTTTAGCATAATATGAGAATAAACGTTTTCATCACTGTTTATTTTTTGTTTTATAAGTAGATAAGTAGACATACTATCTTTTCCTCCAGTATTAAAAACTATCACTTTATTATATACCATACTTGCTCTTGATCTTAAAGATTAGAAAATTAAACTCTTCTTCACAACATCACAATTTTGTAACTTTATCTAATTTTAAACCGTATTAATAAGCTGATAATAAATATATCAGCGATTTAGTAAACCGATTGAATGGGTTCACATAAACTTTATTGTAATAAATTATATTTTGAGATTTTGTCAACTATTTTACACAGATTTCAAAGCAAATTTTATTCAGCAAATGAAATAGACTGGGTTTTTAACGTTGCCGTCTTTGAAGTACAGAGGAATTAAATACGTAGATATCTGAATGGTGCTAAATAAAATTTCTATGACGAAACCATGCTTTCCTTGAACGAAAGGCAATGCAATTTTATTTATTTGTTCTGTTGCACTAAGAGTCCATTTTTCTTTCTGAAAATATAACTTTTGTTGACATTCACAAGGAAATGTATCGCAGCATAATATGAAATCTTTTATTTTTTTCTACGTGAAAATAGAGGAATGGAACACAAAATGTGAAAGGTATTCTTCAAATAATGTATATATTTCACGCTTAGGTATATAATACATAGATTACATTTTCAATAAGCTAGCATACTATATTTGTCTTTTAATGCACTTTATTGAAAGTGTTATTCAGAGGTAGAATTGGACATGAGAAGAATTTCCTAATAAAAAAGCTTTATAAGCAAATAAAAATAACTTATGGATCAGAATGAATTTCTCAAAGTTTCAATGGTAGCACCACCCATCAAAGGTTTTTGTACTGGTAGATATATTAACATTTACAACGGTTTTCTTTATTCCTGCAATCATCCTTTCAATTCACATGGCCCAAGAACAAGTGAGATTAGTTCTACTTTCTAGGTTCATCGCCTATCCATCTGTCAAAGCTTGTTTGCCAATATTTATCATGAGTACAAGAATGAGGAACACAGTCGCATATTAAATGTGATCTTCCATCTGATTGGCTGAGTTTGTGGACAATGAAGAGGACATTTTTTCTAATCAGAATTTAATATATTTGATGTTTAATCTTATATCTTCAAAATCACGACTGTGTATGATTACGAGCAATATCCAAATATATTAACAGCATTTCAGACCAGCATCCATGGATATTAACAAAGCAAATGAGTGTGAGAACACTCTATAAGCCATATTTCTGATAAGATTTGGAATATAAGCTTATATGATGAAGTTATGTTGTTGTCATAGGTTTTAATGCCATTTTCATCACAAGATAGGCTATACATGGCGGCCAGTATAAATGGTGGGGAAGAACCCGGGTAAAACTCCGGGAAAGGACCACCGACCCAGAAAAGGTACTAGCAAGTTTGCTCACATACCCACATTGGCCGAGCCCAAGACTCGAATCCACGCAGACAGAAGTGATGTGACAGTGATCCGTAACGGTGAGTGCTTTAGACCACTTAGTCACTAGGGCCCCCATGAAATTTTTGTGACGATTTCAGACCAACATCCATGCATATTAATACAGTGAGTTTTCATCTGATTAGCTGAGTTTAAAAGCAATTAACATTCAATATTTCTGATTTGACATTATTTGATGCCTATATGATGAAGACCTCACACGCATTGACCACGAGAGACTTCCACACATATTCATAGGGCTATCTTTTATCTGATTAACCAAGCATGTAAACACTCTAGAGGCCACATTCTCATCCGATTTTGACCAGACTTCGCAGAAACGTTTATATGGTCACGATCTGAGGTAAATTTGATTATGAGCGACGTCAACATGTATTTATGACATAATTGTACAACCGATCATCTAAGCATGTATACTCTCTCGAAGCTACAATTCAGATCAAATGTGGTGTGTAACAATATAAAATCTAGTTCTCAGAGGAGTGTGAGAATGAGCGAGATTTTGATTCGAGTTGTCTTGAGACAAGCTTACATTTCAGCTGCTTGTATTAAAGTCTTGGTATAATGCAATTTGATATCCTACCAATAAGAATATATAAATATTATTGCAACAGTAGGTTCTGTTTAAACAGTCGGCCATTATCGCTTCTGTACTCTCTAAATCAATGATGAATTTCCAGTGATTAATCATTTGAGTCGCAAAAATGACGAAGAAAATATTAATAATCCCTGTTTTCTATGTGAAATAATCATGGTTCTCTCTCTCTCTCTCTCTCTCTCTCTCTCTCTCTCTCTCTCTCTCTCTCTCTCTCTCTCTCTCTCTCTCTCTCTCTCTCTCTCTCTCTCTCTCTCTCTCTCTCTCTAGAATGATAAAAGCAAAACAACTTGATCCTTTCACAGGAGAATATGTGGAAGACTTAATATTTATGATATGGGAGGGGGTCGCAAGGTGAAAACTATATAAATGATAACAGTCAAGAACTGCTTATAAATAAATATATAAACAACTAACACCTTCCAAAATCAAGTCCCAAAAAAATATCCTATGTACAGCAAAATATGTTCGGCATGTATTGGATATTTCTAATCATGCAGAAAATTCCCATCTTGCAGGTCTCCATTTATATACCGGTTTTGAAAAAATTCTTGTTATTCTTGATTACTTTCTTTTTGTATGGCACTTTGGATTTTCTTATTTTTGGCTTGAGTTTTGTAAACGCCAATATGAAAAGTTAAATAGCAATTAATGGTATTTGTCCTAATGTGTTCCACTAAAGAGTGGGGTAAGACAAAGCTGTCAGTTATCTCATTATTTATTTATAGTCACTGTTACTTGTATTTGACCCCAATTGTATGAGGGTAACCCTTAACTAGCACGACATCCAATGCAAAAAAATTAAAAAGTGTTGCTCAGAGTCTTTCCATGAAACTACTCATGATAGTAGTACCGAGATAAATGCTATAATTGTTTACAGCAAAAGTAAAATATTTAGGTCAACTCATCTGTGATGGTAATGCAAGTACAAATTATTTTCCCTGTCAGTAATATCTATATGGCAATATCTATATGGCATTATTGTAGTAGAGTTTGCTTAGCTTTCCCTAATTTTTCAAAGTTTCAAAACAAGCCTACGTAAAGGTTAAAAAATACAAGTTATAAACAGAATAGTAGATCCTTGCTTCTTCTTTGTATAAGAAAAAGATATGAGAAAATGTTTGCAGCTCAAACACGATGTTTAGAAAAAATTGTGTTTTTAACAAACTACACGGTGTTTGGTATATAACGGTCACCATAAATGTATGCAAGGCAATTGAAATCCTTGAAGATTGGAACTCACCTACGTATCTAAAACTTGTCATAAATCAAAAATATTTGTGATGTGATAGCTTTAAATGTCTACTTGAGTATAATAAACACTATGTATCAGAATGTTTATTTTTCGCTAAACAACTCAGAAATGTGCATTATAAATGCATGTTTTTACTCACAGACAATAAAATGAAGTTAATGTGTGCATGTGTCAATGTTTCACGGAAAACGCTCCGGAAATATTTGTATACGTCCGGTGATAATTTGATTTCCGGAAGTGACGTCCTGTCGGGAAGTCGATGATTCAAGCGAATTTATGGCAAATTCATACGTTTATTTTCGTCGTGTGAGGAAGATGAACTCCTAGAAGATGGCAATCGTAATGAATCTTAAGAAAATTCTGCTTGCTGAGGTCATACAGTACCACTGTAAGCCCGAACAAGACGAGAACGTGGACGAGGATTCTATAGAGTACATAGGGCATAATGAGGCTGAGTAGCACTTGGGCTATTCATTCTGGTAATTGCTATTATCATTATGGCAATTATTATTATTATTATTATTATTATTATTATTATTATTATTATTATTATTATTATTATTATTATTATTATTTCGTGAATGTTATATCAATTTCATAATGAAAAGAAAAGAGAACGAATGAAAGGGAGACGTAAATTGGATGTCTTCAGAGCAGATTGTCATGTTAGCGTGGTTCATCAGTAACTACTGCTGTCAAAAGTTCAACACTTAAGACTCCGACTGTGAGAGATGTAGAAATAAATACTTTATCAACTTTATGACAAGTTTGTTCTTTTAAACCGTAGTTAAGTGCAGACCCCTAATGTACTTTGGGTGTGTTGTTTACTACCCTCAACCGATAGTAAAATTGAAGAATTTTATTAAAAAGAGAAAGTAATCATAGACCTGATGTATCTAGGTGTTCAGCAAGCATATATTTTCTCTGTGGGTCTAGGTGTTTATACTAGTAGCAAAAGAAGTATACAGATTTATGGGGAAACAAATAATAATAATAATAATAATAATAATAATAATAATAATAATAATAATAATAATAATAATAATAATAATAATAATAATAATAGTAATAATAATAATAATAATAATAATAATAATAATAATAATAATAATAATAATGCATTGCTCGTTATTATGTTATTGTGGTAGAAAAGGAGGAATAAATCTAACAATGCATCACATACACACACACACACATATATATATATATATATATATATATATATATATATATATATATATATATATATATATATATATATATATAATACTTTGACATGCAAGAACTTCTCATAAATTTTACCAACAAGTTTGCTATCAAACACAATAAAGAATGAAGTAGTGCATTTACCATGTATACTGGTGTACGTGAGGAAATTGCAACAGTAAATTTATAGTTGAGATGCTGAAAATATATTATAATTTTGAATAAGACTGGGGAGGTCAAGGTGGATTGCAATTGAATCTGTCCTGGAAATAGCATACAGTGCCTATATTCAGCAATAGGGAAATTGCAAGGAAATCCTGTCAAATTGCAAGGAAATCCTGTCAAATTGCAAGGAAATCCTGTCAAATTGCAGCAACACTTGTAGGCAAAATATTCTTACAGTAGTTATGGTGCCAATATCAGGGTTAACCTTGGGATAAGTAATTGCTTTATACACATGTGAAAATTATGCTTAAAATTTCATTTTCATAAAATTCCTCCTTAAATGACAAAATGTATCAGTACTATCACTTTACTTGAGTGTGGAAGTTTTACCCAAACCTTTCATTTTGATAATAGATTCTGCTAAAATCATTCGTCCATTATCTTTGAAATTCTCATGAAAAATTCTTTAATCCTCTGTAATTTCATTTCTAGAACTGATTGTATACTATGACACTAAAAACATATTACTGTATGTTTATGTTCACACTGGATTCATTTAGCTTCCTAACATTGATTGTAGTAAAAATCTAATTTTCTGCTAAATGTATTGACTCTGAAAACATGAAATAAGTAACATAAATCTGGGATACATGAAATAACATAACTTTATTCAAGTTTTAAATTTGCTGTATTTTCTATTTTCAGTCATTTTAGATACATGGCTGCATAGAGCTCGCAATAACTGTCTATCAATTGACTTCGGCTTCCTGACCACTTCCTCCAGCACCGTCATCAATTCTACAACATAGTCTGAAAAAAAATGTTACATTAGTAATTCAAGAAACTGAAAAATATCATCCACTGCCTATACTTATACTGACAATTCATCAAAGAGATTTAATGGAATTAGAAAGAAGACTTAATTATTCAATTTAACATACATATAAATCATAGTTTAATGAACCAATGAATATTAATTTTGTTGATATAATTGATTTTGAATATGTGCTACAAAAATACTGTGCTAGCTTTGCTGACAATTCATCAGAGATTTAATGGAATTGGAAAGAAGACTTAATTATTCAATTTAACATACATATAAATTATAGTTTAATGAACCAATGAATAATAATTTTGTTGATAAAATTGATTTTGAATATGTGCTACAAAAAATACTGTGCTAGCATTGCTTTCATTAAAATCATTCAAGTTTGAGTTGCTTTGCTTTAGTTAGTTTAACCCTGCTGTGTGTGTATGTACAGGGCCGGGGAGGAGACGGCTGACTGCATTCCTAGTGATATGT
Source organism: Potamilus streckersoni (assembly GCA_016746295.1). Taxonomy (NCBI): domain Eukaryota; kingdom Metazoa; phylum Mollusca; class Bivalvia; order Unionida; family Unionidae; genus Potamilus; species Potamilus streckersoni. Next base: position 1,373,728 of record JAEAOA010001595.1, on the reverse strand, counting down.
TCATTGTCCAACTTTAACAGAACTTTAAACATAGAACGTATAGAACGTTCTTGTATACTAGTTTTATCAAATGGTATCATTCAGTGTAGCAAACAGTGCAATATTTACATACTCTTCACTACAGGTCATGCGTCATTATAGTGCGTGGCTCTGAGCAAATATAAAATATAAAGTAGTTACCTAAATGCATTGAAACAGCCTTGTCAGAATGATAATATGTAGGATATGATTTTATATTAAATGTAAACATTAGGGATCACGTGAATCTATGGGAAATGAAAACATTAGTCAAGTTTAAATGAGCCACTTTGCATACAGCTGAAGCAGCTAGACAAGTAAGTAAACGTTACGACATTACTGGTCCTATGTACAGCCTTCAATAAGTTTTGCGTGAATTTAGCAGTACAGGAAGGAAGTCTGAATTAAGGGCTAAGTCCTATCTCGAAGGGAAAATATTTGCTGCTAAATAGAACAAAGTGTAGTATACATTAAAATTTAGTTGTAGATATGTGTGAATCTATAAGACAAAGCTCATACACAGATTTGCATGAATGGGTGTAAGATATGCAGGTATGCACGAAGGTGGAAAATACGGATGGTAGAGTCTATTTTAGCCATTTGATCTGTGCTAAATATATCATATCATAGACCCTCCAAATACAATGTGACTTCATCATCACTGGTTGAATACATGTCCTTTAAAATTTATAACATACAAACATTCTGAACCGATATGTTTCAGAATATTTATGAAATAGTTGAATACATTGTGTCATTTAAACTGACTAAAAAGGCTGGCTATTAAACATACCATGCATGTTACACCTACTGATTGGTATTTCTAAACACTGCATGCGCGTGATACATATTGACTGGTATATATAAACATTGCATGTGTGTGATACATATTGACTGGTATTTATAAACATTGCATGTGTGTGACACCTACTGATAGGTATTTCCAAGCATTGCATGCGTGCGACGCCTATTGACTGGTATTTTCAAACTTTGCATGTGTGTGTGTAATACCTACTGATTGGTATTTCTAAACACTGCGTGCGCATGTCACATAGTCACTGGTATTTATAAACATTGCATACGTGTGACACCTACTGATTGGTGTTTCTAAACACTGCATGTGTGTAAAACATATTGACTGGTATTTATAAACACTGTGTGCGTGTGACACATATTGACTGGTATATATAAATATTGCGTGCGTGTGACATATATTGACTGGTATTTATAAACATTGCGTGCGTGTGACATATTGACTGGTATTTATAAACATTATAGAGAGTGAATATAAAATAAAGAGAAGAGGGTTGTGATGAATTTTGACCTCTTTTGTCATGGATGCTGTAAGGGATGGTTTGGTTGCAGTGTTGTGACGTTAATGCTTTGCTAAATTACGGGAAATCATAACTAGTTTTCTATGAAATTTATGCATTCCTTTGTTATCATTTTACTTGTGCTTTATGTTAACTCTTCGTTTTGTTTTTTGTTATTACTGGTTAGGAATGGTTTCTAGAATATTAACTATGGATCGTCTTCTTTTCAACTCCATGTAAAGAGTAATACTCACTGGTGTTCCCCATTTTGATTATAACTAAGTATTTGTGTATTTAATACATCTGAGTATTATATTTTTGAAAACTTTTAAAATTATAAAGTTTTATTTTGTTGCTCGTCCTGCACAAAAGTTCAGGTTCGCCACTGTATTGTATTAGTCATAACTGTCGTTAATTCAATGTTTGCTTCCAAGTAGTAAAGAAGACAAATAAAACCTGAAAAGTTATACTGACTTTAGGAAAAGCATCTGCCATGTTAATTAAATTTAGTTGGATGTTTGATCCAATATTTCATTTTTTCAAAGCCATGATTGCCCAACCTGCTTGGCAACTTATGAAAAGATTTGAAAGGTGGAATAGTTACATTTGTTCTTCGTTAAAATGTAAGTACATAGATTTGTACATGTAATTGCGTATATTGTATGGACAGTGATTTGTCACTCATTGCTGCTAAAATTCCAGCTACTTATCAGCAGTTAGAGGTTGTCTTGTGAACGATCATTGGTAGACTCTGTTATCAATTTTAATGGCTTTTATTTAATTTCTTCCTGTACTCTATAATGCAGATATAACGACACTGGATGTGACAGAAATTATTTAATTCAATATAAACCATCTAGGCAAATAACTGGCATTAAAATACAACAGAACGTGTATCAAATACGTCGAGGTGAAAAGGTTAAATTAATTTTTGTCACAATGTATTTGTAAGGTATTATCTGAAGGTATAAGCCATATAAGTATATATTTTTATTGTGTTAGCTCAGATTGATTGATAATGTTCATTGTACACATATTTTATATGATAAATACTTATCGTAGGGAAGTCTTTTTTTCAAATGAGATTTATGAAACTATCATTTCAGGATGTTAAACATTAAACACCTTGAGAGGGGTTTAAGTTAGTAATAGTGTATTGTTCCTTTATGTCTAATACATAGAAGCAATCAAAATATAATGTTCAATTTGACTCTTCTATTTTGTGATAAGACTACTTACAAAGCCTAAGAGATTACTGTTTCATAGATGCGTTGTTCATCCTTGTATACAGTTATGAAACAGAATATCTATTATCTTTATAAAGGAAGTTTTAAAACTATGGCATGATTAGGAAGTTTAAATGTGCTGGAGTGAGTCACGTTTCTAATATAAACATAACGGCCATTATGTGTTCGTACGTCATCTATTATAATACAGCGGTAAAGCGGGTACAAAAGAAACTTCATTTTAGATTACGCGTCGACTTTGTACCATTATAAATTTACCGATTTATCTCTCATGTACATTTTAAACATATACCAGATGAGTTGCTCATCTTAGTATATAGTAATGAAAGAGAATATATTTTATCTTTATAAAAGGAAGTGTTAAATCTATGACATGAATAGGAATATAATACCTGTGGAAACAGCTTTGCTTTTTTGTCTTTAACTTTGCTCCCTTTTAAATGGTCTAGGCCAAGAGTGCACAATACGTCGATCGAGATCGATTGCGAAGATAGTGTGAGTAGATCGCGTAGCATTAAAAAAATAGACATCAGCCTATATATGTTATGCATTTTTGTGGTAGGTAGATCATTTTGGCTTGGTCATTTTATAAGTAGCTCGCATGCTGAAAAAGTGTTTGCACCCCTGGTCTAGGCGAATGTGTTTGTGTGTGTGATGGGGTGCAATTAGAGCACTATATATATATATATATATATATATATATATATATATATATATATATATATATATATATATTGTGATAACTCTATACGGTACCATAACATGTACATAAGAAATACATATGGTTTCTACTTTGGCACGAGGTTATTATATATGGGATTAACAGAAAAGACAATAGATAAACACAAACTATGAATAAATGTTGAGGGAGGGGGCACTGCTCATAGTAAGCATATTTTAGAAATGCATTTTTAAGCTACTTTCTTAAGGTTAAAACTAAAACATTTTAAAGAAAAGTCAAAAAGAGATAATTTTTATCATCTGAATTGAATATAAAGATATGTCGACATAAATATCTGATTAAATATGTTCTTTGATCTTCAAATTAAGGCGGTGTTAATTCGCAAAATTGTGTCAACGCGGAAACTTCTTCAACACAAATGACCTGAAATCCAACCACATAAACTGAGGAATATATCCTCGTCGTAAATTTCATTTATTTTATTGCATTAATCTTATAGGAAGCTACATGTATCTTATTTATGACAGTCTAAATTAATCAGGATATGATATTCAAGTTGCAAAAGTGTTTATAGCTGTCAGACATATCATGTGGACATGGCTTTTAATTATTACAGTGATTGATTCTATTTTCTCTTTTAGGACTGACGTTTCCTCTATAAACATGAACAATGCACCAAACTTAAACATGAACTATGTACAAAACTTAGACATGATCAATTGACAAACTTAGACATGAACAATGTGCAAAACTTAGACATTAGCTGTGCTAATAAAAACTTAAACAAGAACAGTGTGCAAAACTTACACATGAATTGTGAACAAAATTTAGACATGAACAGTGAACAAAGTTGGACATTAAGAGTGTACGAAACTTAGACATGAACTGTGTACAAAACTTAGACATGAACAGTGTACAGTCTTTGACATTAACAGTATACAAACTTGGATATGAACTGTGTACAAAACGTAGACGTGAACTGTGTACAAATCGTAGACAAGAACAGTGTATAAACTTAAACATGAACTGTGAACAAGACATAAACTGTGTACAAAACATAGACATTAACAGTGTACAACCTGGACATGAGCTGTGCACAAAACGTAGACATGAACTTTGTATTGAACTTAGACGTGAACTGTGTGCAATACTTAGATGGGAACTGTGTAAAAAAAAACTTAAACGTGAACTGTGAACAAAACTTAGACATGAACTGTGTACAAAACGTAGACGTAGACTGTGTTTAAAAGTTAGACATGAACAGTGTACAAAACATAGACATGAACTGTGTACAAAACATAGACGTAAACTGTTACAAAACTTAAACATGAACAGCAGCTATTGTCTGCAACAGAGTCCGGTAACACTTTAGTCAGTGAAACCAGTCACATCAGTTCTTTCAACAGGACAAGAGACGAGTAGATACTCTACGACGATAACATTCATTTATAATTACTGAAGTCTGAATTGAAGAAAACTACTGGCTAAAGATTTTTCATATTTTTTCTTCCTTTATTTTCACATGTGAGACTATAAGATTTCCCTTCGTGAAATGGGAGTCATATTTGTGTGTGCCAACAGATGTTATACTTACAGCAATAAAAACGAGCATTTCGTTATCCAGAGTAATAAATGGCAATTGCATTTATTTTTTTTCAATCATGGAACTCGCTTTAACGAAAATATTTGACTCGCCAATCATTCGCTTCAATAACAAGTTACGGTCTCTATACTACCTTTACGCCAATCTCGAAAATCCCGAAACCTGAATTACTGATTTCGACTTGTCATTGGATGGCTAAAGTAAAGTAGTGTACCAAATGTCAGATGTGTGATTTCTTGCTTCAGAGTATATCATCCCATACCTGTCTTTATCATAAATTCTTCATAATGCGATGGGAATGAAGGTGTGGGTGATGACTGAGTTTAATATTTTCGTATTCGATTGAGGAGCGAGTTTAGCATACAATAGAAACAATTTTCTTTTCCTGTGTAAATACAAATTCTAGCTAGTGCAAGAAAAATACGAATATTGTAACTCCACATCCAAATACATAGCGTAATTCAGAGACCTACCTAGCTTAGGACAACTCACCGAAGTAAAAGCCGATGTAAAGAAGAGAGATGTAAAGATGGTGTGTTTGGTTTACTATCAAATCGCAACTGGTTAGCAAGTTCAGAAATCTCTCAAAGGGTATAAATGACAGATTATGCAATTGAGACTCCAGCTGTTTGGAAAAAGATATGCAACTATCAGCAGTGCCTCGTGAATAAACAACAAGGCAGTTGAGAATTGGTCCTACGCAAACATGAACGATATGTGTTACGTGTCCAGGATCATTCAAAAGTAACACAGAAAAGAGTGAAGCCAACACGCTTTTCTAAATTTAACAAAAATAATTTATTTCCCTAAAAAAACAAGGTAAAAATATAAAAAGGACGTACGGTTTGTGAATCTATTCCAAAAATTAATCCTATAATTTCAAAAATATAAGTCTTATCAATAAACAGTTCAAAATAAATCACAGTTCGAATCCCAATCAAGTTCAAAAATGGAAGTCAATGACATCTTCTGTATCCTGTTTAGTGTTATTTTGTCAACAGTTCCTTGTTGAATCACTACATTAATTTTCCGGCTTTAGAATTCCGAATATTTTCCAATAAATATCTTTCACCAAGAATTTGGATGAAGAGCTTTACAGCTGAACAACTTAATCAGATCAGATCGCATAATCCTTTCGGAAACGGATTGTTAGAGTCTTACATTGATCAAGGGGAATCTTGGAGAAAACTGGATATGCGGGGGATAAAAGTTAGCACTGTCAATTCGTCCTTCAGCAAAGCTGATGATTCAGTGTCTTTGCCAGGCAACTTCAAATGCCTCTCTCTCTCTCTCTCTCTCTCTCTCTCTCTCTCTCTCTCTCTCTCTCTCTCTCTCTCTCTCTCTCTCTCTCTCTCTCTCTCTCTCTCAAAATAGCACGGCTTTTTAATTTCTTGATAATCTCTCACCATGCCTCTTTCAATTCTTTGATTTAAGAACCGTATTGATAAAATATGAGCGACGGTGATATTTGAGAAAATGTTTAATGATTGTGTTCAGCAAGAGTCACATGAAGTGACTGCCTCACTGATTCCTTGAATTCTCCACAAATCCTTTTGTTTTCTTTTCTGTTGTTATGTTTGAGGGTGTTGCGGAGTTGCCAAATGCTAAATATTGAAAGATTTCTGACAATCTTCACAGACACTAACATACTACATCTGGCAACAAAAATGGTTCTTACAGGTTGTGTTACTGTGTTGATAAGATACCTGTAAGTGCAGAGCACCAGGTTTTTCTTCTTTATGAACTTTTGATTTTGAACTTAACATCATGCATGGTTAGAAGATGATATACATTGTCCCAGACAATGTAAAGAATTGCTCGCATTCAATGTTTAGTAAAAAAAAAGCTTGCCAAAGTTGTTGTGAGCATTGATAAAACAAAAATAAATACATGGTACTTTCAGTTCATACGGTTTTCTTGTTTAAACAACAACATAAGGTGAAGTCCTATATACAGTTAGGCAAGAGGTAAACTAACTATTTCGGGAAGAATTTCTTTAAACTGATGAGGAAGACTTGATAGATCAGTTGGTAGAGCGTTGGACTCGTAATCCATGGGTCGATCATTTGATACCCGCTCAAACCACCCAGGATCGGCTGAATATGTTCTTAGGAGAAGCACTTCGAGCCTATTTCCTCACAAGCATATCTCTTTGCTTACAAATGTTATAGAGGTTAATGCTACCTATGAGTTATCATCATTTTCCTGATGTAATACGTTGTGCTGTTTTTCAAATTCATTGATTTCTAAATTGGACCACCACACAAACTTTTGATGATCTGATGAAGCCAATTGTTCCAGTGTCTTTACCTGAGGTTATCCAAAATATATAATGAGAAGCGTTTTAAGTTTTATGGGTTTTTTTTCTTTTTCGTTTCATTTTTGCCCAACCATATTCTGCAATCGTCAATTTGGTGGCGATCACTTCACTAAATGGACAAATCTTGCCGTTCTACGAAATGAGTTGTGCATTGGGCAAAAGAACATTATCAGTCCATATCTTTTTTAAAGGTTAGTTGTAAGAGTGCGATAGTTGTTAAGAAAAAGGCTTTCTAAAAGACCCTTCGACTCCGAGTGGCTAGAAATTAGATACTCTATACCAGTGGTTCCCAACCCCAGGGCCGCGGGCCGGTACCGGTTCGTGGATCAAATGGTACCGGGACACCCAAGGACCATTAATTTATATCCATTTTATTTACTGTGGTGTATTTCTCTCGGGTTTGTGCGACTTTCCATGGATGAGAGGTTAACAGCTAGCTGAGAGACATCACCTAAAGCCGCACCAATACCGTGCATGTGCAAAATATCGTGATATCGGGATTATTTTAGGTCACGTCTGGAACTGAGCGGCTGACAGCAGAAGTGCCGTTGTGGTTTTGGTGAAAAGAAGATGTATGTCGCTCTTCTCTGTTCACCGGTACTTGTTTAACAGTGTTTGGTGTACGTGTATATTAGGTTTACTCAAATTTAACCAACAAATTAGCAAAAATGAGTACGAAACAGGCGTCGTTAGAAAGTTTCCTTGGGAAAAAGAAAAGGCCCAGTGAAGAGACAGAAGAGCCTTCAACATCAAAGAAACAAACATTTTAACAGACCACGAGTCCTACTTGACATATGGACTTATCGCGACAGGTGATTCCCACACCTCAACCCCGCTCTGCATAGTTTTCGGCGACCAGCTTTCTGCTGAAGCAATGAAACTTTTAAAACTGCTTCGCCACTTGAACGTCAAGCACCCTGGATTAAAATACAAGCCACAGGAATATTTTGAAAGAAAAGAACATGAAGAACAGAAGAAATTTATGAGGGCCACTACATCAATAAAGGAGATTGCACTGAGAACATCACATTTGGTGGCTAATCGTATTGCTATTGCTAAGAAGCCATTCACTATCGATACATTGCCCTCCACTAAAAACATTTGCCGTGAACTTCTATAAGAGGCTGCTGTGGAAAAGATAGCACATGTGCCTTTGTCGGCGAGCACTGTGACTAGGCGCATTGAGGAAATAGTCGAAGACATTGAGACACAATTGTTGGAGAGGATTACCATGGTACGCACTCCAGACTGACGAATCTACAGATATCGACAACAAGGCAACACTACTTGTCTATGTACGATATCTATATCAGGATGATGTGCATGAGGATTTGTTATGTGCACTATCTTTGCCAACCAACGCCACACTGGATGGTTATATATCAGGACAACCAAAATGGTCCTTTTCTGTCGGCATATGCACAGACGGAGCTGCTGCCATGACCGGGGGACTGTCTGGTTTAACTGCCCGGATTAAGAAAGTTGTACCTGAGAGTGAATCTACGCAATGTATCATTCACAGGGAAATGTTGGCAAGCCGAAAATTGCCACCGGAATTTAACAGCATATTGATTGATGTCGTTAAAGTTATTAACCACATCAAAGCACACGCCCTTAACTCGAGCCTGCTGCAGCAGCTTTGAGAAGATAGACGCAGAGCACAGATGCCTTCTCTTATACACGGAGATAAGATGATTATCCAGAGGAAAATCGCTAACCATAGCATTTGAATTACGAGAGCCAATGCAAAGATTTCTTTCAGAAAAGAAGTCAACTCTTGCAGCATATTTCAGTGACAAGGTGTGGGTCGCAAAACTGGCTTACCTGTGTGACATATTTAGCCTGCTTAATGAACTCAATCTATCCCTTCAGGAGAAAATGACAACTGTTTTCCAGTTGTCAGACAAAGTATCTGCATTTAAAGCCAAACTGGAATTGTATGGACGGCGCGTGAACAGGGGCATTTTGGACATGTTTCAGACATTAGCGGGGATTTTAGGCGAGACTGAGCCTGATCATTTATTCTCCCAGTTGGTGCACGATCACCTTTCTTTGCTTTTCAAAAAAGTTATAATGCTACTTCCCAAAAACAAAAGAGCCACGAACTTGTAAGGAATGGATCCGCGACCCATTTGTCAACAAACCGGGCAAATCTAGTATGTCCGTGCAAGGAGAAGATAAACTGCTGCAGATTGCAAATGATGGCGGCCTTAAAACTATGTTCGAGACAACAATTATGCCGTTGTTCTGGATTCAAGTCATGGCGGAATACCCTTATATTGCCATAATAACACTCAAATCCCTGTTGCCTTTTACGAGATCATATCTATGTGAAGCGGGGCTTTCTGCAGTAACAGCAACCAAAACAAAACAACGGAATAAACTGCACATAATCAACACACTTTGGATGTCATTGTCTCCTATTACCCCCAGACAGAACCGTTCCGTTGCAAAGAAACAAGTTCAGGGTCCTCATTGATTTAGCGTTCTAGTGCGTAAAATGTTAAATCACTTTATATTCATTTTTTGGTGTAACTGTATTTCTCATTTTGAAGGCATGTTTAAATGCAATTAAATTAAAATTATTGAATCAAATCAATCTAAAATATAAACAATCAACCTCCCCATCCCATCGGTGGGCCACGGTAAAATTATCAAACGTTGACCGGTCCGCGGCAATAAAAAGGTTGGGGACCACTGCTCTATACTACTGATAAGGATTTGGCGTTCTAAATAAAGGAGTTTTTCCAACAAAAAAAAAACTTTTGTATTACATATTTCATAACGAGAATCAAAGAAGAAAATGACATCGTCACAGTCACTCGTGTGGAGCAATATATTCGCTACTCGTGACAATACAATACTTCAACTTTGAAATAATTTCGTATTTACCTGTCAAGAAACAAATGATATCACTATCAGATATGGAGGTAAGATACAAGCTGGTTGCAATGTGACGCTTATTTATTAGCATATTGTTTAGATTGTCAGTATATATATATTCATATTAAACACACAGTTCAATGTCCTTTTTCATTATAAGACATTTAACTGCTAGCATTATAAACGATGACTGCGGATTAATATACAATTGCCGCGACTGCAGCTATTTTGTTGCGCTCAGAACATAAACGGTGTTGTGGTACATGAATTACTGTTGCACCCAAAATGGCGTAACCACCCTTTCCTAAACATGGCAGAAGAGTCTGAAGGTGGAAGAATTAGCAAGGAAGACATTAGGGAGGTCGGTAGTAATTTCATGCAATTGATTAAACGTATGTATGTATTTTATTCACACGTAGACGGTTATAAATAATAGGTTTATTTTTTAATACAAAATCCTTTTTTTACTTCATTGTTATGGTTTATTTACGTGTGTTAAGAGAGGACACGAGCGACTGAAAATTTGCATGGCTGTTAATAATTCACATACATACAGTACACACCCTTCAAATTATGTACTAACGTTACTATGTAAATGAAGTTATGGTTCGTAAATTTCGTCATGGTTTGCATCCATTGGTATTGTAGCTATCGAGAAGCGTTAACGTCCTGTACAGAAATGTGATTTGAAAATGGTTATTGCATTATTCTCAGAGCATCATTTTATCGTTGTACACTAACGATGAGAGGCTGACTTGACGCCGTCGGTAAATTTGTAGCGAGTGCCATTTTAGTCGATGGTGATGTAATAAAACATTGTCGCACAGTACGGAATATTGACAGACGGGTTGTAACAGATTCAGTTTTTAAAAAATAAATGATCTCTAGGCTAGATATAAGAAGAAAATCATTGTGCGAAAGAAAATCATATCCCGCATTACACACACACACACACACACACACACACACACACACACACACACACACACACACACAGACATAGTCTCTTAAACCATGATTATGTAATACATAATACAGTTTGTGTCTGTATAAATTCTTCAGCTGTCAGATAGATACAGATAATATCATTGTTCTAAATTATGGTTGGAAAAAAAAACCTAACATCATACATACACTACTTAAGAAAAAAAATTACTTGTAGAAGAAATTCTTGATCTACCACCATAAATTGGCTGTTGCTCATAACTGTTTAATCTTTTGTTCACATTCCTTTCATAAACATGAACACTGACTGGCTCATTAAAAGCTGCAGTTAAGTCAGCCAAATATTAAAATAATTTTATCATGATTTTTGGTCACCTGCCTATTCCTTTTTTTCTTTCGACATACTGTTGTCAATTTTTTCAAAAATTAAAAAGTTGTAGAATACGACATTCTGTTTGGTTGTTACAACTACTATTTTCTAAGTTGACCAGTGACTTGTACTCAGTGAGTTTTCCTGCCGTGACATCAAGAGAAGTGGATACTGATTGTTGAACTAGTATTATTAATTGCTCTTTGAGGATCTAGGGTAAAATTTGCATAACTACGTTATCCTCTTATGATAAAGTTATTATTTTTATGATTTATGTATTATTATTGCTATTATTATTATTATTACTACTATTACTAGTACTACTACTACTAGTATTATTGAGGTTGTAATGTGTTTATTACTGTAGACCTAAAATCAGATTTTATTGCAACTTAGTTAAACTGTATGCAATTGATTATAAAATAGGACATCGTCCTTGCATGAGAATGAAGACATTGTGGTCAGACATTACATATACAGCATCTATGATTAGCACTATGAGAATATCAGAATTGAGAAGTTATTATCCAAAATACTGTGGAATCTACCATCACCAGTCTGCCATTAGCTGTTAATAGTTTTAGTTTAAAAATTAAGAAACAACTTTTAATGTGACTCTTTGCACACTGTACTCAAGAATTTCTAATTTTCTATGTTATATACCAATATTTCCATTTTCCCAAAAAAATTAAATAAAAACATCTTTTCAAAATAATTTTCTTTAAGGCAAGAAGACTTCAAGAGCTGTTTCATGGTCGTTTCTCACAAGAAGAGGCTGTTAGATTATACACATTCTGCAACAGGAATCTCCAAGAGGCAATTAATTTTGTCTTTCATGGTAAATACTCATAATTATCTTTATCATCATCATTACAGTGCATGAAGAGCCATTCCATCTTCAACAACAAATACATTACATAATAAACTGACACTTTTAGCCATGCCTACCATATATCCCCAATTAACACCCCACATCCCCCTCATTTAGGAATGGAAAATTAAAAGTTGCCATGTAAAACCTGTGTTTTTCAATAACTGTCTGCTTCAGGTCCATGATTACAATAAAAAAGATGCAGCAGTCTCAGTTGATCACACTGTTTCAATGTATATATCAATGCATGAATTACGAAAGTCACAGGCACATATGTAGCGTTAAACATGATGCAGGAGCTGGGCAGCAAGTTCAGAGACCTCCAAGTCCCACTTTAATTAGCAGCTGAGTGTGAAAATGTGCTGATTGATGAATCATTTTAACTGTGCTGATATTTACAGTGATTGAATTCAGTGCAGAAAGACTCCCAGACCTACAGGTGGTCATTATAAGAGTAAATAAATAAAAAAAACTTCAGCTCTAATAAATGCCCCCAATTTGGAAAAACGTAATGCCTCCAGGGGCATTAATTAGGGAATATACAGATTATGGCTATGCATGCAAACTTCCACAAATTGATCAGATTCAACACGCATTTTTAAAAAAAATCATCAGATATATAGTTTATTTCACACCAATATCTTAAGAGACATGCATTAGCTTCAGTGTGTAATACAGCAACATAAAGGGTAGTGTGAATCCTTCATATTTCTATGATGATATAGTGTCCAAAGGTATGTTTCTCATGTCTTAGCCCTTATATTGCATATTATGGTCATTGATTCCATATCATTAAGCAAACTTATACTTCATTATAAGATGGTCTCACTATAAACAGTATACTAATTTGCCCTCCGTTCCATTTACACATATATTTTTTGTGGCTGAGAAACTTTGTATATGTCAACTTTGTGTAAATCATTTCCGTCCATCAGTGGGGGAGCTGAATCTTTATCCCAGTTGAAATTACAGTTCTTGCTTGGGAACCCATTCAGCCAGACAATCTCAAAGTAGGTAAAATCATCGCAAACCACTGACCAACCGTGCAATCGTCAGACATACTAAACCTAATACTTCCGAACAAACCTGTAGTAGCTTACCGGAGACCAAAAAACCTAAAGGACATCCTAGTCAGGGCAAAGCTAACGCCAATCACTAGTCAAAACCAACCAAGTCAGTCTGGACCCTGTGGCGATAAAAGATGCAAAACCTGTCAACATATGATAGAGATCAAGACATTCACTAGCACAGTGACTAAAGAAAAACTAAACATACATGGTCCAAACAAAACATGCAAAACAGAGAATGTGATTTATCTCATCACATGTAAGATCTGTGGCCTTCAGTACGTCGGAGAAACTGAAAAGCTACACAAAAGGATAAATCTTCATAGATCTGATTGGATGACAAAAAAGCTGTACAGATGCCCGGTCGCAGAACACTTCTCCTCCCCTGGCCACACTTCCAGTGATATAATACTTATCGATATTGCTAACAACCACAGCTGGAGTTCTGAAACCAGGAAGGAAAAGGAATCATACTGGATACGCCACCTTAGAACATTGAAACCAAGCGGTCTAAACCAAGAAGACTAGAAAATGAAAACAATGCACCAGAAAAATTTAACATTTTCTAAATCTTCTTATTATCCTTCAATTTTTACTATAAGAATAACCGGTATAGAATCAAATATTCAGGATATAATCTGCGTTACATATGTACAAAAAGTAAAAATAGATGTCGCTTGGCTTGTAGACTTTTAGGGAATTATACAATGTTTTCAGTTTCCGCATCTAGTCTATACAAGATGGTTGTATTTATAGTTTTAGCACATGTGAAGACAGCCATGTAGAGGTTTACAAACACAACGTTTTTGTGTTTATTTGTTTATCGTATATATGTTTTGTATTTGCCTTTGAAAAAGACTCATTAAGAGTCGAAAGCACTTAGGCTAGTTAGTTACTAGTTTCGTACTGTTCGTCGTCAGTTTATTGCATCTATATATATATATATATATATATATATATATATATATATATATATATATATTCTATTTCTTTTTTGTAGGGGAACCAGAGGATATCCGAAATGTAATAGGTGAAGGAGAGGCAAGTTGTAAATGCTTAAGCACCAAATTAATTAACAACTTATTCCTTCATTATGTACTCAGCATGAGTGACAGTATCTCCCAGTTATATAGTAACATTTCCAGTTGTTCCTTTTAGTTCATTTACCCTTTTTTGTCCTTTGTTTCTTTATTTTGCATTTTAAAGTTTATAGGCAAATACATGACTGTAAAGTTGGTACTGAATAAAAGCTGTTTTTAATGGAAAGGTTGGTATGGCTTCTTGGCTTCCATATTTTTCATAGCTCTATATCAGTCCTTGAAACTTGTAAATATTAGTAATTTTAGTGTGCACACTTTTAAATTATGACAAAATGGAAGGCAATATTTGTATTTTGTTAGAATTTTGTTTTAACTTGGGTTTAGTAAAATAGCAAATAAGATTTTGTCATCTGCAATTTCTGGTTTATTCATTGAAATCCTTTAAAATATAGTCATTATGTTAAGATGAGATCCAGATAGAATTATATATTTCAAAAATGAAATTAATTATATCTAAATTCTACTTTTAAAGGTTATACCTTATATTTGTACTGAAAAAAATCTGTTTCTTTGCTATATATGTTTTCATGTTAACCTTCCAGTTATCATTAGAAAAACTGCAGACAGACAAGAAGCAATATCAAAATATATAGTCTGCCTGCTTTAAGAGAGTAAAAACTTAAATTTATGATTTTATTACATAGATAAAATCCTTGCGCATACTCACAATTTTTAATAATTTGTGATCTTAAAACCCATGTGTTTTTTCTTCCTACTTTATTGTAGTGGAAGATAGTGGCAGCTCGTAACAACAGGGACATTAACCAAGTACTGAAGAATGAAATTCCAGATCAGGTGCGACAGTTTGGCTGCGAGAGCTGTGACAAGGTGTGGTGGCGTAGGGTGCCAATAAGAAAAATGGTATGGCTTCCTTAGTGCTTTAAAAAGTAGAGTAAAAACTGCAATTTTTCTAATATATTGTCATCTACTCACAAAGCAAGAGATCACACTCAGATTACATGGATTTAATTTCCTCCTCCCCCCTTTTTGTAACACCTTCATTCATATAGTGCATCTGTTTACTTATTTAAAAATTATATTGTACATGCCTGATGTTGGAATTCAATATTCCCTACTACCACTTACAACATTGTTGTTACTGTTGCTGAGTAAACTTTAGTGCTGAATCCAGTTCTTCATACTTAAGTCCATGACATTTTAAACATATCTGAATGTTTTTAATAGGATTTTGTTAATGAAATAACACTTCCCTTATTACCATTTAGACTCCTCCTCAGTTAAGTGCTCCAATTATTTCATACCACATTTTACAGTAAGGAGGCATGGGGCATGAGTTTACATTCCAAGACTCCCATATCAGAATGAGTTTTAATGATACCAAATTAATGGCAGGTAGATTATATAAAGCTCATCATGACAATTTATAAAGCTGCTCATTTGAAATGTATAATGGAATCCATGATTTCTTACTATGTATAAGCTGAAAAATGATTGAAAAAATTTGTCGTAAAGTTTTTTTTCTTGATATGCCAATTGTTTGAATGATCTGTCATATAATACAGACCTGATTGATCTTGAAACTGTGTAAGATTGTAAAACACCATGGACCTTGGTGTCATTATCAGATATTAAGATCAGGAAATCAGAATTTAGTACCAAGGCATGACTTAAGCTAGTCATTGTTATTGGCAGCATTTGTCACACTTGTGTTAGATTTTATTGCACTACTGTATATAGTTGCCTATAAGTCAGGACTAACTGCACAGATCTAGATCTGCAATCACATAATAAGCTGGCAGATCTGGGTCTGTGCAGTTTATGTGGAGTAATCAGTAGAACAGATTGGCAGGTTAGGTACTGTTTAGTTTGTGGTTTGCCTCAACTTATTAGCAAGTGTATAAGGTTATTTTTGTTGGGTTTTTTTTTAAACTTGTATCAGTATTTATGATCTTGATGATTTCATAACACAAGATTAACTTTGCAAAATTATCATATAAGTATTATTTAAAGGGAAAAAAACAAACTTTGCAAAATGTTTATGTAGTTATTAATGTTGTTTTAAAACACATTGTAAACTTAGCAAAATTTTCCGAATAATATTAATTATATTTGAAAGCAAACTGATTCATAAATATATATAAGCTTCGAATTTCACTGGTTTAGGTACAAAAAATATGTTCCAAGGACAATATCACCAACAGGAAAACAGGAATTTTCTGTCATATTCCTGGAGCCAACAACCTCCTGGATGTTTTTCTTTGAGTTAAATCTAGTACCATATATACTTGTATACAAGTCTGATCCAACTACAACCTGTATGGTGATGGATAATGTGTCAGCAGATCAGGGTCTGTGCAGTTTGTTAACAGTAATCAATAGAACAGACAACACCAGATTTGCCTTTGATGTGCTAGTGGATCTAAGTCAATGAAGTTTCTTAGGAATAATCAGTAAAATAAACAACATAGACCCTAAATGCTGGCACACTATGCAATGGCAGATCAGTATGTATGTTGTTTGCATTTGGACAGGACTTTTAAGCACATATATATATGGTGCGTTTGGTTTCCTATCTGTTGTGTATTCCTAAAGACAGTATGGCTAGAAATGAGAAAAGTTGTGTATTTGCTAATGCATATGGCAGTTGTAACATGGTTATGGAGTTTTTAAAGTGATCTTATCAAATAAGTGTAAAGTATAATGTCATCTTTTAGTGGTGGCAACAATGTGATGATTCTAATCTTCTGGCACATTTATGAGATTGTAATTTTTGCTGATAATCATTAAAGATTTTTTTTCTTTGATATTTCTTTAGTATATTTTCAAATTTTTGATGAAAGTTTGACATAATTGGTTTGATTTGGTGCTTTATGGCACAGCAATATGAGTAGGCTTTTTAGTGCTGGACACAGGAGTAGAATACCATGTCCAGGGACGTGCAACAGTAGCTGACCCAGGCTGGTTTGGTGGTAGGTTTTGAGCCTGCATTCTTTCACTCATGAGCCACAGCATTTTCATTCCCAGAAAATGTTTTGTATGATTAGAAATGTGGTACAAGTAAACTCCTGCAAACCAGCTTGTTATTGATAATTAGCTTTTGATTATAGTGCAATCTTTCCAACATTATGAATAAATCAACTTATTAATGTAATTACAGGCAAAACAGTTTACTCAAAAATACTTAAGGAAAGCCAAAAATTTAGGCTGTATGTAGTTACAGTAAAATATTGTGGCATCATACAATATTTTTTTATGCAGTCACCTGTATGTTATATGAGGTAGCTCATAGAACAAGAAGCCACAATAGCTGGTTAGCTTGCCAGACATGTAAACAGAATGGTGTGTGTTTGAATCCTACCATCAAATCAGCACAGGTCAGCCACATTAGTATGTTCATAGACAAGGCATTTTACTCCCAGTTGCCTGGCACTAGCAACCTACTTAAAATTTTTCCAGCAGCCCTAGTTTCTTTCTATTCTCCTAATTTTTTCCTACTGTTTTGTCCAACTCCCCATTTTCAATTTTCATTGTACTTTTTACAAATTTACTTTACTATCATTTTTTTTTCCAATTTTTTTGACATAAGAGAGGCATTTCTTCTACCTCTCATAGCAAAAGGAAAGATGGGTGTTTAAGAAAATAGGGGCAACCTGTACTAAGGAGATTGCTAGCATGTAAATAAGAACTTGATTTTGTTAGTTTACATAAGTAACTTATGTAAGGGTTTCATTTTTTCAGTAATTTACAAAAATTTTGTATCATTTTTCAAATGTCCCCTTTTTGACTACATCATTACATTTTTCATGAAGGTTGTCTGGAAAGACAGTTCTTGCATTGCTGTGCTGTAAACCTACCCCCTCCTACTGCATTGCCATGCTGTAAACCTATCCCCTCCCATTGCATTGCCATGCTGTAAACCTACCCCCTCCCATTGCATTGCCATGCTGTAAACCTACCCCCTCCCATTGTATTGCCATGCTGTAAACCTACCCCTCCCATTGCATTGCCATGCTGTAAACCTACCACCTCCCATTGCATTTATATTGTAAAACAACCCCCTCCCATTGCATTGCCATGCTGTAAACCTACCCCCTCCCATTGCATTTATATTGTAAAACAACCCCCTCCCATTGCATTGCAATGCTGTAAACCTACCCCCTCTCAGTCTTCCATGTTAGTTCAAAACACATAAATAAAATAATGACTTTTCAGGTGTCCAGATGTAAGTCTTGTAAAAAGAAGTTTGATGCCATTCCAAGGGAAGATGAATGGGGCTTGGCAAAATATATTTGTAGCAAATGCTCCAATGAATTTACGTGAGTACACATTTTTTTCTGATAAAATGTATTTCTAACGTGCACTAAGCATATTTACCTCATCAATCTGAGACATGGCTAGCCATTCTTCTGAAAACTATTTATACTTCAAACCATGTAGAATACTGAAAATTACCCAACCCGTTGTTTCTTTTTGATACACCCTGGTTAGTTCTAACATTCAAAGAATGTGGATCCTATCATTTTTAGGCAAGAAGCAGAGATCAATAATGAATGGGTGACATCTAGGAAGGATGTTATGTAAGATCTGGGAAAGGTTAAAGAAGGATGGTATGAAATATATCTGAAGGATAGTGAGAAAGGTAGTGGAGAAATATTCACACTGATACAGTATACAAAAGGGACAAAATTAAAGTGTAATTGGATTTTATAGATAATTACTGTAATTCTAAACTTGACTGTCGATTAGGATATGTTAATATAAATTAATATCTTTTTCTGGGTAGTTTAAGTTGAATATAGATTTCATTATATCTAACCTTATATTTTGATAGTTATGAATATCTGGTTATGAGATCATAGGCTCATCACGTATATACTCACTTATAAGTCATGTCCAACTGCAAACAACATAGACCATGATATGTCATTGCATCACCAATAAATCAAGGTTTGTGTTGTTTGTTATACTAACTATTAACAGACTTAAAGAGGTATGATGGCATATCTGACTTGTTGCAGTTTGAAGAGGGGCTCAGCTTATCAGAGGGTAGATACGGGCTTAGCTTATCAGCGAGTATGTATGTTTTTTTTAGACTGATCATTTATTGGTAGTCATAATCTGATTTTTTGCTGATTTATAAGGCAGTGTAGTAATGTGGGTTCATTTTTATCAATTTGAATTGTAGTTTATTTTAGATTGCATTTCATCACTATTAAACAGTTACTTTACAATGTTTTCATCCATATAGAAACATTTTCATTGTAATAATTGTGTCTCATTAAATAGATTCTCTGAAAAGAACATTAAGTGGAAATTGTGTCAAAATTTTCCTCACTACTGTTGCTGTTAGTGTGTGTTGATGTTGTTTGGTTGTTTTTTTTTGTGACAAATCTTTTGTGGTCATTCTGATGCTGATTTTGTTTTGACAGTGGATATGGAGCTATGGGTCGTACGATGAGTCCATGTTACAGCTGTAACAATTTGTGCACACCTGCTGAGATACTTCCACCCTTCACCAATAGACCCCGCCGAAAATCATGGAATGTTCATAGCTGTATTGCACACAACTGCTACAATCGCACCCCTAGTGCTGACAGTAAGAGAATTGGCATTTTATTACATTCCTCAATCTCATTTTTTCCAAAAGCATTATGACTTTCTATTAATTCTTTTTGTAAAGTATGTATTTATGATTTTCCCATTGTATATAACATTGCAAGAAAACAAATCAAAAGATGACAAATTCTTTATAGTGCACAGAGTTGCATATCATTCTGATTGACACACTGATAATTCCGATATAATTTCTTTGAACTACATTATCTTCAAACATCATGTTTGTTAAAAGATACTTGGATCAGAAAACTGCAGTTTCTTTACCATTGTAAATTCTACAAAAGAATTTCATTTGCATGTCCAGCTGGTTACCTTACTAATTTTTCATCATGCACATATTAATTAGAAAAGAATATCACAATAATGTCACAACTATCTTAGATATGTTTTACTGAGACTGTCCAATATATTCAATGAAAAAAAATTTCTTGCAGAATTATGGTTATACTAGTTATATAATAGTTATACTTATGTTATAATAAGAGATAAATGAGGTGCTTGAAATGAAACAGTCACAAGTTAAGAGAAGTACAAAATGCACAATATAATAGCTGTCCTATGTGTATGCATTGGGCAGAGAGAGGAAATGTTGAGTTTCATTTCAATTAGCACCATTTCATTTAATGTAAAATGTGTACATGTTTAAAACTTTTGGTAAATGTCACAATCTTAGTTATGACTGATACGTTTCAATTCATAGCAAGTTTTTTTTTGCACAACGTACCTGTTTACATTATGAAATGGACAAATCAGGTATGATTACATTAAATTAGCGGTGTGGACCTATACATTGCATTCACAATATCTGTGCATATTCTCTGTGGTTTTGGATTTGGTACAGGTCTATTATACACCAGTGGTTGCAATAGGCTCTGGCTTGAGCTTGTAAATCCTACAAATCATCTAACAGGAGCACAAGGATGATGAGACCAATCAGAGTACACATTACAATGACCATAACAAGGATGATGAGACCATTCAGAGTACACATTACAATGACCATGACAAGGATAATGAGACCAATCAGAGCACACATTGCAATGACTTTAACAAGGACTATGAGACTAATCAGAATACACCTTGAAATGACCATAACAAGGATGATGAGACCAATCAGAGTACACATTGCAATGACTAACAACGAAGATGTGACCAATCTGAACACATTACAATGACCATAACAAGGATAATGAGACCAATCAGAGTACACATTGCAGTGACTGTAACAAGGAATCTGAGACTAATCAGAATACACATTGCAATGACTGTAACAAGGACAATGAGACTATTCAGAATACACATTGCAGTGACTGTAACAACGATGATGAGACCAATCAGAATACATATTGCAATGACTAACAACGAAGATGTGACCAATCTGAACACATTACAATGACCATAACAAGGATAATGAGACCAATCAGAGTACACATTGCAATGACTGTAACAAGGAAGATGAGACCAATCAGAGTACACATTGCAATGACAGTAACAACAATGATGTGACCAATCAGAACACATTACAATGACCATAACAAGGATGATGAAACCAATCAGAGCACACATTGCAATGACTGTAACAAGGACAATGAGACTAATCAGAATACACATTGCAATGACTAACAAGGACAATTTGACCAATCAGAGTACACATTGCAGTGACTGTTAACAACAATGATGAGACCAATCAGAATACACATTGTAATGACTAACAAGGACAATTTGACCAATCAGAGTACACATTGCAGTGACTGTAACAACAATGATGAGACCAATCAGAATACACATTGCAATGACTAACAAGGACAATTTGACCAATCAGAGTATACATTGCAATGACTGTAACAACAATGATGTGACCAATCAGAACACATTACAATGACCATAACAAGGATGATGAGACCAATCAGAACACATTATATTGACCATAACAAGGATGATGAGACCAATCAGAGCACACATTGCAATTACTGTAATAAGCACAATGAGACTAATCAGAGTACACATTGCAGTGACTGTAACAACGATGATGAAACCAGAGTATACATTGCAGTGACAGTAATAACGATGATGTGACCAATCAGAACACATTACAATGACCATAACAAGGATGATGTGACCAATCAGAACACATTACAATGACCATAACAAGGATGATGAAACCAATCAGAGTACACATTGCAATGACTGTAACAAGGACAATGAGACTAATCAGAATACACATTGCAATGACTAACAAGGACAATGAGACCAATCAGAGTACACATTGCAGTGACTGTAACAACGATGATGAGACCAATCGAGTACACATTGCAATGACTGTAACAACGATGATGTGACCAATCAGAACACATTACAATGACCATAGCAAGGATGATGAGACCAATCAGAACACATTATATTGACCATAACAAGGATGATGAGACCAATCAGAGCACACATTGCAATGACTGTAATAAGGAAAATGAGACTAATCAGGGTACACATTGCAGTGACTGTAACAATGATGATGAGACCAATCAGAGTACACATTGCAGTGACTGTAACAACGATGATGAGACTAATCAGAGTACACATTGCAGTGACTGTAACAACGATGATGTGACCAGAGTACACATTCCAATGACTGTAACAAGGATGATGAGACCAACAAGAGTACACATTGCAATGACTGTAACAAGGATGATGTGACCAATCAGAGTACACATTGCAATGACTGTAACAAGGATGATGAGACCAATCAGAGTACACATTACAATGACTGTAACAAAGATGATAAGACCAATCAGTACACATTGCAATGACTGTAACAAGGATGATGAGACCAATCAGAGCACACATTGCAATGATTGTAACAAGGATGATGAGACCAATCAGAATACACATTGCAATGACTGTAACAAGGATGATGAGACCAATCAGAATACACATTGCAATGACTGTAACAAGGATGATGAGACCAATCAGAGCACACATTGCAATGATTGTAACAAGGATGATGAGACCAATCAGAATACACATTGCAATGACTGTAACAAGGATGATGAGACCAATCAGAGCACACATTGCAATGATTGTAACAAGGATGATGAGACCAATCAGAATACACATTGCAATGACTGTAACAAGGATGATGAGACCAATCAGAGTACACATTGCAATGACTGTAACAATGATGATGAGACCAATCAGAGTACACATTGCAATGATTGTAACAAGGATAATGAGATCAATCTTGTAACAAGGATGATGAGATCAATCAGAGTACACATTACAATGACTGTAACAAGGACAATGAGACCAATCAGAGCACACATTGCCATGAGGTAACAAAGAGGATGAGACCAATCAGTACACATTGTAATGACTAACAAGGACAATGAGACCAATCAGAATACACATTGCAATGACTGTAACAAGGATGATGAGACCAATCAGAGTACACATTACAATGATTGAAACAAGGATGATGAGACCAATCAGAGCATACATAACAGTAACTGTAACACAAGACCATTTACAGCATACATGTGTCACCTACACATTTCTTATCATGAATTTGCTATGGTGACACTGACACAGTGTGAAAATATATTGCAAACTTTCCTTTGCCAATTTATGAGATAATTGTCAGTGTTCTGTGTAGTTAAAAGTGCTACACTGACCATTTCTCCATTTTACATTCATTATGATGCACATTTACAACAGATGTGCTGAACATCATGCTAATTTATCTACATTTTATCACATCTGTTCCGTGGTACAGTACCCCTCATCAGATACCCAGTTTCCTTGGCTCAGATGTACAATTTTAAGAAATGTTTATAATTTTCAGTGTCATGCCTGATGTCTTTTTGGTAGAGGAATGCATCTTTTTTTGTTATGTCACAAGTACATAAATTTTGTTTTGATGCTAATAAATTTGAAGCTTATGGAATAAATTATTTCTGATATTTCAGGTGATGCCATGATGAATTTATGTGTTCATCCGAAGTCAATGATAAAGTCATTAGGTAGAAAGGTTCTGAATCCCAGTCACTTGCATGTGACTACTGGTTCCACTGTGAAGACTTTTCTAAATCAGGATGACCTCGAAAGCCTGTATGAGCCCACTTTGGACGACATTAGTGAAGAACTGGATGATTTAAGTGATGACAATGCTGGCAATCAATAAAGTCATCCACATTTGAAGTTTTAATGTATTCTCATTTGATTGTTGGAATTATCAAGTTGGGTTGCTGGAACAGAGACAGCTTCACACACTCAGTTGCAGAGCAGTTTCTTTGGAATTACTTTGACTTATTGAATCACAGTATAGAACTTATTGATGTTTAAAGGACAATTATCAGTGTTAATGATGGTAGTGTAAAGTTTATACAGCTTGAATGGTTATGATTTTACTGATCATTTGACATTTTGATTCTGCATTGGTTGTTCAGTAAATGATATGCCAATATGATACCTTTGTGGGGAAACAAGACTTGAGAAACATTTTAGTTGATTTGTATTTGATTTATATAGATTTTGTTAACGATTCGTGAGAATTCTGAGTATATGCTTACTGAGCAAGAAGTAGGTGGAGTTATTCCATCAATACTAGTTACTTGTTCTGTTTAGAGAGTCTCCAGGAATTGTTTTTCATACATAAAGTAATTTTATATATTTTGTAATGAAGTTTAAAAAACTGCTTTTTATTGTGCTCAGATTGATTTTCTAAATGAGATACATATCAAAACTTCTGAAATTGTGGCATCGGGTAAAAAAAGAAAAATACAAAATTTAGGAAAAACTGTTCTTTAAAACAAACACCTTATACAATTTCATAATTTATATGTTTAATTCTGAACATATTTCATAATTTTTTTGAAAGGTAAATGCAGAATTTTCTTGATCAGTCTGTACAGTGAGGCTCTCAGTAGATTTTTTAAAAATAATGCTAAATATATACTTTAAAGATTTTTTTATATTTTTTATTTTGCTACAAATGTGATTGCTCAAAGGCTTTACAGTTTTCCATTGTACTGTATCAGGTATTTTTTCATACCCTTTAATTTTTCATACACAATCCAGTTCTCAGAATAAAAACTATTTAAATGTATCATAATTTTTCGAACCTAATTCTTTGTATTTTTTTTTAAAATCCATTTAATTATCAGACATAAAATTTCTACTAATAAGATTTACATTTGCAAAAATATTGAAAATACCAAAAAATTAAAAATTGTTGGTGAGATGCATTGGTTGATGCATAAGCATGGGCGCCCACAGCATAGGTCAAGGGGGGATCACACGACTCCCCCCTCGGAAATCGTGCTGCAAATATGTATATAAATTCTGACAAGTTGAATCATGCAAATGAAGCTGAAAATATGTCACAAGATTCTGTTCAAAATGCTTACTAAATATTAGCTTTAGTTTCAGTCTGCTTACTATACTAACTCTCCTGACCGTGACTGACTGACCCACCCACCAATATACTGTCTATTAACTGCTTGTTCAGTTTTGGATATAATTAACATTTTATTGCAAATCTATCCTACGATATACCCCACTATCATTATTGGCAAGTTTGAAAAACAAGTGATGTGTATGATCGCTTGCCTTTATAATGTCTGCTGTATGGAAAACTGTTTCAACAGTACATTGACATATTTTCATTTCCCTAAAGAGAGCCTCATTTCCCAACTGGCAGCCTAGTTGATTTTATCTCTTCTATTTATTCTTGCCCTCAATATGGTTTTAACTGGAATAACCAAAGCACTAAGCATGTTTAATTACCATGTAAATAACACTGCATAGCCATGTTGTTATTGTAACAATGTACATCATAATTAAAACAAGAATAAATTGTTGATTTAGCTGTGTTTATTGATAATAGAATATAGTAGGGTCATAATACATGAGGATTATCACACTCGTCAGGTAACTGAAAAAAGTCCTAATACCTGTAACTAATACATGGTCATTTTGCCAACATTATACAAAATAACATCTAAATGTACATGAGCTTCCATACTAAGACATAATCCTCTCTCTCATTCGCTAATAACAGCAAAAATCTTTTTGAGTACTTTTATTTTTATTGTAATTAGATTCTTGAGAGCAGAATGAGACAGAAAATATGTTTACTTTTTCGTTTTTACTGTTAAGTTGTCGAGTAGCATGTGTTCCGTAGAACTTGTTCAGGTATGATCCCTTTACTTTTCATACACAGTCAGTACCACCAGATGATAATTATTTATTTTACATAAAATTTTTCTTACACTAAAATTAATAATTATTTTTTCATGTACAAAAAATTTACATAAAATACAGTAGATGGTTTCTATGAAGCACAAGTAAGCTATTGTGCTCTCCTCTGCATCTGTGTCAGCAGTCATACAGATAAGGCGTAATCATATGTAAATCCTGATTGAATGTCAGCCATTCTTTCTTCCTACATTCAAGACAGCAGTTTGAAGTTCGTTCTTTATCATCTAATTATAGGGGAGATAACTCAGGGACTCATGTAGTATATGTACATTAGTTGTCTACTATTGGTTAAGTTTTGTGTTTGGCTCAGGCTTTTTGCTCATAGTATAAATACTATTATACCTGGAATCCTTAGGGGATGTACCTAGAGGAGAATTGTATGGTACATAAATAAAATTATGCTATGGCATTTTCAAGTCATTAGTGTACAATAACTTGGCTATGACAGAAGAATGCTCTTTTTATTGTTAATGACTTGTATATCCAGTAACAGTAGTTAGGTATGGAAGTGGTTGCATTGGTAGGTTGGTACATGGTTTCACATCAGCACAGTACTGGCAATATGGTGTCAATTAAACATGCAAATTATAAGTTCTAAGATAGAGTTAAAAGACTGGTTAAAAAGATCTTTATTTATTAAATAGTTCATGATCATTTTAATCAAAATTTATTTTCTGCAAGCTAATATTTACAGGGACTGATTATAATGATACAAAGAACATTACTGTTATTCATTGTTTGTAGGTATGGTCCACCAGATTGTTTACCTTAATATAGCAAAATAACATTGCTGTTAATGATTGTTACTAAGTATTGTCCATCCATTTTTGTTGTTTTAAGGTTTGATACCATTTTTCAGCACAAGATAGGCAAAACATGGTTGCCAGTATAACTGGTGGAGGAAGAACCCTGCAAAACCCCAGGAAGAACAACTAACCCAAAAAGAGCTACTGGCAAGCTTTCTCACATAACCACATTAGCCGAGCCTGAGACTCAAACCCATGCAGACAGTGGTGAGATGACAGTGATCTGGAATGGTGAGCCCTTTAGACCATTCAGCCAGCTATCCGTTTGAAGACCTAAACATGTAATAATAATAATAATAAATTAACATATGAAAAACATCACAATATATACATACATCCATATACACATATATACATACATATACATACATCCATACATACATATACACATATATACATACATCCATATATACATACATCCATGCATACATCCATATATATATATACATACATCCATACATATATACATACATCCATACATATATACATACATACATCCATATACACATATACATACATCCATATACACATATACATACATCCATACATATACATACATCCATACATATATATACATCCATACATATATATACATCTATATATATATATATATATATATATATATATATATATATATATATATATATATATATATATATACATACATACATACATACATATATGCATAGATATACACATATATACATACATATACACATATACAAATACATATATACATCCATACATATACACATATATAAATACATCCATAAATATATATATACATATACACATACTTATACACACATTATACACACATTATATACATATACACATATATACATACATCCATACATATATACATACATATACACATACATATATACACAGACATATACATATACATACATTCATATATACACATATATACATACACATACATACACATATATATATACATATATATATACATACATATATACACATATACATACACATTTATACATACATACATGTATACACACACATTCAGGTTCAGGTGTATCTTGAGTAATATCCTGAAAATCAATTAGATAATTTTTTGTGCAAATACTTGAACGACCTAGAAAAGAAATTAAACACATCACTTTTAAGCACAGAGATCAAGAAAATTGGGCAATGAAAATGAGAAAGGATATGACTTAATTAAAGAATGTGAAAACATGAAATTTAAAATGAAGTAGAATATAGGCACTTAAATTTGAATTGGAAAACAGTATGGAAGATATTGGCAAAAGTAGCTCAGTTTAATAACCAAACAGTAATATTTACCTATTTGCATGATGATTGGGTGTCTGGAATTGATCAATAAATGAGATTTAAAATTGTGTTGCCCGTACCCATTATATAAATCAGGACTTTATACAAAAGATAGCTCTGATTCAGTGAAAGATAAATGAAAAAATAAATAAACCAGTCGTACATAATTTCATTAATGAATATTAAAAATATGGGACAAATACCATATGCCAACTGAACTGACAAAGCATCTGTCTATAAATAAATGATAAAAGATATGTATTGCAAATACTTAAAATGTGTAAAAGCTTATAGCTTAATTCAAAGTAAAAATATTAAAATTTAAAATATGAAATTTCTTTTTAATATCATTGCTTCTTTTTAAATATGAAATAAGAAGAGGTATTAGGCAAAATAATAAGTATACCTCATCGAACTAAACAAAACTCTCCCATGAAGGAAAAGCAGCCCTCTAACACTTTTCATTGAGAATGGAGAATACCCAGTGCTGGTTCTGAACCTAAAATGGGAGAAGCTGCAGCAATAAAGATCACCTCTGTTGTCTCAAACCTTGTATTTTTGGTTCCATATATAAGAGTGGGGACTGCTATAAAATATATTCATAATAAATAATAATGTACACATGTATGAATGCAAAGATATTTGATATACAATAAGTAAAGAAATTAGTGGAATATTATTTAAATTTACACACGCGCACATACATACATACATACATACATACATACATACATACATACATACATACATACATACATACATACATACATACACACATACATACATACATATTCTGTAACTTTAAAAAGAGGGACTATTCAGTACAGCTACTAGAAGTGTGTGGGATGGATATATCATTCTCTAATGATGTGCTGAGAAGTTGAACTCCCTTCTAATGCAGAAAAAATTCCAAATAGGTATAAAACTTGTACAGTAAATGGGTAAGACTTTAAAAAATGGGGCAAACCAGAAATCTCTGCAGCCAAACATGCAAGTTTAACCCAAATTTAATAGAAAATAAATTTCAGTGTATCAAAGAAATAATGGGGGTTTTACCTTTAATAGGTAAGAATGAAAAAAGCTGTATTAAGGCACTAAACAAGGTAGGCAGAATTGCATAGAAGTCCAGAAAAAAAGGACATAACAAAAATATTAGCATTACAGAACAGAAACTTTTGAGAAAATAAATCTGTCAAATACACATACCAACCAGATCAGTGCAAGCAACTTTTCCTTTTTCTTAAGTAAACTTTGTTTTTGTTCTTGTATAATTTCTGTTAAATTAGCAACTTGTAATATATTTGATCAGTTTGGGATGAAAGGAATAAAAACCAGCAGACAGAAATCTAAACAAGTGCATCTATATCAAAGATGATCCCCATTCAAATTGCACTTTATTTTATTTAATTTCTGTTGTATTTTTCAACAGAGCACATAGGCCTGCTAGTTTTCCATAGAAGTTCCACACAAAAAAAAACTGGTTATAGGACAGTATTGTTTAAAGTGCCAAAAGAGTTTAATTGTCTAGGTACCTGTATCTATGATCTAACAAAATTATGCAAGTTTAAATATTGTAGCTGATGATGATAAATATTGATGACTTACATTTTGATTTATAATGCCTTTTTTGAATTATAGAAGTGTTATAAAATATTGCAAGCATGTAGATTTTGATTATTTTAATTTTTTAGCCGATATGGATTGTTTGTACTGCTTTCATAACTTCTAGTTTGTTGATGCTATATTTATGGTCCAATGTATCCATTCATTATTAGTATCTTTTGAACCAAATGTTTTTGTGGGGGTTTTCCTTCTCGTATTCTGCAGTTTTCATACTAAATAGATAGAATTTTAAGGCCTGTGGTCTACCTACTTGTGTTATCTTTTTATGCGTTCTTATTACTTGTTTTCTAGCACTTTTTGTTTTCTGTTTGTGTTATTATCTTATAGTCCTCGCATGTTAACATGATTTTTGACAGATTACTTCTATGTTCAGTTTATCATTCTGCACTTCCTATTTTTTTTTATAGTGAGAGGACAACCTAAGTTGTTAAAATTTGTGTCCAGTCCCTTTTAATCAATCAAAATTTTTTTATTTAATTAATATGCGTTGCAGTATTATTAATATAACAAGTACTGTTATGTAGTGATTCACTAGCCACATCTTTTATGCAAGGAATATACTCCGTTTATTTAATGTTTAATGGTTGTAGGATATAGAGTAACAATTCAAATGTACGAAGTAAAATAACAATCCAGATTTAAGAACAGTAATGATCCAAATCTGGGAATTGAGTAACAATCCATATGTAGGAAATAGAATAACAATCCAAATGTAGGTAAAGGTCCCGTCACCTACAGATATTTTTGTTGTTGTTTTAATAATCTAGTGAGCAAGAAAATCCATTACCAGTCCATGATAAAGGTGTGGACCTGCAGTTATCATGTCAGACGTTACACGTATTTCATAGCAATTTAACTTTATTTAGATACATAATCTAGTCCATCTGGGAATTTAACACAACCTGAGGAAATCTTTTAAAAACCGGTTAAAAACAAACCGGCCACATTCAGTCAATTTACTCAGTCATGACTATGCAATAAATTCCTACGAGTCTGACGCAAAGTTAACAGAAAATACAACCTACGACCAAGTCGAGGCTTTGTTGTTGTTGTTGTTGTTGTTGGGCTTAACGCCATTTTTCAGCACATGATAGGCTATTCATGGCGGCCAGTATTAATGGTGGAGGAAGAAACCGGGAAATCACCGGAAAGAACCACCAACCCACGAGAAGCTACTGGCAAGCTTTCTCACATATCCACATTGGACGAATCCTAGACTCGAACCCACGCAGACAGAGGTGAGATGGCACTGATCCATAACGGATAGCGCTTTAGACCACTCGGCCACTCGGGGGCCCTCCACGTCGAGGCAATTGTTCAAATTAATGGCCTTGTAGTTACCAATCACACTGGCGCATTTTAAAAATATATAATTGTTTGAATCATACTGGGGATGCTTGGTGAATACTTTTAACAGCTGATTGGGATTTGTAAACCAACCAACCCCCCACGTCACATCAAAACTTTAAGGTTACATCAATCCGAGTAAAATTAGGGCTTTGCCAAAAGACACCATGGCAGCTGATCTTGGTTGCCCGATTGTAGTAACTGAACACTTACACACATACACACATGGATCCACTGAACCACCATCGTTCCACAACGATATGTAATCAAGCTTTCCAACCACTTGTTTGTGATTTGCATTACATCCAGCATCGGGTCACAATTTGTACTGTCAGTTCAGTACCCACGAATGTAGTTCTAGTCTATTTTTAGAATATTTTTTCCTCTCTCAATTTGGTGGTGAAGTCTTTTTGGTGCATTGTTAGTAGGGATTTAAAGGTAATTGGTTATTCTTGAGAATATGGGCTTAAGGTGTGGTTGTCTATGTGTATTTCGGTTCATATGTTTACAATTCAGCCTCTCAAAAAAAATTGCTGGTGAACCCTTGAAAAGAACTTCACCATGAAGTCATCTTTGAAGGAATTTAAGATTAACATATAATTTGTATTGATTATCACACAGTGGAAAGTTCAGTACTGAGGAAAAAAAACCTAACACCTCTGACTGCTGTTTGCACCATTCTTTGTGTGTGTGTGTGAGAGAGAGAGAAAGAGAGAGGTGGGAAAGTTCGGGCTCTCTTAAAGACAAAAGATGTTCACTCATAACCGTGTAGATACAGCTACATTTTTGTTTTGGGAGAACTTGGAAGTGGGAGATATTACGGCAGGAACAGGTGTAAGGAAAGATACATGCTGTAAAGCCTTTATATTTAAAATACACAACATATAAAGTTTTTGTGTGTAAGATTTACAGTCATCATAAATGGGCTTAGTCAATTGCAGCTTGTACGTTTAATTTGTGAGTTTAGCATTGAAGGTATGTCTATACGTACCAGAGAGAAGCCAATACAGGTGTATTTCAAATGTATTTGTACAAACATGTACACTTGAAAATTTTATCAGTCCTTTCAAGTTGTGTGCTCCCCCTATGTCTTAAAGATGTAGGAACAGTTTTCGAAACACAAATATTGCTCGATCAGCCAAGGTGTGGATAGGATTATCAGTACCAGAAACATGGCTAACTTAGATGCTTATTACCACGTTTGATGCTGTTTCGATTCCTTGCTTTTAAAATGACCACTATACTCACGCAGGTTATATTGTTATTCGTGATGTGATCATTTGCAGCTGCAGATTGCATGCGCTCTATATAATCATGTTTTTAGGACTTGTTACTGTTATCGTTATTTTATATACATTTTACAGAATTTTAACATTTTTGCATATAAATTTATTTTGGTGTGCTTAATTCTATATTTATTTGAAGACTTTAACAGGATTTGAATTAAATGGATGCATGTATGATAACACAACACTATGTGATGAAAAATGGAAGTTTATGAAATGAATTAATTAAAGTATGTATATGTATGTATATCCTCTACAACATATGCAGTGTCATTCTTTCACACTCTAAACATATTCCACAAACATTTGTTATACATGAATGAATTTCTGACTTTGTGAAACCTTATGGCATACAAAAAGTAATTCATGCAATTATTCAAAGATAGAGAGACAAAAATGTGATTCATATATTCTTATGCAATGAAGGTAAGATTCATAATCTCATGTAATGAAGGCAAGATTCATAATCTCATGTAATGAAGGTAAGAATCACATAATCTCATGTAATGAAGGTAAGAATTACATAATCTCATGTAATGAAGATTCATAATCTCATGTAATGAAGGTAAGATTCATAATCTCATGTAATGAAGGTAAGAATTACATAATCTCATGTAATGAAGGTAAGATTCATAATCTCATGTAATGAAGGTAAGAATCACATAATCTCATGTAATGAAGGTAAGATTCATAATCTCATGTAATGAAGGTAAGAATCAAATCTCATGTAATGAAGGTAAGATTCATAATCTCATGTAATGAAGATAAGAATTACTTAATCTCATGTAATGAAGGTAAGAATTACATAATCTCATGTAATGAAGGTAAGAATCACATAATCTCATGTAATGAAGGTAAGATTCATAATCTCTTGTAATGAAGGTAAGAATCAAATCTCTTGTAATGAAGGTAAGAATCAAATCTCATGTAATGAAGGTAAGATTCATAATCTCATGTAATGAAGGTAAGAATCACATAATCTCATGTAATGAAGGTAAGAATCACATAATCTCTTGTAATGAAGATAAGATTCATAATCTCATGTAATGTAGGTAAGAATTACATAATCTCATGTAATGAAGGTAAGATTCATAATCTCATGTAATGAAGGTAAGAATTACATAATCTCATGTAATGAAGGTAAGAATCACATAATCTCATGTAATGAAGGTAAGATTCATAATCTCATGTAATGAAGGTAAGAATTACATAATCTCATGTAATGAAGGTAAGATTAATAATCTCTTGTAATGTAGGTAAGAATTACATAATCTCATGTAATGAAGGTAAGAATTACATAATCTCATGTAATGAAGGTAAGAATCACATAATCTCATGTAATGAAGGTAAGATTCATAATCTCATGTAATGAAGGTAAGAATCATATAATCTCATGTAATGAAGGTAAGAATCACATAATCTCATGTAATGAAGGTAAAATTCATAATCTCATGTGATGAAGGTAAGATTTATAATCTCATGTAATGAAAGTAACTCGGTTGTACTTAATTGAAACACCATATGTTACATGTACTCAACTGAAACAAAATCAATTGAAACAATTGGTTCAATAGTTCAGGGCATGAATGGAACAATAAGCGATTTACCAGAAATAGCATCCTTTACAACAATTACCCAGGGTTGTAAACAACATATGTCTTAAAAGTTCATTTGTTCAGGAGACTAGCCTTTATTAAGATAGACCCCTCTGGTTTAGAACAAAGGACGCACGTTACACAAGTCCCAAATCTCAGGGTTTAAATAGGCCGAACCTAGGTATGTCTTTAGTCCGTCTGTTGCAGATCAGAGAGAGAGAGAGAGAGAGAGAGAGAGAGAGAGAGAGAGAGAGAGAGAGAGAGAGAGAGAGTCTGTCTATATTTTACAGAGAGACAGAGAGAGACCTTGTCTTTGAGAGAGTCCGAACTTTCACTTTTCTCTCTATCTTCCCTTTTGGCCATGGAATAAAACATTGCTAAGTGTTTACAAAAACAGATTCGTCCAAGTTCGTGAAGAATCTTTTTCGAAGAGATCCACCATGTGCATGCGCGCGCGCACGCACACACACACACACACACACACACACACACATACAGTTAAAATAAACCCAAACTGGACATGATAATAACAGATACGGAATTAATATCTATAGAAACGTGCTACTAAATTAAACTCTTCATAGCGATTTGTAACAGTTCAAAAGCTCACAACGTTTCAAATCCGAGTAGTGATAAAGGCAACATTTCACGCTACGTCATTAAAATGAAATATGCTTTATATATTTGCAAATAAAATAAAAATGCAACACTTACCCCTTATGGCTGTATAATAAAATGGAGAACCTACACTCCTTGACAAGATCCCAAAAGACCAATGTATCAGTTGGAAAAGAAATTTGCCTTAAATATTCAAGATAATGAGTATTAGTAAGGGTAAAATACCCGTGCATTCCGTACTTTTTGTTTCTCACCCATGCGACAGAGAATCTAGTTGTTTTGCTAATCATACTTTCCTTGTCAGAACTACTTTTAAAAATATAAACCCTTGTTTTCTTCTACTGTGCCTGACGTAGTTGTTCGAAAATTAAACAGCACCATTAATAACAACAATAACAAATATATAACAAAACAACATAGAAAGTCAATATCTCCATTTTTGAGAACACGCCATACAAAATATTTCCAGACAGACACACACATGCACACGATTTCGAGCTTTTTCGTATTATGCTATAGTTCGTTCCACACAGTCTGGTCAGTTTAATCCTATCTGCAAGTCTGACTCAGTACATTTTTAGGTCAGCGTCATTAAATGTAGTTAAAGCTACTTAACTAGTTTTAAATACATCGTGTGAAACAAATTATATAAGGTTAGCTACATTTAATGACGCTGACCTGAAAATTGACTCTGCTACAGATAGGATAAAATTCTCACTGCTGTGTGAAATGAACTATGATAGAAAATGCTGACACGTTGCTTTCAGACCTATACACTTCAGTCTCCAACGCTCTTAGCAACTACAGAAAACTTAGTAACAGTCAGGAATGTGTTATGTCAACCATGCTTTATTCTAATTTTGTTAAGCATCTCCACTGCGCCCAAGTTGAATAAAAGAATATACCTACAATATTTAATGGCAAATAATGCACTTACCAGGCAAAAGGAATCTTTTATCCGTCAACATATTAATCCATAAGTAAATTTCACTGTAACACCTGCCCATATTTCGAACACCGAAAAATACATTTCTAAATAATCCGTGAACTTTAAAGTTTAGCAAATGGTTATCCGCTAGGGTCCGTATTTGGAGGGCTTTTACACACGGAGGTACTTTTACAATCAATGTTAATTACAACACCTCTAAAGAAAAGTTGAATTATATATACTACAGTGACACGGATCTCGAAATTACCCATGAATAACCCAAGCAGGGACTGTCATGCAACATGTATACACTACAACAGAGCTGTGGACCCAGTATCGTCTCATTATGTTCGATATAATTTTCTAAATTGGAACTGATAGAAATGAAACATTTTCTTGTGATAAATATTAACTATTTATTGTTTTTTTTATATATATATAATATCCATGTATTAAATGTGATAATACTTGAAAACTAGGAAACGTTTTATGTTAATTTTTTTTCTCACGCTTAAAAACTGTGTACTTCAGATGACACGTCACGCCACAGTCCTCATTAACGTATTTGTATTAATGCACCGCATGTAAACATTGGCGCGTGAACCATATTGCACAAGGAAGGTGTTCTTTCTTAATTTAAAAGATAATATTGGGTGATAAAAAGAATCTTCTTTTGGGGGTTTGGACAGAGACAAGGAAATCCCATTCGCGGAGTTACATTATGTGTCTCCCCACTCGGGCAAGCCTCTTGGGGAGACAGGCAATGTAATCTCTTGACTGGGATTTCCTTGTCTAGATCCAAACCCCAGCATAGATTATCTATGTCTCTCGCCGAAAGTGATCTAAGACAAGATACCTGCTAGTTCAGTCGCTTAATTAGAAAACAATTATCCACCCTAGGTTACGTTGTAAGCATGCACGACGAAAATGATCAAATCGTTCTAAGAAGAAACCAAGTTATTTCTTGCCTTATTATGTGACAGAGACATACATACATACATACATACATACATACATACATACATACATACATACATACATACATACATACATACATACATACATACGCACGCACGCACGCACAAACACACACACACACACACATACATACATACATACATACATACATACATACATACATACATACATACATACATACATACATACGTACATACATCAACACAATTATAGCCTTTTATGACTTAGGTTTATCTCAGTATTAAGATTTCAATATTTACGTATTACTAAAATAGCATACTACTGTAATGCACATATGGGTGGGTGCGAAAGGATTAGATCTAATGTAGCAAAAAAAAAGTTATGTGATTTGAATTATTTTCATTCGATTATTATTCATGACTGAGGATAAAGACGGAAACAACAACAACAACAACAATAATAATAATAATAACGACAATAATAATAATAATAATAACAATAACGACATTAATAATAATAATAATAATAATAATAATAATAATAATAATAATAATAACGACATTAATAATAATAACGACAATAATAATAATCATCGTCGTCATCATCATCATCATCATCATCGTTCACGTAAAGGGTTCACTTTATGTCACGGTTTGTTTTGTATTTATTATTTTGTTGGTTTTGTATTAGTTTTTACTATGGAAAATACAGCAATTAATTAAACATATATGCAATTAATTAAACATACATGCATATCAAAATCTCTGGATATTTAAATTCTCTGAGAATGATAAATTCATGTAATAAATGCACGTTTGTTTAGTATGGTACGGCATTTCGTTGATCCGGGTTAGCTATTGTCAATGAACCGTTTAATAGTTTTCCGTCACCATTTGGGGATACTTCAGTCATACTTGCTTCCACTGGCCTTAGACTGTACTGTACTGTTTATCTAATTCCAGGAGACCAAACGTACTGGGTCGGCCCAGTTGTCTATGTAGAGACAACCACCGGCTGATTCCCACGACAGTTCTCAAACAAACGATCTTTGATTATACCGACAGAAAATGGAAGGGGACTTAAACGAAAACAACATAGTCAAGTTTATGAATCAACTGCTGAAGCGGTATGACGATCTCAGAGGTAAGATAATCAGTAATCATGCTAAAAACCTCTTTTGAGAGGTAGGTCCGGGGCGGCAGTCAGCTTTGTATCGACTGCTACAGCTCTCGGAAAAGCTGTATATAGAAATTTCTCTTAACTAAAATAACTACGTAGTCTCTAATGTATAAGGGTTTACGTACAAAAAAGAACTGAAGAGAGACTATTAATTAAATCTACTGTCAGCAGAAAATTTAATTAATACATGCACGGTCCTGTAGGGCCTTATAACTGGTCTTCACGACCATCTTTATATTTAGTATGTCGAAATTTGCCTATATTACTGTAGTTATCTACTGTATTAAATTAGTTATCTACCAACAGTTAAAATGCTTTTATCATGCAGCAAAAAAAAAAAAAAAAATAGACAGTACTTTGAGATATTAAAATTGAAAATGGTATTAAGACTTGTATGGTCATTTCATCACTAAACAACAGGAAATAAATACTTTGCACACAACATGCTGTATTGACAGTTAAAGACATAAGAAAAAAATTGTTCATATCTACAAATTTATTTTCTATTATTTTTTATAAGGTTCTTGATGTAGAAAATTCATATCATAATTTCTAATAATAATAATAATAATAATAATAATAATAATAATAATAATAATAATAATAATAAATATTATTATTATTATTATTATTATTATTATTATTATTATTATTATTATTATGCAAGAAACAAAAGAATCTTGATGGAAAAAAGTCCATCAACATTGTTAAACAGAATCATAGGCTGCAATTATTAATATTACACTGAAAATTTTGGAAACTCACATGTATAGCAGAAGGTATAATGCCCAGGCTGTGAACGTATTACATATATATTGTTGAAACATCCAGAAATTTGATGTTGACCGGGATTTGTTTCTGGAAGGGTTCTTTGAGTATTGTTCATTTCATATGGTAGCCAGAATAACGTGTCACAGTGAGATGAGACATTCTTTTTGTTGTTGATTTATTATATTGAAATAATTAGAGCTGTTGTTTATAAACTTGTTGTCATGACTACAAGGATGCATTCGAGAGATTTGCTCAATCAGACAATGGGAACATTGATTGTGCAAGCAATCACTACTTGTGAACTAGTAGAATATATTCTAATATGTTCCAAGCTTACACCTACAAAAAACATGTAATAACTTGTTCCATGTATAGTGCTTTGGATGTTCAAATGCCAAGTACAGCACTAGAACAAACACCAGGAAAAAGAACAGTCCTCTTGAATGCATCCTCTTCCTAATCAGCCATTAGACATTTTAAATCCTGTGCCTCAGTTCTTTGAAGTCATGTATCAGTTGGACCCTATGTAATTTCTTAGTGAAAATATTTCTACAGAGGAAACATAATTTGTTACTTGATGGACAATACAAAATTTGGTAATGATGTGGAGCTATTAATAATCAGTTGTTGTTGTTGTGGGGTTTAACGCCATTTTTCAGCAGAGGAAAGGCTATACATGGCGGCCAGTATTAATGGTGGAGGAAGAAACCGGGAAATCACCGGAAAGAACCACCGACCCACGAGAAGCTACTGGCAAGCTCTCTCACATATCCACATTCGCCGAATCTTAGACTCGAACCCACACAGATAGAGGTGAGATGGCAGTGATCCGTAACGGACAGCGCTTTAGACCACTCGGTCACTTGGGGCCCCATTTAATAATCAGTACAGAGGAACTTGCATTTTGAAACCAAACTTAGGGAAAGTGTAGTCAGAAAGTGAGATAACTCATGGGATCTGCTCAATACAGAGGATCTTGTATTTTGAAACCAAAGTTAGGGAATGTGAATTCAGAAAGGGAGATAACCCATGTAAATAAGGATATGAATACTGGAAATCCAAGTCACCAAAAATATTCTCAATATAAAAGTACTTATAAATAAAATGCCATTAAATATAGTGTAACACCCCGTGTGTTAAATATCGAAAAGACCAGAGTTCGGGACTTAAAAATGATTTTTAAGTATAAAAATATAAGTGAGAGAGAACGTGCTATTCAATCTCGCATAGTGACTTAGCTAACATAGTGTCTGTCACAACACTATTAATTTTGGATAATACAGAGCAGACTTGTTTGTCTAAATGCCAAAAGACAGCGTTATAATACACTATATCATGATGAAATAAATTATGTTATTATAATGGATGTAACACATTCTGTCATGGTAGCGTGAATTAAATGAAAATAAATAATTTTAGTACAGAGCAGTGTGGTGGGAGATAGCAGCGGCTTTATAAAGAATTATATGATAATTCTAAGGCATTGAAATTCAATAATAAATCTACTTAAAATTTCTCCTAACAATACTATTAAGTTTTGGGGTTATGTAAAAATTATATAAATTATGGTTTTAGAATATGTGGCCGAAATCCTTTTCTATCTAGATGTTCATACTTTGCCACTCTGACAGCTATCTGCCAGTGCACTGTTGTGCACTCATATTTATAGCCGCCTATTTACATCACATGACCATAGCTAGCCAATCATTGTTTGTCCTTCTCAGGGCTAGCTATGGCGGTAACCAAGTCAACTGTTCAAACTGCATGGAAAACTTCCTCTGAACATGAAATCTAGATCGAGTTAAGTTGTCCTCTCAATGTCCATTGTGTGCGTTTTTACTTTTAACCCTATTTGTGTATTCATACCTGCAATTACTTTGAACTCAACGAAACGGACAAGTGAATTTCAATGTGAATCGAGCGAGAGTACAACGTATTTGTGATGCAATTAGTTGTAATACGCTTAGAAATAGTCCCTGATAAGTGGATTCTATTTCTGCACATTAAAGTAAAATAACAAGTTCTACACTATCAAGAACTTACAACAATAACAACAACATCAGTTCTAACTTATTGTTCAACAAAAGTCTGACAAGTGAAATGTGATTCTTCGACTGGCACATTGATTCCATCCCTATCTTGCAGTCACACCTTTATGGACTAGCATCATATTTCTGGCTTTGATATTCCAAAACCATGGAAGGTAAGATAATTAATTTCCTAAACAATTCATGTGAAATTCCAACACGACACACGCACGGTCCAACATGGAAGTGATTTGGGCACAATGACTATTAACACATGAACTTCTTCCCATTTAATGTTGATGTCCCATGGCTTTTAGCACTATTTTTGTCTTCTAGATGAATTCCTTGACGCATTCATTAATACTCATAATGAAAGCGTGACATTACGATGACCAGAGCAAGGTTTTATACTCACATTTAGTATAAAACTCACAGTACACATTTATAAGAGATGCAGACGGCAATCTAAACATTGGTGGGTGGGTGGCACACGTTAAGGAAGGACACATATGGTAGATGTTTTCAGTGAGAGATAAAATCGACATGATCAAATATGCTATAGTCTTGTAGGTCAAACATCATCTCACCTCTCAACGATTAACATCATATAATCTTTCACACATTAACTGGAAATTGTTTATGCATGCAGAACTCATTTCACAATACCATTAAGGTATTATAACATACTGAACTGCATCATGCTTTTCAGGTATTATTTCATGCTTTTACTTTAGCATTATTATCATTGTTATAAAAAGAAATGTAGTTCTTAATAGTGCTCAGTACTTTATTTTTGTTGAATTTGGTATTACAATAGTTAATGTATTCAGTACTATGCTAAGTTATTCTGCACAAATGAAGAGCGGAAACAGGGGCCATAACTTGTGTAAATGGCAATGTACAGTACTTGAAATTAAATATAAGGTCACATTATGATAGAGCTACAAGCCACTTGGTTATGATTTAATAATCCTTAGTCAAAATATATTTGCAAAACTTAAGACAGGTGGATGAGCAATTGGAGTGGAGTAATCCTTGTAAATGATTACATGAAATCTTGGAAATAAAAGTGATTAGGATGTAAATAAAATTAATTCCAAGTCTCATCTGTATAAAACCCCATTGACATCCAACAAACCTTGGCAAAGTCATGCTGCAGAAACCATTGTCCTGCTGACAGACAGACAGACAGGAGGATTAACCTATGATAATGATGACAAAGCTTAAAGTCACAAGTTTCTGAGACTTCATATAAATTAAGCTACAAAACAAATTTGGTTAAAATCCACAGACATTGCAGACAGTAATCACTGTTATTAGAGCTTTGCTGACTAATTGACCAACATTAAACTTAAAATCCATGACTAATAATAATAATTATAACTCATAATTTAAATTTCCAATTATTAATAATTATCTTCTGTCTGTTACAACTTATTTTATACCAAGATGGCAGAAGACGTAGGGTTACTGAAATTATTATGAGCTCTTTGTTCACAGATTTGGAGAATGGTATAGACAATATTGCTTTCGAATGCCTCATGAATGGATGTTACCTGTCTGCCAGTAATTTGATATTATGATTGGCATATGCACTGAGACAATTCAACTTTTAAGGTAATTTGCCTTGACATATCAATTGATCTTTACAAATCAATGTTCCAAGTCACAAAAGTCTAATGGACAAATTATTGTGTTCACATTTTTGAGTTGGGTTTGAACATGTACATTTTGTGTTTTTCATGTATACATGTATTTGTGTATAGAAATTATTGGCACATTATCACAGTACTGGCAATGTAATATAATACCAGCTTTTTTAAGTATCCCAAAAAGGGCATACAAAACATAAT
The DNA here is from genome assembly GCA_016746295.1 of Potamilus streckersoni. NCBI lineage: Eukaryota > Metazoa > Mollusca > Bivalvia > Unionida > Unionidae > Potamilus > Potamilus streckersoni. The sequence goes on along the minus strand of JAEAOA010001595.1, from coordinate 1,331,209 downwards.
GGTTAAAAAAGGAATCCATTAAAATCCCTAAAATATAAAGTCTTATTTATTTTTAAATATTCCAGACTCTTTAAAATAGTCCAGGAAAATCTCAGCTGAAAAAAAATGGCATTCCAGTGCAAAAGAAATGTTTCCATTTGTCACCTCTTTTGACATGCATGAGAGTACATTAGACATATTCTGCAACTCCAGGCCTCTGTGTGTGTGTGTGTGTGTGTGTGTGTGTGTGTGTGTGTGTGTGTGACATAATTTACACTCTAGATTTTTATTGTGTTTATAGATTTATTCTTGATCCACCTAGGTCTCTTTGATATGGATTGGTGCACATAGACAAGATCTTAAGTGGTTGTATTTTAAGCTAATGGCATTTTGTTAGATCTACTCTTTAATCTTAGATATAGAAAGGGAACTTAAACATATATCATTGTTATGGTTGCTCGATTTAAATATAAAAATTAAAAACTACAAGTGCCGGAGGAATACATCATTATGTGATAGATTTATCTTCACAACACAGTTAAAGCTCCCTCTCCTCTGGTAAAAGGAAAAAAAAAATATTTTTCACTTTTTCACTTGTGTTTTTTTTTTTTGTCTATTTTCTATAAAGTTTAGCCTGACAGGCAAGTCTTACAAAATAAAGAAGAAAAATAAACAACTGATTTTTGTAGTGGCAAATTCATTATAGCAGTGAACATGGCTTAATAAGTTATTAGAGAGTGACCTAGTATTTGTAATTTTTTATAACCATTTTGAATCATCATATTTATACCCAATGTACTCTAATTCCTAATAATTGTTATTTGTAATAGTAATATTATTGTTTTTAAAACTCAGTATAAAGTTTTTTACTTTTACAGCTCCAATAAACTTTACATATACACGTAATAAGATAATATATTTTTTAACTAAGTTTAAGTTAGTTTACTTTTAAAGCTGATTCAGAACTTGAAATTATGTAAAGACTGATGATATTTTGTGCAACCTGGCCATAACTTGTTTGATCATATAAAACCATGTGATTTTGCATTGGAACAAGTGTATGAGTAAACAGTTTGTCATATTTTGCAATTTAATTAAAATTTTATTTTTTTTTTACTTCACTTATCCTATAATTTTGCAACCAAGATTAATCTATATACCTTCTGAAATTAAGATCATTTTAGGCTATCCAAAAAAAATTTTCTTGCAAACTGTTAATGCAATGTTTGAAATCTGACTCACCTGAGCTAAGTGAGATCCTATCAAATATCCTACTCTCTGATTAGTCTGTATGTTACATTCTGTTTCCATTCATATTAGAATTTGAAGCACCACCCTTTTCATGTGCACATGATAATAAATATCTTATGGTATTATCCTACATGACCATCCATCCATGTCAATTAACATTTGGTTTAGTCATTTGCCCATAAGGTTTTAATGGTTGGAGAGATTTGGAATTAACTGTGAGAAGTTATAAATCATTACTAGATTGTGTATTGCAAACCTTAGCCATAGAAAAAAGTAATTATGTGACCTTCATGTTTGTCCAGACTGTAGCCTTTGATCCACTATGATACTGTAGTCAAATTATATATTAGATATGGACAAAAATGTACCACAACCGTGCCACCTCCTTCAAGGTCTAGATCACAGTAAGACTAATGTAATTCTGTGATATCCCTCCTTAACTGAATTACAAGTAAACTATTTTAATCAAGCTTTACCAAAGTACATATAATGACAAGATGGTGGTTCATGTAGAACAGTCTAAACCCTGCCTTGTTATAAAGTACACTGAATGGAAAATGTAATTTTTTGATTTTTACATCTGTATCCCAAAGATATCTTTTTGAATCACAGTAAAGTTTCTAATTAAACTTAAAGGTCATAAAACTGTGTTACACTTCCAGTAAATGAAAGGAGGCGGGGAACTGCATTGATTTGTGCCAAAAAAGGGAGGGATTGGTGATGAAATGAGGGTAGAAGTAGAAGATCTACATGTCTATATTAGTCATAATATTAAGAAGGGATTGGTGGTGGATCGACCCTGGATAGAGAAACTTATAATGTTATCTGGGCCATAATGGGAAGGAATTAGGGGTGGACTGAGGGTAGATAAACTCCTTTTGTTATCTGGGTTACAGTGGAAAGGAATTGTTGGTGGAGTGAGGGTAGAGGAGATCCTTATGTTGCCGGGTCCATAATGGCAAGGGATTGGTGGTCAAGTGAGAGTAGAGTAGATTGTTATGTTGCCTGGACCATAACGGGAAAGGATAAGTGGAGGAGAGAGGGCAGCAGAGTTCTAAAATGTGTTTTCTAGATCATAATAGATGGGATTGGTGGTCAAGTTAGGGTAGAGAAGATCCTTCTGTTGCCTGGACCATAATGGGAAGGGATTGGTGGTGGAGTGACAATAGAAGACCTTGATTGTGTTTTGTGGGTCACAATGGGAAAGGATTGGTGCTGCTCCATGTGTTATTGTTATCCTGACCATATAAAGAAGGAATTCTGCTGCTGAGAGTTTCTTGTCTTATCGGTGCCATAATGGGAAGAGATTGTGGTGGAACAGAGGTCTCTGTAAATAACACTGTACCACTCTACTCTCTATAAATAACACTACCACTCTACTCTCTTTAAATAACACTGTTCCACTCTACTCTCTATAAATAATACTGTTCCACTCTACTCTCTATAAATAACACTTTACCTCTCTATTCTCTATAAATAACACCACCACTCTACCTTCTATAAATAACACTGTACCACTCTACCCTCTATAAATAATACTACCACTCTACTCTATAAATAACACTGTACCACTCTACTCACTATAAATAACACTACCACTCTACTCTCTATAAATAACACTGTACCACTCTACTCTATAAATAACAATGTACCACTCTACTCTGTAAATAACACTGTACCACTTTACTCTATAAATAACACTACCACTCTACTCTATAAATAACACTGTACACTCTACTCTCTATAAATAACACTATCACTCTACTCTCTATAAATAACACTGTACCACTCTACTCTGTAAAAAACACTGTGCCACTCTATAAATAACACTGTACCACTGTACTCTATAAATAACACTACCACTCTACTCTATAAATAACACTGTACCACTCTACTCTCTATAAATAATACTGTACCACTCTACTCTGTAAATAACACTGTGCCACTCTAATCTCTATAAATAATACTGTACCATTCTACTTTCCATTCATTTGCAGGATAATTATTACAATATGCCTAAAGTTTGCAAACTGCTATGCTTGTAATTCAGGCTTTCTCATCTCTATCTTCATCATTTCTGTTTACAAGCAAGATTGCATTCCAAGGAACACTTGTATCATATAAGTGTGTCAGGACAGTAATATATGCCTTACTGAGCTTCTGAAAGGAAATCAAGACAGCAGTTGCTGGGTATATATACATGTACATTTCATTCACCAGGTAATGGTGAATAATAACTGACACATGCATGAAAGAAGTTATTGAAGAAACCTGGTAGTAGTAATAAATAAGTTTTCAGAAGCATATGTGTTCTTAGTCTGCATGTCTACATAACTTTTATTTACTTAGCAGCCTTGTATGAATTTGATTAGGCAAATAGGGTATAACAGGGTGCATTGTGTGAATATTGTGCAGGTGTCCATGTGTTTGGAAGGCTGATAGAGCTTACCTGCATTAAAACAAAACTGTTTTCATACAGCCATGGCTACACACTGCTGAAACTGTAAAGGCTTTCTATCACAAAATCCTTGTTCTTTCTAATACACATTCTAAACACCACCACCACCACACCAGATGAGTGACTTAGGGGTCAAAATGCCAAAGATAATGTACATCTTACCTTTGACCCTCTCTCCATGCCATGGACCCCATGGGTGGGAGCCAAGGGCAATATAATTATAAAGTTGCATAAATTTCCACCCAATAATTTATGAGGAAATTTGGTAATGGACAAAATTGTATGATCTCACTAAAGCATAGGGATAGTAAGTTCATGATGGATCGAGGGTGTTAATACATACTTCATTAAAACATGGGGATCTTGACAAATGGAAGATGTCAGAGTATGGTATACCCCCTAAACCTTGGGGATCATGACAGATGGAGTATATCACAAAATATCACACATAAGCATTGGGATAATAAAATCTTGACAGATGGGGTATATTACAACATATACCTACAAAAGCATAGGGATGATAAAATCTTGACAGATGGAGGGTATCAAAAGATATCCTACAAAATCATGGGGATAATAAAATCATGACAGATGTAAGGTGTCACAATATATTACCCACAAAAGCAAGGTGATAATAAAATCATGACAGATGGAAGGTGTCACAACATAATTACCCACAAAATCATGGGGATAATAAATCCTTGACAGATGGAAGGTGTCACAACATATTACCCACAAAATCATGGAGATAATAAAATCATGACAGATGGAAGGTGTCACAACATATTACCCACAAAATCATGGGAATAATAAAATCTTGACAGATGGAGGGTGTCACAATATATTACCCACAAAAGCCTGAAGATGATAAACTCTTGACAGATTTAATATTTCCCATGAAAGCATGGTGATGAAAAAATCTTAACAGGTGAAGGGTATCTCATATTTCCCATGAAAGCATGGTGATGACAAAATCTTAACAGGTGAAGGGTATCTCATATTTCCCAAACAAGCATGGGGATAATAAAATCTTGACAGATGGAGGGTATCTCATATTTTCCAAACAAGCATGGGGATAATAAAATCTTGACAGATGGAGGGTATCTCATATTTCCCAAACAAGCATGGGGATAATAAAATCTTGACAGATGGAGGGTATCTCATATTTCCCAAACAAGCATGGGGATAATAAAATCTTGACAGATGGAGGGTATCTCATATTTCCCAAACAAGCATGGGGATAATAAAATCTTGACAGATGGAGGGTATCTCATATTTCCCAAACAAGCATGGGGATAATAAAATCTTGACAGATGGAAGGTATCTCATATTTCCCAAACAAGCATGGGGATAATAAAATCTTGACAGATGGAGGGTATCTCATATTTCCCAAACAAGCATGGGGATAATAAAATCTTGACAGATGGAGAGTATCTCATATTTCCCAAACAAGCATGGGGATAATAATATCTTGACAGATGGAGGGTATCTCATATTTCCCAAACAAGCATGGGGATAATAAAATCTTAACAGATGGAGGGTATCTCATATTTCCCAAACAAGCATGGGGATAATAAAATCTTGACAGATGGAGGGTATCTCATATTTCCCAAACAAGCATGGGGATAATAAAATCTTGACAGATGGAGGGTATCTCATATTTCCCAAACAAGCATGGGGATAATAAAATCTTAACAGATGGAGGGTATCACAACATATTACCGCAAGAAGATGATAACAAAATCTTGATCAGAAAAAACTTTGTAAAGAGACATAAGGCATAGCATTCACTTAGGAATTATAGACATATACAGCCATAGCATTCACTCTTAGAATTACAGACATATACAGCCATAGCATTCACTCTTAGAATTACAGACATATACAGCCATAGCATTCACTCTTAGAATTACAGACATATACAGCCATAGCATTCACTCTTAGAATTACAGACATATACAGCCATAGCATTCACTCTTAGAATTACAGACATATACAGCCATAGCATTCACTCTTAGAATTACAGACATATACAGCCATAGCATTCACTCTTAGAATTACAGACATATACAGCCATAGCATTCACTCTTAGAATTACAGACATATACAGCCATAGTATTCACTCTTAGAATTACAGACATATACAGCCATAGCATTCACTCTTAGAATTACAGACATATACAGCCATAGCATTCACTCTTAGAATTACAGACATATACAGCCATAGCATTCACTCTTAGAATTACAGACATATACAGCCATAGCATTCACTCTTAGAATTACAGACATATACAGCCATAGCATTCACTCTTAGAATTACAGACATATACAGCCATAACATTCACTCTTAGAATTACAGACATATACAGTCATAGCATTCACTCTTAGAATTACAGACATATACAGCCATAGCATTCACTCTTAGAATTACAGACATATACAGCCATAGCATTCACTCTTAGAATTACAGACATATACAGCCATAGCATTCACTCTTAGAATTACAGACATATACAGCCATAGCATTCACTCTTAGAATTACAGACATATACAGCCATAGCATTCACTCTTAGAATTACAGACATATACAGCCATAGCATTCACTCTTAGAATTACAGACATATACAGCCATAGCATTCACTCTTAGAATTACAGACATATACAGCCATAGCATTCACTCTTAGAATTATAGACATATACAGCCATAGTATTCACTCTTAGAATTACAGACATATACAGCCATAGCATTCACTCTTAGAATTACAGACATATACAGCCATAGCATTCACTCTTAGAATTACAGACATATACAGCCATAGTATTCACTCTTAGGATTATAGACATATACAGCTATAGCATTCACTTAGGAATTATAGACATATACAGCCATAGCATTCACTTAGGAATTATAGACATATACAGCCATAGCATTCACTTAGGAATTATAGACATATACAGCCATAGCATTCACTTAGGAAATATAGACATATACAGCCATAGCATTCACTTAGGAATTATAGACATATACAGCCATAGCATTCACTTAGGAATTATAGACATATACAGCCATAGCATTCACTTAGGAATTATAGACATATACAGCCATAGCATTCTCTCTTAGGATTATAGACATATACAGCCATAGCATTCACTCTTAGAATTACAGACATATACAGCCATAGTATTCACTCTTAGAATTACAGACATATACAGCCATAGCATTCACTCTTAGAATTATAGACATATACAGCCATAGTATTCACTCTTAGAATTACAGACATATACAGCCATAGCATTCACTCTTAGAATTACAGACATATACAGCCATAGTATTCACTCTTAGAATTACAGACATATACAGCCATAGCATTCACTCTTAGAATTATAGACATATACAGCCATAGTATTCACTCTTAGAATTACAGACATATACAGCCATAGCATTCACTCTTAGAATTACAGACATATACAGCCATAGCATTCACTTAGGAATTATAGACATATACAGCCATAGCATTCACTCTTAGAATTATAGACATATACAGCCATAGTATTCACTCTTAGAATTACAGACATATACAGCCATAGCATTCACTCTTAGAATTACAGACATATACAGCCATAGCATTCACTTAGGAATTATAGACATATACAGCCATAGCATTCACTCTTAGAATTATAGACATATACAGCCATAGTATTCACTCTTAGAATTACAGACATATACAGCCATAGTATTCACTCTTAGAATTACAGACATATACAGCCATAGTATTCACTCTTAGGATTATAGACATATACAGCCATAACATTCACTCTTAGGAGTATAGACATATACAGCCATAGCATTCACTCTTAGGATTATAGACATATACAGCCATAGCATTCACTCTTAGGATTATAGACTTATACAGCTGTAGCATTCACTCTTAGGATTATAGACTTATACAGCTGTAGCATTCACTCTTAGGATTATAAACATATACAGCCAGAGGATTCACTCTTATGATTATAGACTTATACAGCTGTAGCATTCACTCTTAAAATTATAAACATATACAGCTATAGAGTTCACTCTTAGGATTATAGACATATACAGCCATAGTATTCAGTCTTAGGATTATAAACATACACAGCCATAGCATTCACTCTTAGGATTATAAACAAATCATTTTAATATTTAAATTTGCTATGTATTTAATATAATTCAAAATGTGGTGATGATGTTATCCCACCTGTTCATCTCAACTTGTCTATGTCAGAGTTTTTATGATAATTTTGTGCAACTCCTATGCCAAGTAAAGCTTGAAACTTGGGGTGTATGGCAGGAGGGATGCTTTATGCACATAGATATTTTAATTTGATTAATTTCATGCCTAGGGTTAGGTCTTACAGATTGGGATAGTAGCAAAGGATGGAAGAAAAAAGAAAATGTGTGAACATTTGGGCTTTGCCACAGATTCAGTTAAATACTATTATTATTATGGTAAAAGCTTAAAAATTATTTGTTTGCTATTTAATGCAATGTGCTGTAGAAAAAAAATTGTTATCGTGATTGAATATTATTGTGTTAGGTGACATTAGTCCATAAAGATGTACTTACATTTTGGGTTGAGGCAGACCATGAGTGGTGGGGGAGCCATGGTAGCTCAGTTTTTATCTGACTTGTAATCTATGGATTGGCAGGTTTGATACCTGCCTAGCACACTCTGGATTGGTGACCTAGATGTGCCGTTGAGAAAGGTGCTAGCTTCCATTTCATCTGCTTTACATACCCAATAATATATAAAAGTGTCATTACACCAACAAAGCGAAAGGTTTTTTTATAGAGTGTATGGCTTATTAGCCCTTTGATATGCATGTAGCAAAGTTACCCAGTGCAGTGCGCTACACATACTTGTGTTAAGCAGTGAAGTGTATGTTACGTTTAACAGCAATTTTAACCATTTTACATTTTTGGTACACATATATTATGTATGGAAAGATTTAAGAGTAAAATACGGTCGTTATAGATGTATAATTATTTTTCACAAAAGAATTTTATATGTGTTTTAAAATCTTGAGAGAACTTGTTCACTACCAAGTCAGTGAAGCAGTGTGATCAACCATAGCAGCAATTTCTCACACTCGAAATTTACAAGTTCTTTGTCTACATCTACATCACTAAATCAGCTGAATTTGATAATTGATAAAAACTAATGGCTACCTACATTAGTATCAGAGCCTTTACCTAAGTTATTGAAGCTTTCATAGTTGTGATTCTAATCATCAAAACCCGAGCAAGTACACAGTTACAACCTACTTACTTTAAATAGCAGATTTCGACCAGAGCGTAAACAGTGACCACATGATCTGTCGTATTGGTCATTCACACCAATGAATGTAGTATCTAGTAGGGTTTTTTCCCCCGAAGGTGGCACTACAAAAACACGCTCAAAATGGCTGCTGTTTACAGAGGTGCCAAATGGTTATTGTATTCGAATCAGGTAGAAGTGCCAAAAGGCACCTGCATGCAAATGCAGTAGAGGTGCCAAGATGAGCTTGTATGAGGGAAAGGGTTTTGCAAGGTCATGGATGAAGATAACCTTATTTCAATTACATTGATTTAATAAGTTTTCTTTTCTAGTCAGTTGTACCTCAGTCTACTTGCTGTGACATGATTGGCTGAGAATACAGTTAGAAACAGTGTATATTTCTGATATTAAAATCAATATAAAGATATCAGTAAAGATAGACATCTTTGATTCTTTAGTGAACATCTTTATGCTGTCAAATTAGTCGATGTTGTTTTCAGAATACTACTGTATTGTTTCCATGTCCAGGACCGTACAGCATTCAAATACAGAAGAAGTAGTTAAGAAACCCACCCTGTGATATGTTTCAATGTATGAATATTAAATAATTCTTACGTTTAGTGGAGGACAACATCTGTTTGAACTATTTTGTTGAAATGTTAGTCAATGTCAGTTGGCTGTAAATAATATCCATGTGTAGATATTGATTGTACGTAAATCAAATTTTCAGCTGATAGAAACCTCATTGTACTGTTAAGCTTAGTCATGAAAACTAAACATAATTGATTTGCTTCTCCATATGATTACGTGTAATTAATTACATGTATTTGGTTTTACAGGTAAAGGAAATTTTCACACATCTGCTGCAATTTCTTGGGATATTATACTTATTGTGTATTTTTTTTTCATACAGGCAAAGACAAGAGTAGATTGGATGGGCCTTTTTGGGATGTGGTGGTGATCACTGCTGCAGATGAGGATCAGAAAGATGTATATGTAAAACAGATTGAACAGAAACTTTCTAGGAAGGAACTTCCCCTCGGAGTCCCATACTTTGTCATTAGTGACCCTCCAGGACCCAAGCTAGGTCAGATTGTCCAAGTCATACTATTATTAAATTATTAGGTTTTCACTAATTCACTAAACCATTCTGTTGTTCAAATAATTTACTCTTGCAGTTTATTCAGTGCAACTGCATTTCTTTAAATACAAAGATGTTACCATGAAAAATAAGTTTTATAGCTTTATAAGTTTGAAATGGGATTTGGTGTGTAGTGCGCTGTTAATTAATTTGGTGATCGTTATCTAGAGTGACCTCCTCAATGTTCTTGACCAGTGTGGGTAGACAGATAGAATATTTTGACAGAGAACTAAGTGAGACTATTGAGAAGAAATAAACAAATATGAGCCCCTGTAAACAATATAATAAAATAAATTGTTTTTATTAATATATAAACAAAAAATCTTGCAATTTCAATCCAACAGATTTATATTAATGGAATTTAATAGCTTGTTCAATGTATGGATTCATTCATCATAGTAACAAGTGGTTAAAAAGTACAATGTCTATGCCATCTTGCATCACCTGGCGTCATTCTTCCTTAGGCTTTGAGTATTCCACCTCTAGTGTGTATGCTTGATTTTTCCTATGACCCTTTTTATTCTGAGTACTCTTTTGGTGGACTTCCCTCTTGGACTGTTTTCATCGGGTTCTCAGTATTGGATATAGAAAGCTGTTCATTTAATTGACAAGATTACAGCTAAAGCAGTAAATGTTTTCACCACCTATCCTATTATATATAAAATCTCTCACTTTCATTTTTCCAGAACCATAAATAGCTATCCACACTGCATACATTCTGACCTAATGTGACCTTCATGATTAACAGTCCAGTAATATACGTCTATAAATACACCCAAGCCTGGGCTAATTAGACTTCACAGCAGCAATTGACATGTGGGAGGTGTTTATAAACACAACTGCCATATACATCAGCATACATTACTATATGTCTCCTTATAGCTAGCCAATTCCACTCAATAAGATAAATGTTCAATAACTATTGTACAAGATTCACTAAATCATAGCTTACAGGAACCAATAACCTGCAAGATCATTTAGGCATTGCAAAATCGTGTATACATATGCAATTATCATTAACTCATGGTAAACAGTAACTCCTACAGACAAAGGAGATTCACATAACAATAAGAAATTCTACATATTTGGAATTAGGATTACATCACAAATCCATCAATTTTATCAATGAACTAATAATGTTAAATTAAAGAATTAAATTGCATAACACTCTAACATATCAACAGATTCCTATGAAATGAATACATTATACATGCATGAATCATAAGCATATCACACATTAGCATAAAACCAAACAAACAAAATAGAATATTAGATGTAAATTAAAATTGTGTACCTTAATGCTGTTTCTTTTCCACACAAAATTGGACTAAGAATTCTGAGCTAAACTGCTGCCTTAAATTTCCTATTATTTCTAAAGTGTGTGCCTTAATTTTAACTGACCAATCAAAAGCAACTGTTTTCAAAATTTTCCCCAAATAATCATGTCTTTCATCAGTTTTTGACAGCCTAGTATATGATGCAATTAACTTTACTTTGAAGATCAATTATTTGACATAAAGTCTCATCCAACCGATATGGTCGGTAATTCTAATGTACTCTCTGTCACTATACTGTTATGATGACTGGGTCAATTCCACTGAAGATTAAATTTATGCCTTTTATATATCAGAGATAAAATAAGAGAAATATCAGAGTAAACTTTTTCAAGACCTTTCTGGCTTGACTATGATAACTTTAAGACACAATTTATTCAACTTTAGGATTCATTACTTCTTCAAACTTTGACACATTACAAATTTCCATCCAAAACCTGAAAAATATTACAGTATCTGACAGATAGTTTGATCTGTAATAAAGATTAAATCCTCAGGGCCATAAGAAAACCAAATATGCATGAACCATATAGTCTGTATAAATAGTAAATAGTTCTGCACAGATCCCACATAAAACCAACTTCAGGGAAGTTTCTACAGCTGATTATCATGGAGTCAAGGTTAGGTGGTTGGATATAAGAAACCACCATTTTGTATGTACAACCATAGAAATGTGTGTTGAGGAACAAATGTTATTGCATATAATTGCTTTAATGATAAACAATCCTTCTTAAAGACTATTGGTAAGTTTTTGATCAAATACAATGTGTTTTTTAATTCAGATTTTTAGGCCTTATATAAAATGTAAAAGTTATCTTTTTAGTAACAATGGTTCATTTATTTTGCAAGGCAACATTTAGATGTACATGAATAGATAACTTATTTTCAAGTGGACAACATTGCTTTTTTTAGCTCTTGGACACTCACACACACAAACACACACACACACACACACACACACACACTTAACTCAATACATACTTTTTGAGTTCTCCAAAATCCCAACACTGTCTGAAAATATGGCAGGTATGTACATGACAATAAGGATTAAAATAAAACATCAATCTTTGTGTTAAACTTTTATTTCCTTTTAAAAAACTATTGACAAGTTTTTTCATTCTGCTTCAGTACATAAAGCTGTTTTTACTATACAACACATAAATACATATACCATACTCATTATTACTTGGTTCTGAATGTGGTCAGCAAATATGCAATTACTATATATATATATATATTTATATATATATATATATATATATATATATATATATATATATATATATATATATATATATATATATATATATATATATATACATATATATATATATATATATATATATATATATATATATATATACACTGTATCAGGTTTACATGGTATATTATTATGAGGGAAAATTGTAGTAAACAGTCTGTAGTAATTGTAGTAATCATGTAGTAATCATGTCTGCAGTAGTAATCATGTCTGCAGTAGTAATCATGTCTGCATTAAAATAAAGGAGACCAACCATCAATACATCTGCATTATAAAAGTGATATAATTTATAGTTTATCAAAAAATTAAATTATCAATTATGATGCTGTGAGTTTTTATGTAACACAAGACAAATTGTACATATAAATACTAAATAAATCTGCTTATATATATATATATATATATATATATATTTATTATATATATATATATTTTTATTTATTATATATATATATATTTATTTATTATATATATATATATATATATATATATATATATATATATATATATATATATATATATATATATATATATATATATTAAACTATTATTTCTGCCCACTATTATCAAGATTCTACTACAGAATCCAGGAATAGCACTGTCTGTTCTGTCTGGTATATATTTATAATTCTTTGTAATACAAAAATCCTATATACCTTGATTTCTGTGCATATATATGAGAATTATTTACTGGGTCTTCATGCGAGTGTGTCTGTTATGCACACGCTTGTATAACACCGACTCAGTACCATCACTTTTTTGATGATGCGTGCTTAGTTGTGACGGTATATGAGCTGGTGTGTGCAGGCAAGGCTATGGGTGCCGATTACTCGTGGACTTGGGTTCGAAACTCAATAGAGTACAAATTTAATTTCTCTGACCTGTATGATAGTATTGTTTGTATTAAACTATTATTTCTGCCCACTATTATCAAGATTCTACTGAATAATCCAGGGATAGCACTCTGTTCTGTCTTATATATATATATATATATATATATATATATATATATATATATATATATATATATATATATATAAGCACTGTATCAAGTTTATATTGTATAAAACTTGTAGAATATTCAGCAATATGAACTGAAAACAGCCACTCACTTTCTCTTAAGTTTAGTGATGTGCCCACACCACGAGTTTTACCTTGTAACCCTGATCATGCCTTAAGTGACTTCAAGCTTGTCATTAGGTGTCAGAAAAGTGGGTTTGTCCAGACCTGCAATGGAACCCCTATTCCTCATCTTAGGGTTGGGGTGGGTTGCTATCCATAATTTTAAAGACTGTAAAGTCATTGTACCAGAATGCATCTACCACAAAAATTGTATATGTATAAAGGAATATTACTTTATAAGGCTTTGTAGCACAGACTTACTTTAGCTAGCATATTTTGCTACTTTAAATGTAGTGCAGATTGTTTCAAATTTTCATTTTTTTTTTTGGTTTCTTACAGGCAATGGAGGGTCAACATTTACAGCAGTGTCTGTCTTGGAGGAGAAGTATGGAAGCCATCTGTTTGATTTGCGTGTCCTCCTTATTCATGCAGGAGGCCAGAGTCAGCGGCTACCCAGTGTAAGTGTTCTTGGAAAAATTTTCTCCCCAGTTCCCTTTGGCCAGCCCCTTTATCAGATGCTGGATGTCAAACTGGCAATGTATCTGCCTCTCATTGCTAAGTTGGGTCCTGGAATATTTGTTACCTGTGCTGATGACTTTCTTGTGTGCAATCTTGGCCAAAATGGACCCAATACAACATTTTCTACAACCGGTTTTACAGCACTTGCCCATCCTTCAACCCTTGCAATTGGCACTGGGCATGGTGTATATGTTGTTAAAGAGTTGGAAAACATAGATACCAAGGCTTTGGTGTTAAATTGTGAATGTATTCAGGTTCTTCAAAAACCCAGTGAAGAGATGATGTACAAGAAAGGGGCAGTTTTGAAGGGCAAGGACCTTCATTTTCCAGATGGTATCAAAATTTTTGGCTCAGCGGCTTATACTGATAGCTCCTTCTACTTTGCTCATGACATCACCAAGAAATTCATCAAATTTGCAAAAGATAATGGTGCTCTGACATGTGAAATTGATGCGTATGGTGATTTTCTTCAAGCTTTGGGTCCCCTTGCATCTGAAGATTATATATACAACACCTCAAATGTCAGTACTATAACTCCAGATCTCATCCCAACAAGGCAGAAAATTTTCAGTCTACTGAATGGATCCAGTCTCATGTTGATTGTGATGAATTCTTCAAAGTTTATCCACATTGGAACAATGAAGGAATATATTGACTCTTATTGCAGTGATGTCACATTCCAAGCTGAGATGCATCTTTCAAAGGACATTTTCAACCTCTGGACAACATACAGTAATGGAGACTTGGAGGACTGTGAAGCACCCCGCAAAAGGATTAGACTGTCTGACACATGTCTTGGCTGTGTCATGCACTCCATTTTGCCTCAGAACTCATTCACTTCATCAAGGTCAGTGCTTGAATATTGTCATTTTGACACACCTGTACAGGTGGGCCAGAATACTATTCTCAGTAATTGCAGGCTTTTGTCAACAGAGAAATGTATGAATGGGCAAGGAGAAAAAGCAACCTCATCCTCAGTTAAAGTCAGTGACAATCTTTTCCTGCATACTATTCCAGTGACAGTGGAGGACAAAACTCAATTTGTGACAATTTTCTGTGACATTGAAGACAATTTAAAAAAGGTTGCAGTAAACAATGATATCGCCAAGCTTCATTTCCTGCAGAAAACAGTAGAAGATGTTGCAACTATTTTGGATATAGATCTGAAAGAGACAGCACCCCACCCCAGCATCCCTGGATCAAAGATCAACCTATGGTTCTCCAGCTTGTTTCCAGTAGTGGACACCATGAGTCAATCTCTAATGCTAAGCCTAAAGGCAATAAAGGCAATACGAGAGGAAAAGGCTGGCATGGTCAGCTTCAAAGAATATCCGTTGTATTCCATGGCTAGAGTACTACAGACAAAGGATCTGATGTCCATGCTTGCTTACAGGGAGGAACTCTTTAAACAGATTTCAAGTAGCAATGCAAAATGCTGAGTCAGCAAAGTAATTGTGTGCAAGCTTCACTGTTTTCAAAAATCATTAGAAAAATCACATATAAGAAAAACAACCAAAAAAGCATAGTGGAAAGTATTTCTTTGTTGAAAAATTAGTTTTTCTCTATGCAATACATGAAACTTAATGTTTATTTTAATTGGTAGGTCTTGAATACTTATCTGAAACACATAAAATGTTGCAAAATAGATGTCATGACTAGAATCACAATGAATGTTTTGCTCAGTGTCAGTAAATTTTACACAACAAAGAATATGTTAGATTATGAAGTAAAAATTAATTCTTTTTACATATTAAATAAGTTATTCTTCCTGTTAACTTTGAACAAAGGGAATTCACCAACTAAAAATTGATATGAGCAGTATATTTAGACTATTTAAGACTACTTATAGATCCTCAAGGAAAGGGTTGATTGCCAGATTGCATTTACTGTGCAGCCACACTTACTCACTGACTGCCTTGGTTTATATGAACTCATTTTAAAATATTGTATTTTGGGCATTTTATGTAACTTGGAAAAGGTAACCATTACTTGCCTTGTGTATAAAATGTGCATAGGAATGTGTCCAATATCAATTACATTGTTTATGCTGGTGTGTTATAGTAATGGTATACACATTTGTGTCCAAAGTCAATTACATTGTTTATGCTGGTGTGTTATAGTAATGGTATACACATTTGTGTCCAAAGTCAATTACATTGTTTATGCTGGTGTGTTATAGTAATGGTATACACATTTGTGTCCAAAGTCACATTGTTTATGCTGGTGTGTTATAGTAATGGTATACACATTTGTGTCCAAAGTCAATTACATTGTTTATGCTGGTGTGTTATAGTAATGGTATACACATTTGTGTCCAAAGTCAATTACATTGTTTATGCTGGTGTGTTATAGTAATGGTATACACAGCATGCAAATGAAAATGCATATTTTTTATTATTTGCTGAAATAGACAAATTTACGATTCAAGTAGAATATTTGCTATTATGAATTGCATGTCAAGCTAAGGAGACAGAGCTTTTCCTCAATGTAAATTTAAGTGATTTCAATGATGTAATTATAGTACAAATGAAAACAAACCTAATTCATTAGACAAACATTACAATGCACATTTTTGTTCTAATTCTGGATTTTTTTCATTCAAATAATTTTAGTTTATGTTCCTTTTTTTCCATTAGGTTTAATAACTGAAATCAGTTATAAAGTCAGAGGACATGGGTTCCATTAGGTTTAATAACTGAAATCAGTTATAAAGTCAGAGGACATGGGTTCCATTAGGTTTAGTAACATTAGTGTGATAAAGTCAGAGGACATAGGTTCCATTGGGTTTAGTTTGATTTGTTCCTTGACAGCACAGCCTTCAAAGGTTGTATCATGCTGACAACCACTGTGGCAAAATGAGAAAAGTGACTTACTCAATGACACAAAATTGTAGCTGATCTGTGGCAAGATGAGAAAAGTGACTTACCCAAGGACACAAAATTGTAGCTGATCTCTGGCAAGTTGAGACAGTGACTTACTCAAGGACACAAAACTAGCTGATCTGTGGATAGTTGAGGAAAGTGATTTACCCAAGGACACAAGACTGTAGCTGATTTGTGGCAAGTTGAGAAAAGTGACTTACTCAAGGACACAAAATTGTAGTTGATCTGTGGCAAGTTGAGGAAAGTGACTTTCCCAAGGACACAAAACTGTAGCTGATCTGTGGCAAATTGAGAAAAGTAACATTTCTCAAGGACACAAAACTGTTCTAGCTTTTTCTTATAGCTGGAATCAGACCCATACCCTTCTGATCAAAGATTTGATTCTTTATCTAGAAATCAACCCATTTCATATAGGGGGGCATTTGTTCTTTTTAGATAGTCAGGGTTGACATGCAGATGGACTTATATTTCATACTAGGACCACATTCAATATATTTTTACATTGACATTAAGAAATCCATGTAGATGAACTTATATATTACCATTCAAGTATTATTCTACAGTTCGGTACAATATTTCTCATGATAAGACAATAATCTAGTAAGAAGGAAGCTCTCTTATTATCAGACAAAGATATTGTTAGTAAAGATATGTACCCAAATTTTGTAAAATCATTAGATCTGAGCTTATTATCCAGCATGGGCTTACGATAGGGTGAATACATCATGATGTTTTATAAAGCTAACAACTGACAAGACAGTTTTGTTGCCAAGACTGATAGCAAAACTCAAGATTGCCTAACTATAAAGCATAGTTTAAATATCTTTATTTTTTATTTGAAAAAAGTCATTCAGTTAATTTTAATACAGTTCATTTTACCCATTTATGGATATTAATTTTTTGTTTTAGACAAATAATTTCATTGATTTTTAGTCTTTCCAAAAAAATAAATTTAAAGAAATTCATAAGAAATCATGTTAATGCAAAATTCACTTGGGTCAAAATTGCACAAGTGGGCAAGTATCTGTATAAAAAAGATTATTACAGCTGTCCCACATAATGTTTTTCATTGCAATAGCACAATATGCCATTGGACTCCATGACCAAATAATTTAAATTTAGAATTTTAAACATTCTTTAGATCTTCCAGCTGTATTAAAAATGTGGTTTGAAAGAAAACAAAACAAAGCTTGAAATGATATCTTTATTTCCTTTCTGGAATATTATTATCGAATGCACAAGAAGTAAAAAAATGATTGCTATAGCTTTAATTCACATTTTGTTTATTCCTTCCCTACCTCAACAGGTATTTGTCAGATTTTTAGTCTATAATGCAGTTTAATAATGAGGGAGAGCAAGGTGTAGTATTGAGGGTGAGCTAGGTTATTTTTTTTCCACAACAATTTGATTCCAGTTGGAAATTTTGGGTTGTTATTACCATATATACTTGTTTCTCAGTCCAGTCAAACTGCAGACTGCATAGACCCTGATTTGCCAGTCCATACAGTTGGGTCTGTGCAGTTAGGAGTAATCAGTAGAACAAAAACAAAGACCCTGATCTGCTGGCACATTATGTAACAGCAGATCCGGGTCTTGTTTCTTGCCTTATGAGTACAAATGGTAAGTAATGATTGTAGCTTTAAGATGACACGTTATTGTTGAATTTATTTACTTATATATTTCAGAAACTTTTACATGGTACAAATGTCATATTAGCTTTCATATGTCTTTTACTTTTTGTATTTATTTTTTCAATGCATATTGAGGGGATAAATGTAAGTTATTATTGGAAGTTTGAATACTGTAAGCTTTATTTTTATATTGTGCCAGAAAGGGGTTCATTTATGTATACATGTGGAAGTATTTTATATATAGTTTATGTATATCACTGGGAAGTTCAATTTCTTAAATAAAAATAATATCTCAATGGGGTATTCTCTGCTACAACATACATGTACTAATTGTTTGTATTTTTAATTCTATTTTACATTTGATACCATGATCCATACAGCCTAGGCAAAACCTTAAATTTGAAAGGACGACTGCCTTGAAACTCTGGTACCTAAATTTTGGAAAGGTTGTTTTTATCCTTAAGTTTCTTGACAAACTCCTTGACATTTTGTCAACATTTCTCAAATTTATCATGAGGAATACAAAACATGAAGACAAAATAAAACATTACCTTTAATTTCATACTTTTTGTTATCTACATATTTCCCAATATAATAAACAGATAAATATAAAAAATAGGAAAACAATTTACTGCAGTTACATCTGTTTGTTCTTGTGCTGCACTAATTAGTTTTGTTTGGGATTTTACTTCAACTTTTGATAACCTATGGAGAAAGTTAAATTTCTGTTATAAAACATACACCTTTAATTTTTTTTTGTTCTTAAAAACACCTTATGAAAGAAAACTCTGGAGCTGTATGAACCATGGATGACATATATACTCACATACAAGTCCAACTGAAAACTGCACAGATCCAGATCTGCCATGGCATAATGCACTGACAGATCAGGATCTATCTTAAGTTGGACTCGACTTATAAGCAAGTATAGTAGGTACTCATGAAATTACAAATTCATATGTACTAGACTTGAAGCAAGTGCTTCCATTTAGTTCAGTAAGCAATACTCGGCGTCTGGATTAAATGTACTCTTACTAAATCCTTCAAGGCCTGTTTTTCTTTCCACAAGATTTCACTTATATTTTGGTCAAGAGTATAGATACAGGTTGCATACTTTTTCATGGGATCTTATTTTGTTAGATTACAAAAAGTTGGAATTTTATATAATAAATAAATAGAAAATGCATTGTAAACCATTTTGTGTCTTTTCTTTTCATCAGAAAATTTAGTAATCTTTGCCTGTATGCTACTGTTGATTTTTGCTAACATAGAAAAAAAATACTATTAATCTATGTTGGCTCCTTCTGCTGATGTGTGAAAGAAAGGGCAACTCATTCTATGGTGGTATTTGCAGACACCTTGCCCATGTAGATGAAATTTTCAAGTCTGGCACTGATACACTATGTGTACTTTTTTATTCTAACAACATAATTGACTCATTATCTCAGATGTATTAAGGTTCATAATTGATCACCAGAGGGTTATCATTGCAAATTTGTGAACTAATCAAACTTGCAAGATGAATCATTACACACCTGCCTTCACTGTCTTTATATATAGATTTGTTTTCATAAGAATCAACACTTTACAGGTTCACTAAGTGCTGTTATTTACAGGTAACAAATTACAGATATAGGAATAGATGTAGGCAATTAACATTACTTTTTGTGTGTGATTGGTTCCCTTTTGGGGTCTTCAGATTTCATAAAGACTCTCATCAATGATTTAATTTCATTTGATTAAAAAATATGTTCTCCAGACCAGTTTTCAAAGTCATTGTCTCACAAATAACATTTATTTGTATATATCAGTGTTATACTTTGGGGTTTTTTTGAGATTCTAAATTGAAAGTACATCTAAACCTTAGCAGTCTGGGAAGGATGGCATTCAGCTGAAACACTTGCTGTCAGATCTGACAGAATGCAAGATGCCTGAACATTAGTGGTGCTTGGTTAGGTATGTATTCATGGGTAATAATCCAACCATTCCAAGCGACATCAAGATTACCATTTTTTACACTTGAATGTATCTGCAATTGTAGCCCGAATGGAAACCACATTAGGGGTTTAGGACAATGGGAGTCAAGATAGGTCAACACAGTCTCCAACATGCTCATTTCAAATCTAATCACTGATTAGCCAACAACCAGGGCCAGTATTAGATCAATTGGACCAATTTACCAAGTATTATCAGGAGTGGGAGCAAACACTTGCCAACACAACCATTAGAGAAAGAGTCACCTGTGCCATCAAGGTAAAAGCCAACAATGCTGTCAAGGATCTGCTATGATTTTAATGTTATATTATATAATAGAAAGGAAATTTAACTAAAATCAACAGACTATCTATTTCTCCGAGATAAAAATGGGAAAAATTCAAGACAAATTTATATTTTTGTGACTTAATTTCCAAATAATTCTAAATGTCTTATCACAAATCCAAAATTAAAGGAATGTTCTGAAAATATATTGTTCCAAATGAATTTCACTAGTCTTGAATGTCATGATGTGCCATAATGATGCAATCCATAATGTCTTTTAACAATACTCCCAGAGTAGTGAGTTAGTCCAAAAGTCAATGAGCACTTTGTAATTTCAATGAATAATTTAAATAATTCTAGTCAAATTATATCTGAACACAACTGTAAATCTGATAAATAGATTTCTCAGACTGATTTTAAAATCATGAATGAATAATTTATTTACCAAACCCCTACTGATACATATATCTCTTGACTTATGACATAAAAGAATGTTCTGGAAAACTAATCATTCCAGTAGTCCTGAACTAAAATTATAGAAAACACCTTGTTTACAACTTACAAACATGCCAAAAGTCAGGTATGTGAAAACTATATTCACAACCCATGATCACAGTCAAAAGTAAAGCACACAATATAAGTTAAATACACCTTCCTTGATAAAGAAAAAGAAAGATTTATACATTAAAGCTCTCTTTTCTATATAAGACAAAAATACATATCATACCATAATAATGAAAATTAATATGGAAGATGTTTTATAAATTATGCAAAATAAACACAGAATATAGGAGTACTTCTTTACATGTGAGGGAGGTATCCACAGTCATATTAATATTTCTTCTGATGTGTTTAATGTCAATATTGCATTTCTGAAGCATTAAGCCACTTTTCAGCAATCTATGATTTTTGTGTTTCATTTTGTTAACGTAAATAAAGGGTTTGTGAGCACTGAATTCAATAATTGTAAGAAGAGTTCAACAAATATGCACTTCAAAATGTTGCAAAGCCACTTTCCAAGCCATACATTCCATCTCGATTGTGGAATATTTTTTTCTAGTGCTTATTTGTTTTGTTTTTTAATAGCAACTGCCTGATCCATGCTATTGTTATCTTCTTGAATAAATGCTCCAAAATACTCTACATCACTTGCATCAACAGACATTTAAACAATTTAAAGAAACTTCCTGTCCATCAATTATGCAGAAATTTAAGCAAAATTACTGATAATATCCAGCCATACCCAAAATTGCATAAGATACTTTTTACTATTAAGGTACTGGAAATTCAAAGATAGCCTTGGCTTTATCTTCAACTAGTTTTTAACTTGACCTTGTCCATCAATATATCTTAAAAATGTAAAACAAGCATGGCAAAACTCATGCTTACTTAAAACACCTGTCAAATTTGCATCACTCAGTAGATCAAAGAATTTTTAATGGATTGTGGGTGATCTTTCTTGGTATCGTTTTAGATGTTCATATAATCGATGTACGTGTGGCCATATGTTAATCATATTCATTAAATGCTGGAATGTTGACAGAGAATTTTTAATACCAAATGGCATCATTTTAGACTAATAAAGCTTGCCTAGAGTTGCAAATGCCGAAATTTATTTATCTCTTTCGGTGCGTAAAATTTTGCCATATATAAAAATTAATGCTAGGAGACATATTTTGCATTTCTAATTTATTCAATGGAATCAGTTTCTTGGTATTGTAAATTAATCCATTTTGGTAATACTATTAACTTTTCTATAATAATTACGCATGCAGAATATATACACAGGCTTAGGCAATATAATACATGGCAAATCCAGGTACTTTTACTTGGTTCTATAAAATTATTATTCAGTAAATATTGACTTTTTTCAAATATTCCGCTTGAGAATATTCATCGTCTCTGTCATGATAGCTATTACTTGTTAGAGTTCGTGTTGGAATATCATAAAAAGTACACATATTCACTTTATAGTTGTTTTAGTTCTCTCCTTTCCTGTTTCGTTGTATGTGAAAATTTCAGATTGTATAATATTTCTGAATTTAATTTTGAAGACTGTTTCAGTCAGAGTCGCTATAGTCAGATTGCATCTTATTGTTCACTGTCTCTAACAAAGTATTCCTTAACATATTATATGACAAAATTGTTTCTGTTTTCATCTTTAATGAGTGTTAGTGGTTTAATTTCTTTTCAATTGTATAAGGGACATACAATTGATCTCAAAGAGGTATGGGCAAGAGAGCCAGAATTTTATCACCAGGTCGAAAACTCCTTTCCTGTATAAACCTGTCATACTTTAATAGCATCTATTATAGAGTAGAGTGAAGATGAGTTCTTGTTACTTCACGGTTTTTTGACAATTTATATTTGAGATCCGGGACATTGTCAAGAAGATTAATCCGGAAATCTTTATTTGAAAGAAGTTTCTCTTTTAATAACTTGTATGGTCTCCAGATATTATGTCCAAGAACCAGTTCAAACCTCAATTATTGTTGCACCAATTTCCCAACAGTAAACAACAGAAAATGAGTATCTCATCCCAATCCTTTCCTGTATCAAAACAATATCACCGAATCGCATTCTTGGAAGTCTGAAGACCCTTTGACTTTAAGGTTGATATGCAGAAGATTCAGACAGTTAGATACATGATTCATGCATAACTTCTTGGAAAATTCCAGACATAAAATTTGATCTTTGATCAGACTGGATATATTTGGGAAACCCAACAAGTGTAAAAACTTTACCAAGCTTTACATTGGTTTGAGTCTAAAAGGAATTGCTTCTGAAAATCTTGTGCATGCACGCATTATGGCCAACAAATATTGGCTGACTGACTTGGTCCTGGGTAAGAGACGGCCACATTTTCCCATAAGGGCCACGTTTTTTTTCACAAAGTAACAAACTGGTACTTGTGTGGCTTTTAGTTTCACTAATAGCCTTCTCAAACAAACAGGATATATGAGAGGTATTGTTCATGTTCAACAATGAGAGATTGTCTTTTGTGACACTGATAAGTACATAGAGAATGAGTTTGTAAAGCTACTGACTAATACCAAAAGCAAAGATGATCTTATTTAAAAGACTCCCCAAAGATGTTTCAACTAAAGGAGTAATTTCCAAATCAACATCATTCTCAAGAGCTCGTTTTAGCATAGCTCTGGTAACTGCAAAAGCAGGATACAAATCTGATATTTCACCATCAATAGGATCAGCCTTTCTTTATCTAATCAAGGTTTATCAGCCATTACTGAATTAACTACGGCTCTGTCTGCAGTTAGATCATTGTCTAGTGATAAATTAATACATCATATAGGTAAAGATCCCACTGTTCCAATAGTCACGTGTTCTGAGACTAAGTCTGATGACAAAATCATGCAATATACAAGAACATTAACAAATCCGCACTCTACATTGGCGACTTCCCGTAGTGTTGTTGTGCTCTCGCGTCCGTAACTGTTAACAGGCGTTTTCGTATATATTTCAAGGATAGTTTCTAAAAGAAGGAGGTGGAACTCTACTGAAATTATGAGCTACTGAGAGGATGTAGGGTGAAGTTGTTTACATTTGCAATGTGCAAAATGGAGAGAATGTCGCTACATGCTACTTTTATGTACTATGGCTGAAATTTCTTCAGATATTATACTTGTAGAAATTCTATATGATTTAAGCATACAGTTAACTAACATAACTGCTTCTTTATGCTAAAAAAAATCAGCCTGAATTTGTCCAAAATACACTCTCTTTAGCAGTTCATAAGAATAGTCTTGCCTATATGGAATTAAATTGATTTTGTGTTAGTTTTAAAGTCTTTTCATTTTATATTTCTTTTAATTACATTTTTTTTGTAATGATGATTTTACGGGATTTGACATTTTCGAAAAATCACTTCTATATTTTGACCTGATTTGAACGAAAAAGGTATTACAATATCAGTATTTTAACTCACCTTGATTGCAAACACTAAGCGAAGTTGAATGGCTGTTACCAAGATCATGATCGGCCTACGTGTTATCTTAATTGTAAACCGTTTTTCTTTATTAATTTATTCAAGTGAGAAAATCTGATTTTTAGATAGAGCTATTCTAGCATGTGTGTAAAACAACATTTTTCACTGTGATGTTCAAATTATTGATCATATTCCCTCGTCGCATGGGCCACCATATGATGTAAAATCGCGACTTTAAACAGACGCTCTCAAGTAGTTTTAGGCAGTCGTATGTCTACACCTCAGAACTCAAGTTGTTTCTATTGTTGATGCCAGCTTTTTCTGAAGTTCATCTATATGTTTGAATTTAATAATTCCTATACTTTAGAAAGCAAAACTAGTGTTCTTTTGTATAAAATTTCTGGGAGAAAAGATATTCAGTGGCAATTTGTCCTGGAATACTAAACAGAACAATATAAATCGTGTTTCAACGAGGAATTGTTACCATCAGTACAGCGACCTCATCTGACGTCATCGTTTTCCATATTGGACTTCATAGAGATTTGAACCTGGATTCAGTTAATACTGTTTAGTGATAGGACTTATATTTCTCAATTATATGATTAATTTTTGGACTATTTTCACAAACCGTAAATCCTATTTCATATTTTACCTTTTTTTCTAGGGAAATAATTTATTTTGTTTAAAATTTAAAAAGCTTGTTGATTTCACTCTTTGCTTTTGTTACATTTGTACGAGCCTACACCTAACCATAAGGAAAGTAGACAATACTAGCTTCTAAAAGTGCAACGAATGAATGACCAAATATTAAAAGTGTAAGAAAACGTTATCGGCTTTTTTTTTTTTTTTTACAATTTTTCATGTGAATTTTCAAGAATGAACCGGTAAATTGCAAACGCTCAACGTGGATATCGATGACAATGGTATGAAGCCAAGAGGATTCGTCGCGTAAAATCTGGCCTAAATCACCAAGAATTAGGAAATTCGGTTGTGTTGGTTGTTTTGTCAAAAGATAATGTTGATGATTCTAATAATATGAAAAAACAGTATATGGATGCAACAAAAGTTGAGTAGGTGCTTTCACCAACCAAGCGTAGAAATTTCGTGGAGCCTAGTTAAAAGAATATTAAACAGCAAAGCAGAGGAAGTAATTGACGTCTTAAATTTTGCAAATAGTCGACTTGTTTTCGGTGATTGTGAAAATTATTGTGATAGAGCTAAGCTTCGCATCTTAAGGATGCACGGACCCTGCATATAGTTTCTCTTAAGCTGTACTCAGTGAATGATGATACTGATCAATGAAAAGGGGCATCTTGGCTGAATGACACTAATCGACAAACTGGACATTAAGAATATTTCCAATCTAATTAAAATCGAATCTCCCCGTCCTATGCAGGGCCAGTTTAAGACCTTTGGGGACCATGAACACAGCCAACATAGGAGCCCTGTCCATAGATATGGTTACATTACTATAAAGAATACATTGCCTGTGAAATTAGATGATAATATACTGGGTCCCTTGAGCCTCAAAAGCCCTGCCTGTGAAATCATGCGATAATATTAAGGGCCCGCTAAGCATCGGCGGACCTGGGCACGTTGCCCACTTTGCTCTATGGATAATCTGGCCCTGATCCCAGGTGAAGATCTGACAGCGATCGATCACTTAGAGGTCATGTTCTGGTGACTTTTGAATTAGCCAATGTAAATGCAGCTTTCAGAATTTTGAAAGTGACACAGATCGTACGGCAGACATTGATACTATTCAGCCATGCTGCTGAGTCTCCCAAACCAAAGGTACAAGACTTCATCTGATTGGCTGATAAAATTAGTGATTATGATACTAACATAGGCCGCCAGAACATGTCCCCTAATCGGTCTCAGTCAAATCTTTACGTACGGCAACGGATATCTGATTTTAATCAGATTGCAAATATTTCACATATATAGTATAATAACGTTGGTAGTTGAATATGAAATTCAGTTAGAAGGATTCAATGTTTATTCGAACTGTAGCTTCACCATATTTGGTGTTTGTCTTTAAGGTTTATTATGTTGGATTCTGATCAGCCATGCGATGACGATGTTGCAGATGTATCGACGAGCTGTTGGATCAGCTGATAGGGATGCTAATGTCGATGGTTTGTGCCGCTTCTCAACCAATATCTGTGTGATAACGGTGTTAATAGATCCTCGTATAATATTAAATACTCTCTTCTCATGGGTCAAATAGACATTGACTGTTGGGGCCACTTTTGTCAATACCAACCCTAGGCCAGTTTAGTATCACTGCTTTAGCGTGCTAAAACTTCCGGTCACAGTCGACATCAGCAGCCTTAAATAAATACGTGCAAGGATTATTGCGACAACGACGAAGCTGAAGTCACCGATAAATCGAAAGTGAGAGAATCCTCTGTCGATAACTCTGAAATCTTTGATTCAACATCTCGACTGTTATTGAACTCGCTTGGACGGGTAATAGTTCGTGGGCGAAAACAAGAACTATCGTTGCTGACACCAATCAAACAATTAATCACTGCCGGTCTACAGCAATCCCTGAAATATATATTTTCCAGAGACAACATATATCCCTGCAAGATAGTTCTTATATGATTGCATGGCACTGTGAACAAGGTTGGTCTGTCGAGCATTTGTACTTCACGAGAACGATATTAATAGAAAAACTGTGATAAACCCTCAAAAATATCGACGCGAAATAATAATCAAAGGTAAATAGCAACGATGGTGTGACATCACCAAGAAAACCATTTTTACTCACGAAGTACAAAATGCATATGTTTTGTGTAAATGTTAATTTCCATGCTCGCCACGACAACAATGGTTGGATATGGTGTTATTCGAATTGCGACTACAACTATGATAGGCACGCCAATCGGAATGGTTGTCGGAGCCTTATTAGTAGTAACCGATGTGACTGGCGGTACCGGACAAATACATTTATGCATTGACGAATGCGCGTCTATTTGGAAATTCTAGCGGCTACGCAAAGGAGTCTAAGCACACATGTGAAGCTGTAATCATTGACTATCGAAGATAAAACGATTACCACGGTTCAAAACTGAAATGGAAAACCATCCACATTTTCGCGCATAGATAAAGTCATCTTGTAAAACGTCCAAAGAAAGTTGCTCTTCCCCAAAGAAATAATTTTTTTTATTAAAATGTTAAAATAATATATATATATATATATATATATATATATATATATATATATATATATATATATATATATATATATATATATATATATATATATATATATATATATATATATATATGTGTGTGTGTGTGTGTGTGTGTGTGTGTGTGTGTGATATAAAGAGAACAAGTAGACCTTATATATGATATAAAGAGAACAAGTAGACCTTCCGCAGAAAGTTGCTAAGTAAATTCAAAAGCTGCATCGTTTCATTTCTGCCAAAGATGTCTAATAATTATATGAAATCTTCTTAACTAAATTTATATCAGATTTGGAATGGTTTCAAATATTGTCTGGATGTAAAAATGATTTTGATAGTGACAAGAAAGACCTTCGGCCCATGCTTGAAAATATTTAGTTAGCACTAATTGATTTGATGATTTAGTAGAACAAATATTCCTTGATCAAACATTACTTTTAAAAAGTGGAAGAGAATCGTTTAGGTCACTTAAATAAGCTTCTAATAAATGCTTGCAACGCTCTTAGCATTATCCGAGCGCCTTATTGTGAAATTCATAGGGTATTTTATAGAACACCAACAATTTGGACCGAAGGCAAATGGATGACAGAAGAAATATTAAATAAAGTATTTAAAAAAACCCCGGAGTTTAAATAGGATTCATGTATACGTCACTCAATAGTATCAAACTGACCTGTATAATAAGACCACGCTTACCTTTCACAGCTCCCCATCCCCTGAACTCCTGACGTAGCTTCTACTTATGCTACATTCATGGATAGACGAATGTGTAAAATACTGGGGGGGGGGGCGGAATCAGTGGGGGAAACTAGGTGTTCTGTGCTGGGGGGGGGAATCGTGCTTTTTGAAACTGCAATCATGCAATCATTGTACTACTGATATTGATACATAATTGTAAAGAAATGATGTAGGAAAAATTGTCTCCAATCGTACGGACAAGGAACATAACTCATAATCAACCCTTATTACCGTAGTAAAACTGTTACCCTATAGTGGTTTAGCTTCTTTTCTTTTTTAAAAAAAAATAGGAATCTAACATTTAGCAAATTAATTGTTTGAATTTTTAAATAAAAGGAACGAAGATGTTAACTTTTTTTGCAATAACACCTGATATAATTTCTAAAAGGGTGAATTTAGACAAGATTTATTTCCAGATAATTTATTAGTAGCGTACTGATTGGAAAATGAATCCAAATTTTATTAAATTAAAACTATTATGCAGTTCTAGATATGATATGAAGGTGAGCTCACTTTTAATGCTAGCTTCAGTTTCAGTCTTGAAACGCCACCATGTGGAATACTTTAGTGCTTTTCGTAACTACTCTATACCGGGAAAATCAACCCGTGCGATCCAACTTCCCACTGAGATATCGTGCTCTGTAAAATGTCTCGAAGCAGGTATTATTCCGTTTTTCATGTCTTCAGAAGACATATTGATTGTAATTCAGTTGTTAATTTACCAAAATAGTACATTTAAAGTTCATCCAAAACTTCATTTAAAAATATATATGACTCGTTATAAAAACAAGTGGTGCTAACAGCACAGGGGATTTGAACGAATGAAATTAGGTGTATTGGTCAGTGGATAGACGGGGAAGGGAAGGGAGGCAAGATTCAAAACCTGTAACATTTTAGTCTAGATATCCTTATAACGTTATTTAAACAATTAATATTGTACCTGTATTAGTTAACATAATGTTCTTTTTTTAAATTATAGTCCCACAGTGTATTAGAAGTTGCTGTTATGTTATGGGTATAAAAAGTTTTTTTTTTTTTGCTCATATTAAATCCTTAATGTGAAACAAATTTAAATGCATTATATTAAAAATAAATTTAGATTGCATGTATTATTGTAATAAAGGTACCATATGATCGTATATCACCATTGTGTTTTCATGGATAGGAATATTTGCAGCATAATTACCAAGCAGACAGAAGCCATAAACTAGAGTATTCCACAGTATTTAAAACTGTATTCCATTTTTAGTTTAAAAAAGGCATAACGCAAAATGTGATAACATTTGTATTTTACTTTATTAGAAGTAAAAGTCATTTAGCATTTCAAGCAAGTTTAAGTAGTCCAACCAATTAAGATTCATAACACAAAATGCTCATCAGCATGCACCAGTCACATTGGTCCTAACAGTTAATCCAAAATTATTTTAAGTTCATATATATATATATATATATATATATATATATATATATATATATATATATAATATGTCACCATGAAAATAGGGAGATGTTTGCACTCTGTCATCTATTCAACAATTCATGTGTTTGAGAGTCCAAACAACTGTTAAGTCCATGCTGATGGTGGTGGTGGAGGATTATTTGGGTAAGAAAGTCTATTTAGAATTTGTCACTGTACCTAAACATGTCCTAAAGGTTCAAGTATATTTTGCACAGATTTTATAACATTATCCCATTTTGCTTCAGTACACTGCATTAATCAATGTCATACATTGCCTGTCATATAAATTTTCTTTTCAAATATAATGATTATAAATAGCAGGAATTAAATTGCTGTCTATAGAATTCCACTGAAAATTCATATATGATCCTTCTAGAACTAATGAAAAATTTAATTTTGTGTAGCTCAGTTTGAATCAAATTACTCAAAGGACATATTCATTATTAATAAAATCAATAGTTGTATCCAATATTTTATCATATAGACTTATGAATCAAGGACTTCTGTTAATGAATTTGTTACCAGTTTTGCACTCAAATCTCTTTTCTTAGTTGCCATTTTATGCAACAGCTCAGATGAAGCAATGAAAGATTTCCTATATTTTATAAACTTATAATAATATTTAATTATTATTTTAATAATCTGCCATGAAAATGAGTAAAAGCACATATTTAAAGTTATTTTGAACTTTCTGTACCCAGTTCTCCCCATCTTTTGCAACTTTGCTCTATTCTAGCTGGGAAGAGGTAATTTTGACATTTTTAAAAGTAGTAATTAAAGTTAATGCTAAAGCTTTTGTATAATTAAAGATTACTTATTCAAGAAAAACTTAGAATTTTGGAATCATTCTAGTACAATAACACATTTTATTGATATGAATGGAATGAAAGAAAATTCTGGCAAGCAAGATATACTGACATTAAATCTGGATAATTCTTAATGACACTTCTGGGGCTAACAGGCACACCTAATTGATGTAGCAGAATCAACCCTGCACAGATGTTATAAACAATCCTGAACTGTACTTACATTTTTAAACAATCTTTGATCAGTTGCAAAATTCTTAGAGCACCAGTCTGTGGTAAATATGTACATGTATCCAGTTTTAAAACATGGTGATCACAAGGACAAGTGTTTAAAACATCTATATTGTTCTGTACGGTTTCATTTTCTGTTCTCTGTATTGAATTTTAGCACACAGTGTATTGTTTACTCTTGCATCATGGATTTTCAATATTATGAACAAATATTTTATTGTATCTAACAAAGAACATACATTTGAAGAATTTCACATTTGTCAAACACAGGTTCAGTTGTTGGCTATTTAGCTAAACTTTTTTGGGATATTGCACTTTTTAGCACTTACCCATGAATTGTTAAAGAGAAGATGATTTAATTATGGAATTGCTGACTGACTATATGCATTATGGACTCAGTTAACAGCAATAATGTGTGATTGTAAATGGCTACAAATCTGGTTTGTGTTGTTATTGTAAGGCTTAAAGCCATTTTTCATGCTATACATGGTGGCCAGTGTTAATGGTGGAGGAAGAAACCAGGAAATCCCCAGAAAGAACCACTGACCCACAAGAAGCTACTGGCAAGCTTTCTCACATATCCACATTCACCGAATCCTAGACTTGAACTCATGAACTCACTCAGACAGAGGTGAGATGACAGTGATCCATAACAGACAGTGTCTTAGACCAATAGGCCACTCGGGGGCCCCCAAATCTAGTTTGTCTAGAGTAGTTTCTGAAGTACCATGAGGTACTTGGTCATTATTGTCAACATTTTGTTATTTTTGATCTAGTCAAGCATTGTTTTGCTTGCCTCATATATTTCAGGACCATGTTGCTTTCTTTTAATACAGTGTTATGTCAAATTAAAGAACAAAAGTATTAAATTACTTTTAACAAGAAAATATAAATAACTTGCATTTAAAAGAATTCAAATCGTATCAATTCCACCAACATTAGTACTAAATGAACCATTTTGATCCAGCCTCCATTCAAGAGAGTTAGACCTGGGCATCATAGAAAGAAAGATATTTGATTGGCCAAAAGAATTGAAATATTTTTAGGTCACCTAGATTTTTACCTGTCAGATATTTGTTTTACTTTCTCTGTTTTATAAATAGAATGCAACAGCATGCATTGATTAAAATTTGGTGGGAAGTAGCAGAAGCACTTAAAATACTCCTTTTGAATGTAAGTTGGCAACATTTTTGTAGTGAATTACATACTTATAGAAATAGGTGTTGGCATCTTTCCTTGTTATGGCAATGTACCAAAAAACATTCAGCCTTGAAAATATTGGTGATCTGTTATAACATTGCCTGACCACATCAAAAGATTTTGATATTTTATGTCTCTTAATGAGTTCAGACTCATACAGATATGTTATTGTTGTTGTTATAGGGTTTAACGCTATTTTTCAAGATAGGCTATACATGGCAGCCAGTATTAATGATGGAGGAAGAACCCTGGAAAACCCCAGAAAGAATCATCAACCCATGATAAACTGCTGGCAGGCTTTCTCACTTACCCATGTTAACCAAGTCTATACTCGAACTCACTTAGACTTAGGTGAGATGGCAGTGATCATTAACGGTCATCGCTTTAGGCCACTCTGGGCTCCCATAAAGATGTGTGACAGCTTATTGAAATTAAAACTTTCTCCACATGAAAATGACCCTTCAGTTACTGAAGACTGTTGCAGTAAATGCAAACACTATTAAGAAATAAATATTTGGGGCAGTAAATGCAAACACCAATGAGAAATCAAAATTAGGGGCAGCAAATGCAAACACCATTGAGAAATCAAAATTAGGGGCAGCAAATGCAAACACTGTTAAGAAATAAAGATTTGGGGCAGTAAATGCAAACTCATTTGAGAAATCATGATCAAGGGCAGAACATGAAACTGCAACATACAGTGTAATAATTTCACAGTATTTTAGTATAAAGCTTGCATCCTGTACCTGTTTTAAAATAAAAAAAACTACCATTTCCTTTGCAACATGTTCAGCAGAGGTTATTTGTAAATGACACAAACCAAATGTCAAGAGATGTTGAACTTCCATCCTTGTTAAGAATCTGCAGTATACTGGGCCCAGTGACAAGTACATAATAACATTTTATTTACCCCAGTGACAAGTATGTAATAATGTTTTATTTGGCCCAGTGACAAATACATAATAACATTTTATTTATCCCAGTAATAAGTATGTAATGTTTTATTTGGCCTAGTGACAAGTACATAGTAAACTTTTATTTGGCCTAGTGACAAGTATGTAGTAAAGTTTTATTTGGCCCAGTAAATTTCACATAGTCAGTGTGTGTGGTTTTCCAAAAACCTTGGAAAATTTATACATTTGGCTCACAGTAATATTATTGAAAAGCAGTGGTGGTCTGAAATAAACAACTGCAATTATACTGATTACAAAATTGACTCAGCTATGTGATTTTATGCTAAAATATTTTTTGAGTACTCTTGTAATATAGATATGTTTTGAAGATAACAAAGTTGCCACACTGTTTTGCTAATTTTTGATCATCATCAACATTTCTTTATAATATGACATGATTATTTCAGTAGTTAGAACAGTGTGGAAGTGTAATTCATTTTAAAAACAAAATTTTGATTTAGTATGTACCATCTGCAAAGTAAAGTAAACCAAGCCAAGTAAACCTAGACCTCCTTGTTGATGAAATTTGAATTTTTGAAGCTCAGCAGCAAAGGAGAACATTTTATTCTTTGTACATGTTGCAAACACCATATCAGTATCAGATATCCCAGAGTATTCATCATATGTCAGCATTGTAATGTTATGTATGCATGTATTTTGTTTGTATTGTGTGTTTGACCTTTGTCCATAACTGAGGATGTCATTTTAGTGTGTACCTGAGTACTTGCATGATTTTGTCTTGTTTGTAAGTCATATATAGATGTTTACTTGAATACAAGTTCAGGATCTAGCCCTCTTTATAACCTCAAAAATGAAATTGTTTACAAATTTGATGGGAATATGAACCACATCTTGGTCATCTTAATATTCTTATCGAGTCTTAGGTTTTTATATAAAAGTTGTGACCAACAAAATTATTCACTCTTATCTTAGCATTAGTTTGAAGGGATCAGTTTTATTGTGTTCAATTATAATGTTTGAGGAATTATTTATTTAAATTAGTGGAATTACAAAGTGCTCATTAATTTTTTGCCTAAACTACTATTTTGGGATTATTTTAAACTCATTCAAAACATTCTGGATTATATCATTGTGACACAATAAGACTATTGGTATGTGAGCACATTCAAGACTTGGAATTCCTTTGGAAAATTTTATACATTTGGACTTGTGATAGAACTTTTGGGATTTTTTGGGAATACTTCAGAATACTGTATGTTTGACTTAAATTTTCATTTTATAAATTAGAGAATTAAATTTTATTTATTAAATTTTACAAAACCTTTTGGCTTTTCTTTTTCTGTTTCATAGTTTAAGATTAAGACCATATATTTGTAACAGAAACACCTACCAGAATGGGGACAATTCACAAAGACAAGAGTTCAGTCTTGAACAAAACTAAATTTAAACAATTATCGTCAGAAGACTGAATTGCTTTAACACTCTTTTGCTGTTGTGGATCATTTTCCAGACCTGTGTAACAAAATGTTCAAGAAGACCTTCAAGAAAGTTTGAATAACAGTATTGTCCAGTCTTTGATCAGTGCAAAGATGAATACTAATGACACTTGTATCAACTTTGAACCCTCCACTGAGCTACCGAGAGCAGCAGAGTCTACATGAGGAAGACTGGATTCCGCTGTCAATAAGTTTTCAAGACAGAAAGTTGGTATATTTTTTTTTAATGTTTATATGGTTGTAATGATGTGTGTACATGTATGTGTGTATGTGTGTGTGTGTGTGTTGTTCTTGCTTTTGATCATATATGAGAATGTTGATTCTATCCAGTATTTTTTTTTAATTTGAAAGTGTATTAATGCTGCATATTTTATATTTTTCAATTCAAATTTGAATTTCAAGTTATTTCATTGGAGTATATAACTTATTCTGAACTGTATGATGCTCATCTTTTGGGATCCCATAGGTTCAAAACCTCCCATACACTGTCTACATGGTGTTAAAGGCTGCTTAATCCAAACATTCACTTCAGTGTGGCTGACATTGTATGAGTGTGGCTGACATTGTATGAGTGTGGCTGACAGTGTATGAGTGTGGCTGACAGTGTATGAGTGTGGCTGACAGTGTATGAGTGTGGTTGACAGTGTACGAGTGTGGCTGACAGTGTATGAGTGTGGTTGACAGTGTACAAGTGTGGCTGACAGTGTATGAGTGTGGCTGACATTGTATGAGTGTGGCTGACAGTGTATGAGTGTGGTTGACAGTGTACGAGTGCGGTTGACAGTGTACGAGTGGTTGACAGTGTACGAGTGTGGCTGACAGTGTATGAGTGTGGTTGACAGTGTACGAGTGTGGCTGACAGTGTATGAGTGTGGCTGACAGTGTATGAGTGTGGCTGACAGTGTATGAGTGTGGTTGACAGTGTATGTTATAAACCAGTTCAATCCATTCAGGACACTACAATTCTGATAGAATGACACTAGTACAACCAAGTCAGGAAAATATTGTACCTCATTCCAACCCCCAAAAATGCAAAAAAATGCAAGGAAAAAATAAAACAAATTTCAAAAAATTAATCTTGTAATATCCTTCAAAATAAGTGTTTTAAAAACTGAATTTAAAAAATATTTAGGTATCACACTTATTAGTGATCAGAAATAATGGAACCTTGACTTTCAGGAGATATGCAGCAAAGCAAATTGTCAATTAAGATAAAACAATTTGCTTTGTAGCATCTTCAGACCTGCCATCACACAACATGTCATACTAAAATAAAATTTTATTCTCAAACCCTCTCCCTATGACAGTTACATTTAAAAAAAGAACTCTTTTTAGTTATCTTAGAAAGAAAAAAAATGGAAATAGAACACCACCACTTTATTGTTTGCCCATAACATGTAGCATGTATTAAAAGGTTACAAATCCTTGTTAGAGCTCTTATAAACCTATCCTTTGGGGCAGTTTATACAGCAAATTGTGTTAGAGGTAATCAAAGGTTTACAGCATTTAACTATTATGTGACTGAGAATAACTACTGTTAAGTCCTTTGAAGACTGCTTTGGGATGGGAGCCAAGTGCACTAGCTTGTATAAAGTTCATAAAGTTCACAAAGTTATTTTAAATTATATGTTAGTCAAAGAGATGCTAGATGTGTGTTCAAGAACAAGTTTTATTACACATTATTTCCTTCAATGAGAATGCTTAAGCTATAGGTATTAAAGATTATTGGCAAGATTATGAACAATGGCAGCATTTCATTGAAGTCAGATTTTATTCCATTTATAAAACACACAGCATTGATATTTCAGTTATTGGAGTAGTGTTCAAGAGTGGTTTGTGCATTATGTGGTTTGTGTGTTATGTCATGGGGAGGGGCCTATTGTGCCAAGGCATTTATTGTTGTGTTATCTGCAACCTCCACCCAGCCACCCCATTAACTTAAAAATAGTGTCCCCTTCTCCCACCCTCCATTCCCTATATGATGTACATCATTTTTTTTCTATGGAGACAAATTGCATTGTGGTTGTCACTAACTGAGTTCCAACCAGAATTCACTCTTAAGAACAAGAGCTCCATCTAGTCTCTTAAAAGGGTAATGATGAACACTAGGGGCACCTGCATTACTTTTAAATCTCTACTGAACTAGTGAGAGCAAAAAAAAAAGACCATATCATGCATGTATTTTGTCTTCCAGTGAATTTAAAGACAGAAAGTTAGTGTATGTTTCTTTTTTTTAAGTTTCTGTGGTTCTGATTATGTGTTTGCACAATTTGTATGGTGATGATATTGGACAATGCTAAGCCTATCAACTATTTTATCTGTAAGTATATTAAGTGCTCAGAAAAATTATTTTTTTTATTTTTATTTGAATTTACAATCAGTTATTATAGTCCTACACACTGACCCTCCCTGGTAACTCAGTCACATTTTAGTCTCATAATACCCCCAACACTGTCTGGGTATACAACTTTACCTAAATAAATGTAAACATTAGTTGGACCTGTTGTAGAATATGAGGATTAGTTTGATCTATTGTAGGATATAAAGATTAGTTAAACCCATTATAAGACCTGTGGATTATTGTCATTGTAGAATAAAAAGATTAGTTAGACCTGTTGTAAAATATGAGAATTAGGTTGACCTGTTGTAAGATATAAGGATTAGTCAGACATATTGTATAATATGGGGATTAATTAGACCTGTTGTAGAATATGAGGATTAATTAAACATGTTGTAGAATATGAGGATTAATTAAACCTGTTGTAGAATATGAGGATTACATGTAATTAAACCTATTGTAGAATATGTGAATTAGGTTGACCTGTTGTAAGATATAAGGATTAGTCAGACATATTGTAGAATATGAGGATTAGCTAGACTTGTAGAATGAGGATAGACACATAATATTAATCAGACCTGTTGTAGAATATGAGGAATAGCTAGACATGTAGAATGAGGATTAGTTTAATCATTTGTAGAACATGAGAATTAGTCATGTAGAATATGAGGATTAGCTACAACTGCTGTAGAATATGAGGATAGATTAGAACTATTGTAGAATATGAAGATTAGTTACAGTCATTATCTAATGTGAGGATTAGTTAGACCTGTTGTAAATTAGACCCATTGTAGAATATGAGGACTTGTTAGACCCATTGTAGGAAATAAGGATTAGTTAGACCTGTTGTAGGATATGAGGATTAATTAGACCTGTTGTGGAATAGGTTTCTTTAGTTTGGGACACACCACCCCCACTCCTAGATTTAAAAAAATGACATGAAAAATTCTCACGATGAGCAACTAGACTTGATACATCCAATCATGGCTGCCCACCTAGATTTCAGTTTTGAAAAGTATTCATGGAAACCCATACATCAGTGTACTTTGGAAGAAAACTGTATACAAAGACAAATCATTTCAAGAATCCACTGCTTCTGTTTGAACAAAATCAAACAGAATTAATTGAAATCAGCATGAATATACATACAAGCTACCCAGACCTCTAACAGAGTTATAAATTTACTTTGCATATTTTCCCAATAGCTATCAAAGATTGTATATTTTGCCATAACTGTTAATCAAAACTGTTCAGTCTTTGGAAAACCAATTGGATACATTTTCAAAATTAGCAGAAGCAAATTTTTTTGTGGTGCAGTAATGTTATTATGATCTTAATGAGAGGAACTGTTTTTATTATTATTATCAAGCATGGTCCTAGTTTTGGAGGGTTGAGGTAAACCACCTTTGTACAATTAAAATTGGACATTTTTCATTGAATATAAGAGAAAACTCCATTTTAATAAACATTAACCATTTCTCAAATCTAACCCTTGTTTTATATTTAAAAAAGAAGAAAGAACAAAGGATCCACTCCTGCTTCATTCCATAATGATGTTTGCAGTATTAGCATGAAGAATGGCTCATCAATTTTTAGGATACTAGTCTTTTTCAAGACCCTTTTTTGCATTTTTACTGCTTGCTGAATCCAGGATTGTTTTGGTTAAATATAATATTAAATTGGTGGAATATAACAGGATGCCAATTAAAGATTTAATAGTACAAGTTTTTATATGCCTTCCATGATGCAGACAATAAGTTATTTTGGTGGTCTGTTACCAGTTTTGTTTAAAAAAATTAGCTGTAGTTATCAACAATTCATAGCTACCAAATTCTATGCATAGCTTGCTCTTGAGGTTGTTATATATAAAATTTAATTGCGTGTTTCTTTGTTTTAAATTTTAAATTTTTATTTTATTCCATTACATGTTATTGTAATGATAATTTTGTATTTTGGATTTGATTTTTAATAGAAATTCAATACATTTCTGTTTGACCTGATAAACAGCCAGTAGTTTGAAAAATTATCTTTTGCTTACCTAGATTCGGAACCAGTGTCGGTTTAGAATAAATAACTTTTTCTTATTATTTCTAGAGTAAAATTCATTGATTTTAGTTAAAGACTATACTGGTGTATGTTAATTTAGACTTGTGAAAAAGTTTCCATGATGTTCTAGAAGGTGGTCACATGACCCCATCCAAGAATCTGTTTTGCATTTTATTCAGCATGTTATCATAAGAATCAACATAGTTGTTTTTTAAACGTTTGAAGCTCAGACGTGTTTTATTGTGACAAGCTTGAATTGAATTTTTCAATTTTTCAGAATTAGTAAATCATTTCTCTGGAAAATATACATATAAGTGCCCCTTTATAGAATTTTTTTAACAAAGACATTTATTGAAAATTTGGAATTCCAAACTGGAATATTATTTCTTTGTGATTCAACAAAGAACTGTCGACACAGCAACACTTTAAAGGTTATTGAAGATGTATTTGTCTTCCATCTTGGAATTTAATTTGGATTAGAACTTTGAGTCATTTAGGACTTTTATTTGATAGAATTTATAATTTTTTAATTCTTGGATTAATTTTTGGATCTAATAAGCCATAAGTCCTTTTTCTTATTTTTACCTTGTTTGTCTAGGAAAATGAATTATTTGTTAAATTTTACAAAGCTTGTTGGCTTTGCTCTTTTCTTGTTACTTTTGTATGAGCCTAGACACCTAACAGGTTAAGGAAGAACCCAGTCAGTTTAAGGTGAAAACCTGAAATGTCAAGGTTACTGTAACAGAAAAAGGAAAAATGGTTTACGAAAAATAATTTGAGCTGTCCATCTTCAGATATCAAAGTTTGTGAATAGCTTGCACTTGGGTCAGTGAAGAAGCTTGAAGATTTTGTAGTCAAAGAACAAAGTTACTATGGCTCAGCCCCAAAAAATGGTATTCACACAGTAACCTGAGTTCATCGCCATCTACTGTTACAAACTTTTCTGGAAGACATGACTTGGAGTAAGAAAGAATGTGAAAATATTTCATTGTCAGAAGCTCAAAACTCTTATTATTGAAGGATGCTATATGGTCAAGGTCACTGTGAAAGAAAAGAAAAATGGTTTCCACACAATAATTTGGGGTGCTTCATTAACTGTGGTAACTAAGCCTTATGGATGACTTGCACTTTTGGTAAGGATGAACCCAGTTGATTTTGATTTTGGTGGCGCTCTACAGTTTCGTATTTAGCATAGGGTTAAAATTTTAAAGAAAAAGAGTTTCCCCGGGTTTCCTCACTAGTTATACTGGTGTTTTAAAAGAGACTTTGTATATCTTAGGTATTGTTCAAAGAACCTTTAATTCCCTTTATTTTGATGTATGATTGATGGGTGTAATATGGGTTAGAGAGTATACAGCTTGACCTTACTGCAGATGTGAACCTTTCAAAAAAGTGCTAGCTCTACTTGCTCATTTTCACTTCTCGAACTTCAGAGGTAAATTGTAAAAAAAAGAGCCGATAACTTTTTTTTACATTTTATGTATTTGGTAATTCAGTCATTGCACTTTTAGAAGCTGGTATTATCTAGTTTGGCAAAATTCATTTTCCATATTTTAATAGCTGCCAAGAATAGTGTACTTTAGACAAATTTTGGTTGATTTTTGGAGCACAAGGGAGCAGCCATTTTAGTTCGCAGTGTCCTAAGCTCATTTTAAATTTTCAAAAGTACAATATCCAAAGAAATTTCATCCACATTACATGAAAGTAGTATATAGGTATGCCAACATTATCTCCACTGTGCATGTTTAAAATGCAAACAACTTCACCTTACATACATCACTCTCTCAAAAGTACTTAATAACTGGTGAGCGCCACCTTTACAAGTTCAAAGGTCAAGATCATTGATTGGAAAAATAAACTGATTTCTACACATTATCATGAGTTCACAATCATTTATGGCTACCAATCCTTGTGACAGGGATGTACTTGAGATAATAAAGAAGCCTATCAGTTTTAGTCAAAAGTTGAAAGGTTAAGGTTAAGGTCACAATGACTAAGGAATACAAATGGTTTCCACACAGTAATATAACATGTACATCACAGTCCTGCACCAATGATTAAAGATGGCTTACTCTGGTGATAAGAAAGAAGCCTGCTGGTTTGGGGTTTAAAGTTTAAGTCCACTGATTGAAAAAGAAAAGTGGTTTCCTCCCACAATTTTCAGTTATTTATATTATAAGAGAGCATGGGTTAGGAGTATGTGTCACTTACTGTGCTTGTACAATAACATCAAATACAACTATAATTTTAATACTTTGTTCAATTTACAGAGCTTTTGAAAATTTAATCTTTGTCTTGCAATTAGCTGCATGGTATCATTTTATGGACATTTAATAAATATACAGTATGGAGTGTTTCTTGACCATATATATGTACATCACACTTTGGCTAATTTTGTATTTTGATTGGTTTATTAGATAACGGTGATGAAGCATTTGTGTTCCATGAACACATTTCTAGTCTATGTTGTATTACTTTTTACTCATCTCTATTGACAGCAAAATTCCAAGATGCTCTTATCATCTCTTTTCCAGGAATTACAATTAATGATTGCCAGTAGGACTGACTAATGTTTAAGCTGAATCTATCTTAGTTTTGGGTCAGGTTCAATCTGCAGAAAAGCTTCTCTGGAAAACAGATAAAGTAGTAAAAATAATTATACAGCCTGCACAATTGCTCTTACTGTATAGATCATACAATTTATAGTACTGCTGCCACCTCCCAGGAGAGTACAATCCAAAAGAGGCAGGTAATATTGATAACCTAATGGTTTTTATTACATATTACCCTGAGGATATTGAATCTGAGGTCATGTGGACTTGTTTGCATTCTAAACTGGGTCTTTGTGGTATAACAAAAAGCCCCATACATTCCATAGGGAGGTAGTGGCTTAAACATTGAACATTGGAAGTTTAAAAGTTCCAGCATTCCCATTCACTTTTATACTTATAATTCTTAATAGTCAACATTGATGGTACAGTCATAGATTTTTTTTTAAATCTTTGGTAAATAGTGGTGTGCTGTATTTCATGAAAAAGTTTTGTACATGAAAAAAAATTCAATTTTAAAGTATGAAAAATTATGTGAATGAAATTAATTTTAATTGTTGGGATGCTGCTGTGTATAAAACAATAAAATGCTTGATAGTATTTAAAACAATGTCTACATCAATCAGTATTAAATTTGAATGCATCTGATATAATTCAGCTAAAATCGTTTTCCACATGTATGTTGTTTGATGTATATTTGTGTATTGTATTAGAATTGGGATTTTAAAAAAAACACAAATACCAATAATTCCATGCAACTACAGGCAGTTTCTATTTTATTTGATTATTTTATTGTATTGTATTAGATAAGTTGGAACACATACGACTGTGACATGCATATGAGTGTCCGGTAATTACAACAAATTCAAATAATCTAAAATATTTTGAAGCACATTTACAAATCCCACAAATTCTTCAGAGGCCATTGTACTACACCTAATAATAATTACTCACTTGCCATCACTATGTCAAATAATAGGTAGGTGAGACTATACAAATATAAAGGTATATAAAAAAAAATTAAATTGATGAATTGCATATCCTGTAAAACAATATATGTATGACTGTTTGTCTCTAATTTATTTTATAATTTTAACTATATTGTATTAGATAAGTGGGAACACAGGTAACTGACATGCATATTGAGTATCCAGTATTACATC
This sequence comes from Potamilus streckersoni, assembly GCA_016746295.1. Lineage (NCBI taxonomy): Eukaryota > Metazoa > Mollusca > Bivalvia > Unionida > Unionidae > Potamilus > Potamilus streckersoni. The sequence goes on along the minus strand of JAEAOA010001595.1, from coordinate 1,287,995 downwards.
TTTATTCTTATATTTCATGACCCAGATAAACTATGCCCCATTAAGACAGGGCCTCTTCTCATGAGTTGTTTGTTCTTCCCAGAATTTTCCCAGGCTCTTCCTCCACCAGTATAATCACTTGTTTGCTAAAAAAGGTGCTAAAACCAAACCTGACCTGACTTAATGCAAATGCAGAGTCACTGTAGTTTCTGTAATCACTGTAGTCACTGTAGTCACTTTTGTTTGAGAGAGAAAGATTTCAGCCCATTTTCATATCTACCTTTTAAATGTTGCCATTCGATGAAGCTTTTGTATGAGAGAAAAAAAGTAATAAACTATTGAATGAAAATTATTAATAAAAAAATTGCATATTGTATTACGCCTTCAGTTTCAATGATATATATTTCAGATTTAAATATGCAGTCTTTGTGCATTCAAACCAAATATAGTTCTTACTTTGTATTCATAGATTCGACACTTTTTTGTTATGTACAAAGGTATCACTGGCCTGTTATGAAATGATTAGTGCCTGTTATAAACAGTAGCAAAAAAATTAACATGATGCACATCATTAAACATATCTGGAAAGAATGAACATGTATGCCAAGCCGTACATGTCCTGGCAACTAATTCAAAATATATACATTGATTAGCAAACAGTACTTACTGCCTGAAGTAACATCCTTGGGGTAAAGGTTAGGGTATCTATCATGGAGGCATCTTTAGAGAAATAATTTAAATTTTAAACTTACAGCATTTTGAGATTGAGGTGTGAAAAATTTGTCATAATGAAGTCATGCAAGCAATACATATTTATTTCTGCAAAATATCATCACGTTTCAAATTGAACAAAGAAGTTTGTAGATTAGAAGGTACTTCCTGATAGGATGCGGAGGCCTACACAGCCTTTCAGGCAGCACCTTTCTTCAGGTTAAATTAACTTGGAGTTGTAGGTGACCCTCTGCAGAAACCAATCTCAATGATCTCATCATATCCACAGAGAGCCCAAAGGATTTATAATTCTCCACAATAATGCTGATTAGATGAAAAAACTAACCAGAAAAGAAAAACTGGATAATCCTGTTTCAGAATGCCAGCAAGCTAAGCATTTGTTACAACCCAATTACTCAAACCCTTATTCAAAGAAGCCAGGAAACTATACTCAAAATATGTCAAACTACAAAAACTGGTTAACCAAATATATATATATATATATATATATATATATATATATATACAAATCTCACAAATACTTCACTTAATAATAGCTACTCACTGGCCATCACCATGTCAAACAATAGGTAGGTGAGACTATAAAGAGAATTATAAGTGAGAATAAATGAATACCTCAGAAACATCCGTGTCTAAACACTTGAACCAATCTGACCACAACTTACACTGTGTTCTGCATCAGATAATGGAAATCATCCAGTCTTTTCCAGAGCTCTCTCATAGCAGCATTAATCGGAAAGAGAACTTTATTGGATACACAAATTACACACTCTAGAGCCAGTAGGGATCAGCATCTCTGTTTAAATGTTTAAGTCCAGGCATTTCTAACTTTAGTTTGTTCATTAATTATATGGAACAGACAAGCTCATTCATGAGGTAATTGGAACAGACAAGCTAGTTCATGAGTTTAATGCAAGAGATGAGCTAATTCATGAGTCAAATGGAGCAGACAAGCTAATTCAAGAGCCAAATTAAACAGATAAGCTAATTCATGAGTCAAATGGAGCAGACATGCTAGTTTGTGACTCTAATGAAACAGATGAGCTAGTTCGTGAGTCAAATGGAACAAACAAGCTAGTTCATTTTTCAATGGAACATATAAGCTAATTTGTGAGTCTAATGAAACAGATAAGCTAGTTCATGGAACAGACATGATAGTTCATAAGTCATAGAACAGACGTGCTAGTTCACAAGCCAAATGGAACAGATGAGCTAGTTCACAAGCCAAATGGAACAGATGAGCTAGTTTACAAGCCAAATGGAAGAGATAAGCTGGTTCACAAGCCAAATGGAAGAGATAAGCTGGTTCATGAGTTAAGCTAGTTCATGAGTTCATTAAGTTCTGTTTGTTTTTGGCTTTGATTTATCTAACACAAAGCTCTTGTACTTGATCACCTTGGTTGTGAATGAACTTGCTAATGAAGATAACAGAGACTATTTCATTAAGATTTGCAACATGGAATTGCTGTAAATGTTTGCCAAAGCTTCAACAACTTTAGCTGTTACTGAAGAATGCAGGTATGTATTGTTTTAATATGATTATAAAGATCAATACCTGGTGATTTGATATAAAATGATAGGACAAAGTTCTAGCAGTAATTTCAGTACTACATTATATTAATTGTAACTTGCTACTATTATAAACACTGGTCTTTGAGAGACATTAAAAAATATCAGTTAAGAAAGACATAAAGTATGGAAGTACATAAAGTATGGAACTTATTGACTGGAAACATCTTTTTTGCTGTCATTTGTGCAAGATTTGAATGTACACTATAATTTTTAAAAAATGTTCTACTGCTGTTAGACTTAAGTTATACATACAAATAGAATTTTTCCATAATCTAATAATAAACAAACTTCTGTACACAGACAATTGTATCACAAGAACAATATTATAACTTTAATGGATTAATTGTTTAGTGAAACCTGCAATAAATCTGTTATAATGCACAATTTTGGAGTGGCTCCTGAAATTGTACAATAACTTCACCTATTTTGTGCAGTACTAACAGCTCTACATCCAAAATGGAAAGAGTTTGATTTAATAATTATTAACATTTTTATTCTTGAAGAAAATGAAACTTTTTGCTTATTTTCAACAATGTTAGCTCCTTAACATGATGGGTATTGTTCATTTAATTATTTTTGAGCCAACAATGATTAAGTATTTAGGTCCTCTGTGTGTTTGCCTTCTTTGATTCCTTTGAACATATGTTGCTCAATTCAGGCTAAACGGTAGCATACCAAAGTTTGCTCATTTCATTTGGCTTCCTTAGACAAACCATGTGGCGGTTTTAAAGTTTCTCACCCAAATTTGTGAATTTACCAATCTGTTAAAGTGCCTGCTGAATCTGCTGTTTGAAAAAAGTTAAATGCCAGAAGAGTCTGGAACAGTTTTACTCATTACTGCACTGCTCAAATGGCCTAAAGGTTAGAGTCCCTAGCTAATGTTGGTTCTGGTTTTGAGCCCTGGCCACATCATACCAAATACTTATAAAAGTTGTACAAACAGCTGCCTAGCTCAGCACTCAGCATTAAGAGGTTAGTGTTAGGACTGGTTGGCATGGTGTCAGGATAATGTGACTGGGTGGGACATCATGCTACATGTGTGCAGCATAATGCTCTAGTACTAGACATCACTATAAACTTTCATACTGCAAAATTGTAGTGATATGACTAAAATTATTAGCTATATTAAAAATCTAATCACACACTCACATTACAGCTCCAAGTTACTCATGTACACAAACTACTTTAATTGTATAGGATTAATTAGACCTGTTGTAGAATATGAGAGCAGTAGAATCATTTAAATTGTTGAAGTGGGGGGATTAGAATTTGATTAAACATACAACTTCCAGTTTTTCCTCAGTTGTACTGCAAAGTAATAATTATGAAAAAAATTAAATTAATATTAAGTTTATTTTTTTTTTGTCTTTAATAGTGTGGCTTGTATGGAGATCATTGTTTACCTATGAAATTGAATGGTTTACTCCCATATTGAGTCCAGGCAATTCTACACAACTGAACTGTTCAGGTATTAATCTACTGTAATAACATTTACCTCCTTTATGGATTTTCATTTAAAGTATTTTTGAAGTCCAAGTACAAGTTTCTTTTTAGAAACTCCTCAAGTCTGAAATATGTATTGTTGGTGAAAGAAAATATTGAGACACTTTGGATATGTTCAACAGTTATGAATGTTTTGGAAATTCATTATTTGCTAAGTTACTGAAAGTGTATTAGCAACAAATTAAGTATTTTGATTAAAATGAGATCGAGCAGAAAAAAAATCCAGAAATTATTTTTCTTTGTGCATATTTTTTATGGATCTACTTATTATGAATGCCATGAGATACCATGTGTAAAATTAAGTTGCCAGTTTTTGAATAGGTACATGTACTTGCCAATGAATGGTTCACTGCCCAAAAATTAATGGACATATTTACTTGAAATGAGTGAGTAATGGATATTAATTATAAGTGAGAAACATAGTATTGTCACAGATTGTGAGTTGAAATACGTTATTCACTTGGATCAATCATATTTATGTTTTATAGATTTTTAACTGAATGCTCAAATTTGTTAGCTAGCAACATGTATAGCCGATTGAAGTAGCAGATGATTTCTTATGGTATCCAACACTTTTATGTTCTGCTGTGTTTTAAATAATATTCATACAGAAAATATTACTAATAACAAATATTTCTCTGTAATGCAATGCAGATCAGCACATTCAAAATAAAATTGATGAAAAACTATTTGTACATTATGGAATTTAAAATTGATTAATAACCATACAAGTTGGCCAGACTTCCTAAGGTATCATGAAAAATAAGATTTTTGGGTCATAATGTTATCAGTGTCTGTTGATGAGGCAGATGTAAATAAGTCCAGTCATTTAAAAAATGTTAGAAAATACAGTGATTCACAGCCTAGCATAGAATATTATTTTTGTAATGAATATTTTAAGTATCACTCATTTAAAATGCATTCAGTTGACAAATTGCATTAGTGGAGTCCAGTTTTGAACCCAGTACCTCCTTCCCCTCTCACAGTATTTTATACATGATAGGATATACACAGTCAAATTGAAGAGGCAAAATAGGATATACATGTACATGTTATATTGTTATTTATTTATTGACATACATAGGTTGTTATGTACCTGAGAGGTTATAAGGTGCAAGATGCCTAAGCTTGTAAGGTCATTCGACTCCACATGAACAAGGACCTAGTATTTTTTAATACTCTGAATATCTTGGCTATGTCAGAAAACCAAATAAATATTGCATGCTGTCATTATTGTTGTAGGGTTTAACGCCATTTTTCAGCACAAAACAGGCTATACATGGTGGCCAGTATAAATGGTGGAGGAATAAACCAGGAAAACTTTGGAATAAACCACTGACCTGTGAGAAGCTACTGGCAAGCTTTCTCACATATCCACATTGGCTTAACCCTTGAATCAAACCCATGCAGACAGAGGTGATATGGTAGAGTTCTGTAATGGTAAACCACTCAGGGCCTCAAATATTGCAAGCATATTTTAGGTTTACAGTACTTATTTGTTGAAGTATGGAATATATTGTAGCCCAAAAATTGCAACAAAATATCAATAATGGGGGAAAATGATGAAAAACAGTGATATGAAATGATGAGCAGATAAATTAGTCTAGGGTTACAGTATTCTTCATGTTGTTACAGTGCTGCAATCATAGTGGTGGGTAATTTTGACGGTACATTGTTTGTTTTGATTGTTTTCAGAGCATTATAATTGATTGCTTTTGGACATGACTGCAAAAAAGAATTGGTTCATTGAGTGTGGGCAAGTGTATATCATATAAGAAAGCAGTGAATAATTTTGTTACTACTTAGTATTGAACTGTAGCAAAGATGGTAAATTGATAGAAATATTTATGAAGTATATAATAAGATTGGATATAACACAGTTTGGTACATGACATAACACTTTATGGAGCCTTACCATTATATATACAGTGGGGTTTCACTGTATATAAAATCAAAGAATAGAACATGTTATTTGAATTATATGTGTCATTTGGAATATTATATGCATAATTCATGACAAAGAACGTAAGTTAGAAATGTTTTTGCTTTCTTTTTCTTCTTCCTCTCCATGACCTTAACCTTCGTGTGCCTTCATGTAGAGTGGAATCTCTGTAATCTGGCCATAAAGGGAAATAAATGAAGCCAGATTTAGGCAGCAAACTAGATTACTGGTATGAACTGGATTACTTGGTTTTAACTATAATAGTGCTTGTGAACTTAACTAGATGTGAACTAGAATATTTGTTGTAAATTTGAATTTATGTGAATTAGAATACTTTGTGTAAAGTCTAATGCTGCAAATCACACATTTTTAACAAGCAGCAAATTTTGTGAAACTAATTTTAATTTAAATTTCTATTCAAAACATTTAAACTGTACACTAGTACAAGTTAAATTTTATCTGCCCAGTTCATGCAAAAAATCTGTCAGTAATATGCCAGAATTAAAAACCTCTGAAAAATTTAATGAGATTTTTTTTTAAGTATGAGATTTACAGTGTATTAAGGGGAAATCACAAGATATGGAGTATTCAGTGACTACATTATACAAATTTACTCTTTCTGTTAGTGATAGATGCTATGTAAAGAATCAATGAAAAAAATTACATCATTAACATCTTTGACAATGTTTTCTTGAAAAAAAAATCATTATGGCTTCTCAAATATCTTACCAGTAATTCATCAGTTGAAATATTGTTGTACTTGACATTAGGCAGTGGATGGTGTGTGACAATTACAGCTACATCAGTGGTGTGGCATGACAAGTTCTCATCTTAATTTTCCCACTACCCCACACCCATCCCTACCCCACCACTCCACTCAAAACATTGATCTGGAGTTTGTGGCTCATAATTTGTTACATATATCATGTGTCTACATCTTATAACTATATGTTTAAAGTTTGGTCCCATTCAGGTAATACCAGTTCATTGTGCCCTATACACTGTACAATTAATACCAGTTCATTGTGCCCTATACACTGTACAGGTAATACCAGTTCATTGTGCCCTATACACTGTACAATTAATACCAGTTCATTGTGCCCTATACACTGTACAATTAATACCAGTTCATTGTGCCCTATACACTGTGCAGGTAATACCAGTTCATTGTGCCCTATTCACTGTACAATTAATACCAGTTCATTGTGCCCTATACACTGTACAATTAATACCAGTTCATTGTGCCTTGTACACTGTACAACTAATACCAGTTCATTGTGCCCTGTACACTGTACAACTAATACCAGTTCATTGTGCCCTATACACTGTACAATTAATACCAGTTCATTGTGCCCTATACACTGTACAATTAATACCAGTTCATTGTGCCCTATACACTGTACAGGTAATACCAGTTCATTGTGCCCTATACACTGTACAAGTAATACCAGTTCATTGTGCCCTATGCACTGTACAATTAATACCAGTTCATTGTGCCCTATACACTGTACAGGTAATACCAGTTCATTGTGCCCTGTACAAGTAATACCAGTTCATTGTGCCCTATGCATAAAAGCCTACTGTGTTCTTATATTACTTATGTTTCTATGATCAGCTTATGAAAGCAAAGTGAATTTACATTATAAAGGATGGTAGGGTTGGGTGAGTTTCTTCTAAGTTTCTATTCTGGAGCAAGTTTGGTAAAAAAGAAAAAGAAAACTTTCTTTTCCAATGTAAATAGTAGATATGTTTCACCCACACCTCATTAAAATTCCACATTTTTTTGTACCACAAGATGTGGTATTTATCCCAACAAGAAAATATGTGTAAATTAAGTACATTTTATATGTAGAAAATCTTATTTAGTTTCTTGGGTTTTTGTGCTTGGAGTTTGTGCTTATATTGATTGCATCATGATTTAATTCTTAGTACTGTTAAAATTATGAACTCAGTCAGAACAAAGTTTAGAATGACATCTTTCAGGGCACATTTTAGAATAACCTCTATTGGTATGAGTTTATAATAACCTCTATTAGTACAGAGTTTAGAATATTAACCTCTATCAGTACAGAGTTTAGAATTTTCTATCAGACCACAGTTTTGTAAGCATGTTTAAGGGAGTAGAATAACCTCTATCAGTACAGAGTTTAGAGGGGCCCCGAGTGGCGGCCCGAGTGGTCTAAAGCACTGCCAGTTACGGATCACTGCCATCTCACCTCTGTCTGGGTGGGTTCGAATCTAAAATTCAATGAATGTGGATATGTGAGAAAGCTTGCCAGTAGCTTCTTGTGGGTCGGTGGTTCTTTCTGGTGATTTCCCGGTTTCTTCCTCCACCATTAATACTGGCCGCCATGAATAGCCTATCCTGTGCTGAAAAATGGCATTAAGCCCAACAACAACAACAACAAAAACAACAACAGAGTTTAGAATAATCTCTATCAGACCATAGTTTTGTAAGCATGTTTAAGGGATTAGAATAACCTCTATCAGTACAGTTTAGAATAACCTCTATCAGTACAGAGTTTAAAATAACCTCTATCAGTACCGAGTTTAGAATAATCTCTATCAGACCAGAGTTTTGTAAGCATGTTTAAGGGATTAGAATAACCTCTATAAGTACAGTTTAGAATAACCTCTATCAGTACAGAGTTTAGAATAACCTCTATCAGTACAGAGTTTAGAATAACCTCTATCAGTACAGAGTTTAGAATAACCCCTATCAGACCACAGTTTTGTAAGCATGTTTTAGGGAATAGAATAACCTCTATCAGTACAGAGTTTAGAATTTTATATCAGACCACAGTTTTGTAAGCATGTTTAAGGGGGTAAAATAACCTCAACAGGAACACAGTTTAGAAATCAGAACATGGGTTAGATTAACCTCCACAAGAACATTCTTGTACATTTCTATGTGGAAGAATAACCCTTTATGAATGAGTGATGTATACAAATATGATGGATTAATTGTTTAGTGAAAAATGCTGTTTTCACCTAAAACATTATCATCAGACTCAACTATGTTAATTTTCTCTATCCAATTACTCATAAGCACCACATATATATTGTTTGTGTAATCATAGTTGCATTGTAGTACTCCCATGCTATAAGTTGCATTGTAGTACTCCCATGCTATAAGTTGCATTGTGGTACTCCCATGCTATAAGTTGCATTGTAGTACTCCCATGCTATAAGTTGCATTGTGGTACTCCCTTGCTATAAGTTGCATTGTGGTACTCCCATGCTATAAGTTGCATTGTAGTACTCCCATGCTATAAGTTGCATTGTAGTACTCCCATGCTATAAGTTGCATTGTAGTACTCCCATGCTATAAGTTGCATTGTGGTACTCCCATGCTATAAGTTGCATTGTAGTACTTCCATGCTATAAGTTGCATTGTGGTACTCCCATGCTATAAGTTGCATTGTAGTACTCCCTTGCTATAAGTTGCATTGTAGTACTCCCTTGCTATAAGTTGCATTGTAGTACTCCCATGCTATAAGTTGCATTGTAGTACTCCCATGCTATAAGTTGCATTGTGGTACTCCCATGCTATAAGTTGCATTGTAGTACTCCCATGCTATAAGTTGCATTGTAGTACTCCCATGCTATAAGTTGCATTGTAGTACTCCCATGCTATAAGTTGAATTGTATTACTCCCATGCTATAATACCATTAATTCAAGCATTTGAATATAACACATTAAATTGAAAGTACCTTTTAATGAAGTACATGATGATCTAGTATTCCATGTTGCATAATTCTAAATGGGAGTCTGAGTAATCCATCTTATACTAAAATGCCTTATAATGAAGTAGATGATAACAGTACTCATTATAATGCTCTCAATGGAAGACATCAAATATATTACCTTATAATGAAGTACATGGTGCAGTACTCATATTAGGTACTTTCGATGAGTCATTGAGTTTACTACCTTATAATGAAGTACATGATAGAGAACTGATATTACTTTCCATGAGAGTCATTGAGTATACTACCTTATAATAAAGTTCATGATACAGTACTCTCTCTTTATAATGTCCATGGAAGTCATTGAGTATACTACCTTAAAAAGAAGTGCATGATCTAGTACTCATATTGCATTCCATGAGTGGTTGAGTGTACTTACTACCTTATAATATAATGCATGATACAGTACTCATATTACTTTCTATGAGTCATTGAGTATACTACTTTTAAATGAAGTGCATGATACACTGAGTCATTGAGTATACTACTTTTAAATGAAGTGCATTGAGTATATTACCTTACCTGAGTGGCCAAGTGGTGTAAAGCACTGTTACAGATCACTGCCATCTGACCACTGCATGAGTTCGAGTCCAGACTTAGATAATGTGGGTAAGTGAGAAAACCTACCAGTAGCTTTTCATATGTCGGTGGTTCTTCCCGGGGTTTTCCGGGGTTCTTCCTCCACCATTAAAACTGGCCATCATGTATAGCGTAACTTGTGCAGAAAATGGTGCTAATTCCTATAACAACAACCATATAATGAAGTACATGATGCTGTACTCTGTCTTTATAATGTTGTCCATGGAAGTCAGTGAGTATACAACCTCATAATGAAACACATGATACAGTACTCATATTACTTTCCATGAGTCATTGAGTATACTACTTTATAAGAAAGTACATGATACAGTACTCATATTGCATTCCATGAGTCATTGAGTATACTACCTTATAATGAAGTGCATGATACAGTACTCATATGACATTCCATGAGAGTCATTGAGTATACTACCTTATATTGAAGTGCATGATACAGTACTCGTATTACATTCCATGTGAGCCATAAGTGAGTATACTACCTTATAATGAAGTGCATTATGCAGTACTTGTATTACTTTCAAAGAGTCATTGAGTATACTACCTTATAATGAAGTGCATGATACAGTACTCATATTACTTTCCATGAGTCATTGAGTATACTACCTTATAATGAAGTGCACGCTACAGTACTTGTATTACTTTCCATGAGAGTCATTGAGTATATTACCTTACCAGAGTGGCTGAGTGGTCTAAAGCTCTGTTATGGATCACTGCCATCTCACCACTGTTTTCGTGAATTTTGAGTCCAGACTCAGCTAATGTGGGTAAGTGAGAAATCCTATCAGTAGCTTCTTGTGGGTTGGTGGTTCTTTCTGGGGTTTTCCAGGGTTCTTACTCTACCGTTAAAACTGGCCACCATGTATAGCCTAACTTGTGCTGAAAAATGGTGTTAGCCCTGTAACAACAACCTTATAATGAAGTACATGATACAGTACTCATATTACTTTCCATGAGAGTCATTGAGTATACTACCTTATAATAAAGTATATGATACAGTACTATCTCCTTATAATGTTGTCCGTGGAAGTCATTGAGTATATTACCTTATAGTGAAACACCTTATAATTTTTTTTCCTGACCATGAAAAGTCTTTGAATTTCACAAGTATTGATGAAAGACTGGAATAACCCGAAAATATTCTGTAACCACTTGATGAGACATAAGTAAACTGAACAAGAGCTACATTTGTCAAGTTCTTACCAGTATATTCAGAGTGTACTGTTTGGATCATTTGGGTGCTTAAAGTAAACATATATGCTGAGTCAATCCAAATGCTCAATGGATAAGATTCATCTAGTAGACTTTTATTTTCAAATTCGGCTCAATATCCATGTTTTTCCTTACATGGCAGGTATGAAAACAAGTCTAGCAACACAAGAGGCCAAATAATGGTAGTGGCAAAGTATAGCAGCTTACCGGATGGCCTAGCAAACTTTCAATGTTGTTAGATCGAGTGATACATGCATGAAATCGATATGAAAATTACTCCTTTATCTCAGAAACTGTAAGTATTAAAATCATTGTCTTTGATCTGCTGAAATACAAGATAAAACTATGATACTAATGAAATGTGACCTGGTACTTGCTATTAGAACCACTCCAATGGCCTAGTTGTTAGAGTGTCCACCTCGGATTTGGGAGGTCTTGGGTTTGAACCCTGGCTGAGTCATACCAAAGACTTACAAAAATGGTACTAACAGCTGCCTCACTTGGAGCTCAGAATTAAGAGGTTAGTTTTAGGACTGGTTGGCCTGGTGTCAGTATAATGTGACTGTGTGGGACATCATGCTACATGTCTGCAGCATGATGCCCCAGTGCTAGACAATCCTATAAACTGCTACACTGCAGACATCTTAGCGATATGGCTGAAATATTGTTAAAGCTATGTTAAAATCCAAATGACACACACATGAGTACACAAAACTACAATTCATGTTTTAAAATGTTGTGATGAGAAAAGAATATTAAATGAAAGTTGTATACTGGTTGTAATAAAAATACAAATAACAAAAGTTTTCCATATTTATATATTGTGAGAACAACTTCTGGAGTTTTGTTGTATCACATGACTGCCATGTTGACATATGCTCTATGCTCAGACTGGCTAGATTGCTGGATTTTACAAAAATGATCTAACTTTCACTTAATATAATTGAATTTCTGTACATCAACACTAAAATGAAGTTTGTTAATATTACATGATTATTGGACTTACAATGTTGTCATTTGAAATTTGTAAAGATTCGACACCCCATCCTAAATGTCCAAAATATAAAAAATTGGGTGGGAATATTCGGAGAAAACCCAGATTAGAAAATGGACTTCTAATCGTTTTAAGCCATATTTGTAGTCGAAGGACTTGAATCTTGGAGCTGAAATGAGAAACTGTTGTCCCTTGTATTATATATTTTAAAAAAATATGAGCCCCTGTATCAATATGGGTTTGGGGACTGGTTTAATTAATTACAAGATGACAAGTTGATTTTACAGAAAATTGAGTCTTTGTTTATACAACAGTACATAGTTTTGAAGGTCTTTTGTCAAAATGTAAATCAACCCTTTGTAAAATGTTTTTAAATGATGGATATTTAACCAGATCATCTTGAGGACATTAGGTTGTTTCAAAAGTCATGTTTGGAATTTTATTGGCACTAGTAAATTAGGGTTAAACACTTTTCATTACAAGACAAGATTATAATTATCAGAGTTTATTGAGGTTTTTATATCCTGTAATAGGAAATGTTTACTATATATATATATATATATATATATATATATATATATATATATAGAATTCTTTAGAAAAGGTTTGAAAGGAAACAACTAATTTCTCTTCAGTATGTTGTTCCCACGTAGCAGCATAATACAGGTAAGCAAGTAAAGTTAAAATTTTGTATTTACATTGAAATGACTTTTCATGCCAATTTATAGGAATATGTCCAAACTTATTTCGTGTAATACATTTTGTGGTTTTGTATATGATCATCATTTCTGACTTAGTTTTTTTTGGTGTTTCTTGAAAGAAAAACATCTTTAGAGTTAGAAAATGCATCTTTTATAATCTAAAATTTCTTTAATTCCATTTCATGCAAACCTTGAAAAAATTCATTTCATCCTGTAAAAACCCTGGAAATGACCTGAAAATTTATATTTAGAAAACCATGGGAAACATGCATTTAGACTATGCACAGAGTACATGTACTAGCTTGGTGTTGTTTGGCATTTAGACTGTAAGGTTGAGAGTACCTGCTTGGTGATTGATTCTACCAGCTTTTGAGTTTGATATGTGTGGATAGCACTGCAGTTGCATGTTCCATGCATTTTGTTGTTTGTTTATGCATGCTGCCTAATGGTGTACCATTAATCATCCAGCTGATTTATTTCTTGCCTTTTCTTACAGTCAGTTATGGAGACTCTTGGATTTACCATTTTTTTTTTCTTGATTTGGGTGTACATTTTTTTTCTTGATTGTGTGTTCATTTTTTTTTCTTGATTTGGGTGTACATTTTTTTTTATTTGGGTGTACATTTTTTTTTATTTGGGTGTACATTTTTTTTAATTGGGTGTACATTTTTTTTCTTGATTGTGTGTACATTTTTTTATTTGGGTGTACATTTTTTTATTTGGGTGTACATTTTTTTTTATTTGGGTGTACACTTTTTTCTTGATTTGGGTGTACATTTTTTTTATTTGGGTGTACACTTTTTTTCTTGATTGTGTGTACATTTTTATTCTTGATTTGGGTGTACATTTTTTTTATTTGGGTGTACATTTTTTTATTTGGGTGTACATTTTTTTTCTTGAATATGTGTACATTTTTTTTCTTGATTTGGGTATACATTTTTTTTTATTTGGGTGTACACTTTTTTCTTGATTTGGGTGTACATTTTTTGGAAAATATTTTAAATTGCTGATTTTCCAATAGGCTTGAGAGAATCTGTGAATAATGTCATAACTTGATCTCATTCCACAGTTGTAAATGAATTTTTAATATTGTTGCAGGTAACAGTTTAAATTTTCCACTTTTTGTGTTGTAAGGTTATTCAATATTATGAGCTTTGTCTTAATTATATAATTGTGTAGTTTATTAACAAAGTCATAGTGTTAAGAGAATAGGACAATTTTAACCAACTTTTGTTCTAATTTAGGCTGAATGTAAATGTCTGCATGCATCGTTGATGTGGGTGTAATTGGAAAGAAAGAAGCTTGCATCGGTTTTGTTGAATAGAGATGATATTGAAGTTACCTATATCAGCAGCATATGAACTGATTTTCTTCTTACCTTCAAGATATATACTGTTTATATTTGATACAAGTTAGACTGCAAAAAAGAACATATACCAGGTCCATGTTGTTTTTTGTATGGACTACACCAAAAAATTCCATAGACCCAGATTTGCTGGCACATTAAAAGACATCAGATCTGGGTCTTTGTAGTTAGCTGTTAATCTTCTCTTGTAGTTGCATTTATTATTCCTCATGATTTCCATATGCTTAAATTATGTTCAGCTAACATGTATATTACATCACTACATTTGTGTTGAATTTTATTCATGTGTATTACATCACTACATTTGTGTTGAATTTTATTCATGTGTATTACATCACTACATTTGTGTTGAATTTTATTCATGTGTATTACATCACTACATTTGTGTTGAATTGATTACATTGTAGTTTTATTGTTTATTCAAAATTAAAATTAAATATATTTCTTTTCAGAAAAGGTGATGTTTATTTTAAGAAACAACAAACATGGAAACAACTTGTTTGCATTTGTTTATTATTCTGTCACTAGATAGATCGTCCGCTCCAGTAGCCATATTGGTCATAGCTCTGCATCAGATGCAGGAGGTCACAGGTTCAAAACCCCATTGAGTAATACCAGACTTATTGAAGTGGTACAAGCAGCTGCCTTGCTTCAGGTGCTCATCATTAAGAGGTTAGTGTTAAGACTGGTCTGTGTAGGGTCTGAATAATGTGACTGGGTTAGGACATCATGCTACATGCCTGTGACATAATGATTCAGTACTAGACATCACTATAAACTGTCACACTGCAGATGTTGTTAAAAATCCAAATTACACACACATACACACACACACACACACACACACACACATACACACACACACACACACACCTGCCCCTCCTTCTCCTTTTGTATTTTTGTCTTTCTGATTGCATTTTGGGACATTTTCAATATTTGGATGGGGGTAGTTAAATATGAAAGAGGTACATGAGACAAATCAACCCAAGGCAACAGAAAGATATTTAATGATGATAAAAATAAGAATTAACATGCAACTTTTCCTAACTGATTAAATAACATTTGCTGTTTTAATTTGCATTATAGATTAGATTCCATCGATATTTGAATTCACAATCAAACATCTTATTAATATGAAATATAAATCATACACATGCAAGACATAAAGGTCCTGAAATCAGCATTTTAAAAAAATTTAAAATCTAAAATGTTATTATTGATTTGGTTCCCATTTCATGAACTGCTTCAGTACACAACTTCACAGTATCCTCTGCTGTAGTTTAGATTTCAGTCTGCAACTGTAAATAATAACTTATAGATGACAAACTGAAAATTCATGGAACCAAACAATGGGAAAAGTGACTTTGGTGAGTTACTAATAATAGAACTTTACAAGTAAAATAGAGTGGAGTAATAGGACTTGAATCAGTTTCTATTTTTTTTTTATTTAACATTTTATCATTACAAGATGTAGTATTAGAGGGGAATGTGTGAGCATGTGCATTATTGTTATATGTCAACAAATGTAATATTATTTGTGTATTTCCACTGTCTTTGTTCTTTGAGTGATTATCACCTGTCCCAAACATTCATCCTCTACTATCTTGAGTGTAGGGGAGTTCATCACAGTAGTTATGGAAGAAATATTTATCAAAGAAAAGGTTTATTTTGTACAGTTATGAATTGTAATCTACTTCTAACACAAAGACATACGTATGTTTATATGTTTAAGAGGAAGAGCAGAATTTTTAAAAGGAACCTCTTAGCAACATCCTATCTGTATATAATAATTTGCCTGTCAAGATTTTTAGGAATGTAAGGGACGTCAAGGTAATACAATTGACTGCAAAGCACTCAAGTTTGGCCCACAGGGAGCATGAATTTGTTTTTAATTTATGTAGAAAGTTTTCTTTTAATTTGTCTTAAATGATTTATGCATGTTACTCTACAATATTTCTTTGTTTCTGACTTCCTTTTGTTGCTTTTCCTTCACACACACACACACACACACACACACACAGATAGATATATATATATATATATATATATATATATATATATATATATATATATATATATATATATATATATATATATATATATTTATATATAAATTTTTATATATATATATATATATATATATATATATATATATATATATATATATATATATATATATATTTGTGTGTGTGTGTGTGTGTGTGTGCTAATGTGGCTCATCAAAATCTGGTGAGATAATCGACCATAGCAGTTCCATTTTTTAAAAGCAAATTATAAACAATTTAATTGTGGATCTCACCAGTGGTACAAAATTGTTCTTATCCCTGAGTGATGGTGTCCCTCGACATGTGTGCCTTTGCTCTTGTCTTTACAAATGGACTCCATATTGATGCACCTATAGAACAATTTTTACTTTTCCCCACACCTGCAATTTTGCTGATTTTCAGGTTTATTATCATGTGTTACAAAAAAACCCAAAGATAATGTTGAGTTCTAATTGGTTATGCTACAGTAATGATGTTGATAAAATCACCAGTAGGAGAAGCAGAGTGAGGACTGGAACAAGTACATTTTAGTGATCTATCCTACTGTATTTTTTTTTCCATTCCATCCATTCTGGAGACCCATTTCATATAAAATAAGAAACCATTGATTCTTCACTCATCATCCAACTCACTGTCCTTAATTGCTCTCAGAAAACAAAAACTAAATTCGCAATTAAAAGAAAATCGGACACCCTAAAGAACAGCTTGCCAGTATGTGGAATATTATAATTTTGTTAAGCCAAAACACAAATCTCAAACTAATCAATCTATATTCCAAATTTTAATGTATATTAAATTTATATTATGTCCATTCATTGTTACTTTACCAACAGCAGATATCAATTTTTGGCTGATTGTATTTATATATGTCAATGCGAGATTGTAAAATTCCTAACTAGCTTGCACAACAGCATGACATTCCCTGGTACTAGGCTTGCAATAGAAAGTACACACATTGTTGGTATTATACCCTAGCACAATGTTTGCAAATTAGAAGATACACACATTACTGAGAATTGTCATTTACACAGTCATTGGCTTGAAGTAGAAGGTACACATTACTGGTAGTGTAATTTACACACACTACCTGTTTTGTAATTTACACTGATAGTAGGCTTGCAATAGAAAATACACACACTACCAGTATTGGAATTTACACTGAGGATAGGTTTGCATAAGAAGGTACATACACTACCATTATTGTAATATACATTGCCACTATAGGCTTGCAATAGAAGGTACACACACTTCTGGTATTGTAATATACCTAGCACTAGGTTTTTAAATAGAAGGTACACAAACTATAGGCATTGTAATATACCCTATCACTATGCCATACATAGAAGGTACACACACTATCTGTATTATATGCCCTAGCACTTTGCTTGCAATAGAAGGTAAACAAACTACTGCTATTGTAATATACCCTAGCACCACACTACCTATATTATAATATACCCTAGCACCAGGCCATAAACAGAAGGTACATGCACACTACCAGTATTGTAATGTACCCTAGCACTAGTCCATAAATAGATGGTACACACTGCATGTATTGTAGGGGGACCAGAGTTGCCAAGTGGTCTAATGTGCTCACCATTACCGATCGATGCCATCTCACCTGTGGGTATGGTTACAAGTCTTAGGTTCGGCCAATGTGGGTGTGTGAAAAAGCTTGTCAGTAGCTTTTTGTGGGTGGGTGGTTCTTTCTGGGGTTTTCCCAGAGTTCTTCCTCCAGCATTTATTCTGGACCACCATATATAGCCTATCTTGTGCTGAAAAATGGCATTAAACCCTACAACAACAACAACCTATGTTGTAATATACCCTAGCACCAGGCCATAAATAGAAGGTACATACATGACCAATATTGTAGTATACTCTAGCACCAAACCATAAATAGAAGGTACACACATGACCAGTATTGTAGTATACTCTAGCACCAGGCCATAAATAGAAGGTACATACATGACCAATATTGTAGTATACCCTAGCACCAAACCATAAATAGAAGGTACACACATGACCGGTATTGTAGTATACTCTAGCACCAGGCCATAAATAGAAGGTACACACATGACCAATATTGTATTATACCCTAGCACCAGGCCATAAATAGAAGGTACACACATGACCAATATTGTAGTATACCCTAGCACCAGGCCATAAATAGAAGGTACACACATGACCAGTATTGTAATATACCCTAGCACCAGGCCATAAATAGAAGGTACACACATGACCAGTATTGTAGTATACCCTAGCACCAGGCCATAAATAGAAGGTACACACATGACCAGTATTGTAGTATACCCTAGCACCAGCCCATAAATAGAAGGTACACACATGACCAGTATTGTAGTATACCCTAGCACCACACCATAAATAGAAGGTACACACATGACCAGTATTGTAGTATACCCTAGCACCAGGCCATAAATAGAAGGTACATACATGACCAATATTGTAGTATACCCTAGCACCAGGCCATAAATAGAAGGTACACACATGACCAGTATTGTAGTATACCCTAGAACCAGGCCATAAATAGAAGGTACATACATGACCAGTATTGTAGTATACCCTAGCACCAGGCCATAAATAAAAGGTACACACATGACCAGTATTGTAGTATACCCTAGCACTAGGCTATAAATAGAAGGTACACACATGACCAGTATTGTAGTATAACCTATTACCAGGCCATAAATAGAAGGTACACACATGACCAGTATTGTATTATACCCTAGCACCAGGCCATAAATAGAAGGTACACACATGACCAATATTGTAGTATACCCTAGCACCAGGCCATAAATAGAAGGTACACACATGACCAGTATTGTAGTATACCCTAGCACCAGGCCATAAATAGAAGGTACACACATGACCACTATTGTAGTAAAACCTATTACCAGACCATAAATAGAAGGTACACACATGACCAGTATTGTAGTATACCCTAGCACCAGGCCATAAATAGAAGGTACACACATGACCAGTATTGTAGTATACCCTAGCACCAGGCCATAGATAGAAGGTACACACATGACCAGTATTGTAGTATACCCTAGCACCAGGCCATAAATAGAAGGTACATACATGACCAGTATTGTAGTATACCCTAGCACCAGGCCATAAATAGAAGGTACATACATGACCAATATTGTAGTATACCCTAGCACCAGGATTGCCATAGAAAGTATGCACACTGTTGGTATCTTCATTAATATGACACAATTCATGTTGGTATAGTGAAACTTCATAATTGGATTCATATGTTAGTCCCATAAATTTGCAATATTAGGTTTATTTAAGGCTTCTGTTTGTCAGGAACATTGTAACAAATATATGATCTTGAAGTCATTGTGATTTATTTAAGGCCTGGGTTTGACAGGAGATTTATAAAACCAAAGGCCTGGGTTTGACAGGAGAACTGTAAAATCATATAACATTGAGGTCATGGTGTTTTATTGAAGGCCTGGGTTTGACAGGAGAACTGTAAAATCATATAACATTGAGGTCATGGTGTTTTATTAAAGGCCTGGGTTTGACAGGAGAACTGTAAAATCATATAACATTGAGGTCATGGTGTTTTATTGAAGGCCTGGGTTTGACAGGAGAATTATAAAACCATATAACATTGAGGTCATGGTGTTTTATTAAAGGCCTGGGTTTGACAGGAGAACTTTAAAATCATATAACATTGAGGTCAAGGTGTTTTATTGAAGGCCTGGGTTTGACAGGAGAACCTGTAAAATCATATAACATTGAGGTCATGGTGTTTTATTAAAGGCCTGGGTTTGACAGGAGAACTGTAAAATCATATAACATTGAGGTCATGGTGTTTTATTTAAGGCCTGGGTTTGACAGGAAAATTGGAAAACCATAGGACATTGAGGTCATAGAGTGGTTATTAACCCATTAAACCTTGTCATTTTCGACTGAAATGTGAGTAGGAAATCCATTTTGGGAGATATTTCTGAATACATCATAATACATCGACCCCCAATACATTTTTAGTTGACCTAATGCCTATTTGTGTTAGAAACATTAATTTTCATTGGCTCTTTCACCTGAGCATTAGCAGAAGGGTAAAAAAATGGACTTTGTTTGCTTTAACAGACTCATCATTTTAGTGTTGAGAACACTCTTCATTCAAATGCCCATCTTATCCTACTTTTTGCAAAGGTTCACTAGTCTGTGCAATTCAACTGGTCTGTCTTAGATCTGAGGCCAAAAGGTCTAAAATCCAGACACAAAACAGGATCACGACCTCGGGCAAATTTTGGCTGGAAAAATCTCCCATCAAAAAAGTAAATTTTTCCCTCTGTATTTTGTAGTGCAACTAGAACATCCATGTTATTTGGTATCATTGTAAAACTACATCTGTCTACCTTTCTATAGTATCACCACCTTCATTGTGTCACACATGACTACCACCTCCTGTCCCATAAACGCAATGCTAGGGGTTAATGAGTTAAGAGAGTTTTGATAAGAATATACAAGTAAAATTTTGTTTTCAGTCTAATATTATTTTTTTAAATTGCTTTACTGGTAAATAGTTTTTGGTGGCTTTACTTTTCACTGTCTCAAATATGGGTATATGAGGTGTGTGCTTGAAGACCTTAATAAGACTCCAAGGTTTTTAAGATTGTACAGTATGTGTGATTTGGACTTTTAACATAGCTTTAACAATTTTTCAGTCATATCACTACGATGTCCACAGTTTGACAGTTTATAGTGATGTTTAGCACTGGGGCATCATGCCTCAGAAATGTAGCATCATGTCCCACCCAGTCACATTATCCTTACACCAGGCCAACCAGTCATAACACTAACCTCTTAATGCTGAGTGCTAAGCAAGGCAGCTGTTTGTACTATTTTTATAACTCTTTATATGACTTGTCTGGGATTCAGAATCACAACCTTCTATGGACTATCTAACCACTAAGCCAACTGAGCGGAGGTTTTACAACAGAATTATTCCAAAATGGAAATCATGGAAAACCGCAAAGGTTATTCAAATCTCTGTTCTAAAGGTTACCTTTATTACAGGCATTACATAAAGCCAAGCAACAATGGAAGTCAAGTCTTAGGTCCAACAAATAGTTTGTCCAAGGTACAAAACTTCATTTCCAAGCTAGCCACATAATAATGCACCCAGATGAACAACTTCAACATAAGCAAAAACACAGCAAATAATGCATCCAGATAAAACAACTTCAGCATAAGGTGGCACTCGCCAGTTATTATGTACCTTTGAGAGAGTGATGTATGTAAGGTGAAGTTATTTGTATTTTTAAAAATGCACAGTGGAGAGAATGTTGACATACCTATATGCTACTTTCATGTAATGTGGCTGAAATTTCTTTGGATATTGTACTTTGGGAAATTTTAAATGATCTTAGCACACTGCTAACTAAATATGACTGCTCCCTTGTGCTCCAAAAATCAACCTGAATTTGTCTAAAGTACACTTCTTAGCAGCTATTAAAATAGGAAAAATGAATTTTGCCAAACTAGACAATGCCAGCTTCTAAAAGTGCGATGAATGAATTACCAAATACATTAAATGTACAAAAGTTATTGGCTCTTTTTTTTTTCAATTTAACTCTGAAGTTCGAGAAGTGAAAATGAGCTAGTAGAGCTAGCACATTTTTGAAAGGTGCACATCTGGAGTAAGGCCAAGCTGTGTACTCTCTAACCCATATTACACCCATCAATCATATACCAAAATAAAGGGAATTAAAGGTTCTTTGAACAATACCTAAGATATACAAAGTCTTTTTTAAATAGCCAGTATAACTAGTGAGGAAACCTAGGTAATTCTTTTTCTTTAAAATTCTAACCCTATGCTAAATATGAAACTGTAGAGTGTCATCTTAAAAACTAATACATGTATAAACATAAACATTTATGCAATTATTTTTCTTATTTTCATATTATTATGTATGATGTTCTGAATAAAATGGTACATTAACATTGATTATATTCATGAAAATAAGCTAATCATGCTTGCTTTTCTCTAGTTTATATAATTTGCCATGAGGCATGTTTGGGTGAGTAGTGACATTTTTTATGAGGAAATTAGAAGTCTTAGAATATAGAAATAAGGTCAACTTAAATTGAAAACTGTTGCATTAAATAACAGAAATACATAATTGAAATGTTTCTTTTCATTTTTTTTGCAATGAAATTTAAAAAAATAAATGATGACAAAGCAAATTTGCTTCAATATCAAACAATAAGTTAATAATTTAACCTTTAACTTTTGACCTTTATGAACCTCACCTGTTATATCTCTTTTCGAACTGTAAAATTTAATGTTAACATCTCAGGAAAAAATATGGCTAGTTTTATGTTCCTGTCTTTCAGCATAACACTGGTTGCTATGTTGACAAAATGCAATGCACATTTTTTAAAATTGTTCACTTGTTATCATAAGGAGGGGGGTGGCTGTACCTGGTTGAGACTATGATTCTAATAAATGCTGTTCTGAGGGGGAAAATACAGGACAATTATTCCAAAGGACTGTTTTGATGCTTGTGACCTAAATATTTTAGCCATACAATCATACAATAATAATAATACCTATATACTCTTTATGGTGGCACTCACCAGTTATTATATACTTTTGAGAAAGTGATGTATGTAAGGTGAAGTTGTTTGCACTTTAAACATGCACAGTGGAGAAAATGTTGACATACCTATATGCTACTTTCATATAATGTGGCTGAAATTTCTTTAGATATTGTACTTTGGGAAATTTTAAATGATCTTAGCACACTGCTAACTAAATATGACTGCTCCCTTGTGCTCCAAAAATCAACCTGAATTTGTCTAAAGTACACTATTCTTAGCAGCTATTAAAATAGGAAAAATGAATTTTGCCAAACTAGACAATGCCAGCTTCTAAAAGTGCAATGAATGAATTACCAAATACATAAAATGTAAAAAATGTTATCGGCTCTTTTTTTTTTTCAATTTATCTCTGCAGTTCGAGAAGAGCTGATAACTAACACTAGCTGCCAGTTTTTATTGTCCTTGCCATGTTAAAAGGGAAGCAAAACATAGCAATCACTTTTCTGACAGTATCAAGAGTGCCAGCAACATCAAAAGTTTGTTAAGGTCTTAGTTACAGATTTTAATTTGCATATGTTTCTAAGCTCTTTGATAGATTCACATCTTGCTTGGCATGAATCATTACAGAGCTAAAATAGTTCATTCTTCAACATGTTCACTTGCTACTTTTACTCCCAGGTCAATGTCACAGGCTTCAAAAATGTTTGTTTTTTTTTTCATTTGCTAATATTTTCGAAAAAACATTAGAAATTTCTCATCAAACTGGGCTTTAATATTTGCAAAATAAGACAACATATTCTCAGTGTGTTTCTTAATTTTACAAGAACAAAGACGTTCCATACATTTAAAAAAAAATTTTTGGTTCTTTTATTGAATATAGGTGGGTGTTAGCAACAAAATTGCCTGGGTAAATCCTTTAAGCCTGATGGCACCAATGAATTGTATGTCATGCTTGCATGCCCCATTGACCTTTGTGTAAAGGTCACAATGAGTAAAGATTTGATGGATTTTGTTCATAAATCAGATGAATCATTATGAAGCTAAGACAATTCACTGTGACATTCATTCACCTTTTTTACTTTGGGTTTAAGGTCACACATTTTGCACTAGTATGTAAATTGGGGACTCAGCATTCTGGTCAACTTGGATGGAATTATGTGCACCACTTGGCCTGGAGACTATATTTTGATTGACATAAAGAGGTTAAACAGCTGCTGGGAATTGTTGAAAGCTACAAAGCACAATATCTCATCAACCACCAATTAATGTGCAGAGAAACAATTTGGCTGTTGGATGGAGGTGGTTGATCAAGTGAGCTGACATACCATATATCATCACTTACAAGATAGAACCAATGGAAATCAACATAGACTCAGATCTGTCATTCCGTAATGCACTAGCACATTGGGGTTCCTATTGTTTATTTATCTGATAAGTTCTAACAAATTTCATAGACATAATCCCAGATCTTCTGACGAATTATAAGTGATATCAGATCTGCGAATTATAAGTGATATCAGATCTGCGAATTATAAGTGATATCAGATCTGCGTCGTCTGTGCTGTTTGCATTCGGATCAGAATTATACATGTATATGAGTATATAAGGCACAATAGGGAATGCAGTTGGAGGGAAAAAGGAAACCTTCAGATAAGAGTTGTGAATGTTAAAATTATATATTTGGGGATAAATGGGCAATAAGACCCATCCTAGTGAGTTTATGTTACAGTAATTCACCTAGTGTTCATCATGAGTTGTCTGCCAACATTAACTGTTTTTTGCTTTTGCTCAGTACACTACAAAACTAGTTTAAATGCAAATATTCTGACATGAAGGCCTTTCAATGAAAGTATTCTGACATGAAGACATTTCATTGCATGCATTCTGACATGAAGGCCTTTCATTGCATGCATTCTGACATGAAGACCTTTCATTGCATGCATTCTGACATGAAGGCCTTTCATTGCATGCATTCTGACATGAAGACCTTTCAGTTTTATACAAATGATTTCTAAATATGGACACTTTTGCTAGCAAGAGAAAAGACTTAAAAACATGGTTCTCAAAATCTACCCCAAATTTTTTTTTATCCAATTTTACTTTAAAAGAATTTTAATATAATGGCCTTTTAGGTAAGTTGGCTAATGTTGCTAAACTTCATAAACCTTAAGCGAACAACTTCTCAAAAATATGTCAACAGAAGTTAACTAAATTTCACAAAAGGCATACTCAATCAAAGCATTTTGGGCTTTCACAAATGATGCAAAGTACCTATATTTAGACCTCTATGACTGCCATTAATTTATTAAAAACTACAATAATGATTAAATGTTGAAAGCATCATATAAATTTAATTATCCCCAATGCACTGTCAATACATTTGGATTGTAAGTAATTCACAATCAGGTGAGTGATCTTAGACCCACATTATCCTCTTGTTACATGATTAAGCTGTGCATTACCTTACTGTTGTGACAATAATAATGAGAACTTAAGATAGCAGTGTATGTGTGATCTGCAGAAGTAAGTTACTTTAAATTGGAACAAATAATCACTCAAAACTTCTAAGAATATTTTCAAATTTTCTTTTGAACTATTGCTGTCTGTGCCTTTTTTATGAAATTACACTTGTAAGGAAATGCTACTGCAATTTTCCCAGCTGAAAAGGAAACAGCATCAGCAGTGGCTTTTCACATCTTAGCTTGTGCAAGTTTTTAGACCTACCTCAAATAGACCAGCATAACTGTAGGTGTTAAATTAATAGGCTGTACTTGGTAGGAGTGGCTTCTTCAGTGGGAATATATGATCTTGCTTTAAATAACAGTGTTTGGTATTCCGACATACTAGTTATGGAATGTTAAGGAAAAGTAGCATTATTGTGGATTTTCAATACTATATCTTTAAAGTTATAAATGAAGGTATGTGAAACTTATTTTTATTTTTCAGGATTTATATATGTTTATCTAAAAAAATTGCCTTTGCTTATGGCTGTAGGATAAATAAATCCCAATAAAATTAATATTGGTGAAATATAATATACCAAGTTAACAATCCCTCAGGCATTTACAGGTTTATAAAATCTCACTTAAATAGCAATATCTTGCAAGTTCTTTTTAACTATGAAATTACCTATTATATTTCAACACTATATATATATATATATATATATATATATATATATATATATATATATATATATATATATATATATATATATAAAGTATTTTGCATATTCTATTTTATATCAATATTTCACATACTCAGCTATTTTTCATCCTCCTCTTTATATCAGTATTTCTCATATTCTATATTACCACCAGTCTAGTAGTCTAGCAGTTAGAGCGTTTGCCTCAGATGCAGGTGGTTGTTGGTTCGATTCCCAGCCAAGTCATACCAAAGACATAAAAATTGTACTAACAGCTGCCTCACTTGGCACTCAGCATTAAGAGGTTAGTGATAGGACTGGTCAGCCTGGTGTCAGAATAACGTGTTTGGATGGGTGGGACATCATGCTACATGTCTGTGGCATTATGCCCCAGTGCTAAACATCAAAATAAACTGTCACACTGAATAAATCATAGCAATATGACTGAAAAATAGTTAAAGCTACATTAATCCAAATCACACATAAGGTAATGGTACTTATTTATGTCTTTTTGCATATGATGTATAGTATGTCACCATATAGTGAGGTCACCATATACTGAAATACTGAAGTGCATTATACAGTACACATTATAATGCTACCAATGGGAGCCTCAATAATATATTACCATATAGTGAGGTCACCTTCTAATGAAGTTGTTGTTCTGGGGCTTAATGCCATTTTTATGCACATGACAGGCTATACAGGGTGGCCAGTATTAATGGTGGAGGAAGAAACCGGGAAATCCACGGAAAGAACCAGTGACCCATGAGAAGCTACTGACAAGCTTTCTCAAATATCCACATTTTCCGAATCCGACAGAGGTGAGATGGCTTTAGACAACTCGGTCACTCAGAGCCCCTCCAATGAAGTATTCAAGCATTCATTATGATGATGCTAATGGAAGCCATACAGTATGCCATTTTACAGTGAATTACATTTTGCAACTATTTTCTACTACATGAAGAAATGTGATCCATGACCATAACTCCTTATGAAAAATACTTTGTTATAATGAAGGTCCATATAATGAGGGAGTGATTGATATACTTCACTTATGAAACCAGAATCAGAATTTCCCCTCTTTTCACTTCATCCAGGTATTATTACCTCGTTTGGCATCCACCTCAGTTACACATACATTATGTTCTTCTCTCATATGACTGGCTGTTTAAGAGAGGTACACTGTACTTTAAAAGGGGTATACTATACTCATTTGACTGTTTAAGTGAGATACATTGTACTTTGGCTGTATGCTATTGATACATTGTATTTTGGTAGGCTGTTTAAGAGGTACACTACTTTGGCTGTTTAGGTTGGTACAATGTAATCTGGCTGTTTAAGAAGATTACACTACTTTAAGAGAGGTACACTGTACTTGAGTTGTTTAATTATGGTTCCACTGTATTTTGGCCAGATGTTTAATAAAGGTATACTGTACTTTGTTGAAGAGGGGTACACTAATTTGTCTGGCTGCTTAAGAGAGGTACACTTTGTTTAAGGAGGAATACTGTACTTTGGCTTATTAATAGAGGTACACTATATGTTGACTATTTAAGAGAAGTACACTCTACATTAAAAGAATTACACTGTACTGACTATTTAAGAGAAGTATTCAGTACTTTAAAAGAGGAACTCTGTACTTTGGCTGTTTAATAAAGGTATATTAATTTGGCTGGCTGTTAAAAAGAAGTACACTGCACTTTGAGAATAGTTGATATTTGCTAAAGCTATGTTGTCCATCTGTCTCAAATCAAGCATAAAAAGTATTCTTGGTAATTATTGGAATTCAAAGACTGAGACCTCAGTTTCTGTCTAGATTCAAAGCCAATATGTTTTCAGCAAGCAAAAAATCGTTTTGGTTCATTTAATGTAAACAACTGATTATCTGATTTATTTAATATAAACAACTGATCAGTTTGCTTCATTTAAAGTAAACAACTAATTTCTTTTTACTTTTGGTTCATTTAATTTGGGACTTTAAAAAGGTTTTGAAGCTATTGATACATATAAGCCTTTTCAGAAAAAACTGATCACTTGATATCTGAAAGCCAGGTGGGAGTGAGTAATTTCAAGCAAACTCATACTTGAAAAGGACCAAATTGGTTTATCTGCAAATTGATTTTACCTTCTCTAATGTTTCACTCTGGAAAATTGGCCTTTAGAGCACAAGAATTTCCTGGTTGTAAAACAAACCACATTGAGTTTGTAACTGTTTATAGTCTTAAAGGAAGAATGTCTAACTCAGTTCTAAATGTTTTAATGCTACTGGTCTATAGAGCTCATTAATTG
This sequence comes from Potamilus streckersoni, assembly GCA_016746295.1. Classification (NCBI taxonomy): domain Eukaryota; kingdom Metazoa; phylum Mollusca; class Bivalvia; order Unionida; family Unionidae; genus Potamilus; species Potamilus streckersoni. The sequence goes on along the minus strand of JAEAOA010001595.1, from coordinate 1,259,580 downwards.
AGTTTGTAACTGTTTTAAAGGAAGAATGTCAAACTCAGTTCTAAATGTTTTAATGCTACTGGTCTATAGAGCTCATTAATTGAGATTGTAACTGTTTATAGTCTTAAAGGAAGAATGTCTAACTCAGTTCTAAATGTTTTAATGCTACTGGTCTATAGAGCTCATTAATTGAGTTTGTAACTGTTTTAAAGGAAGAATGTCTAACTCAGTTCTAAATGTTTTAATGCTACTGGTCTATAGAGCTCATTAATTGAGTTTGTAACTGTTTTAAAGGAAGAATGTCTAACTCAGTTCTAAATGTTTTAATGCTACTGGTCTATAGAGCTCATTAATTGAGATTGTAACTGTTTATAGTCTTAAAGGAAGAATGTCTAACTCAGTTCTAAATGTTTTAATGCTACTGGTCTATAGAGCTTAATAATTGAGTTTGTAACTGTTTTAAAGGAAGAATGTCTAACTCAGTTCTAAATGTTTTAATGCTACTGGTCTATAGAGCTCATTAATTGAGATTGTAACTGTTTTAAAGGAAGAATGTCTAACTCAGTTCTAAATGTTTTAATGCTACTGGTCTATAGAGCTCATTAATTGAGTTTGTAACTGTTTTAAAGGAAGAATGTCTAACTCAGTTCTAAATGTTTTAATGCTACTGGTCTATAGAGCTATTTAATATTTAGATCTTAATGGCTAAGAATCATTTGGCATAATTCCAGAAAAAAAATTGATTTATTATTGGGATATTCACTGCACAAAAGGTGTTTAATTACCCATTTCCAATGGAATAAAATTAGGTGGATCAATTGACACATTTGAGTAGTTATAAGATAGAGTAGACTGTTCCTAGCTGTGTTGGTTTGCTAATTAATTATTTTTTTTCCTAACTTTGGTACTTAGTTTTGGCACCTATTAATGCAGTGATAAGCAAGTAGTAACATTCATAAATTTGTTAAGATCGTATTAATACACTTACAGAATGCACATCAAAATGACTCGGTTCTACCATTACATCACATGAAGGCATATATGGATTATGGATTTATTCCATGTGCTATTGGATGTGTATCACATGCAGAGAAGAATTTCATAAATTGTATTTTGTATGACAAAGTTTGGAACTATATTTTTTCATATTCAAACAGGTATTTTGTTAATGCCATAAATACAATCTTACCAAAAAAAAATCAACTGCTCTGGTACTCTATTGGTTAGAGTGTCCACCTCATATGCGAGAATTCACAGGTTTGAACCTTGTTTGAGTCATACTAAAAACTTATAAAAGCTGCCTCACAAGACACTCAGCAGTAAAAGGTTAGTGTTTCGACTGGTTGGCCTGGTGTCAGGCTAGTGTGACTGGTTGGCCTGGTGTCAGGCTAGTGTGACTGGTTGGCCTGGTGACAGGCTAGTGTGACTGGTTGGCCTGGTGTCAGGCTAGTGTGACTGGTTGGCCTGGTGTCAGGCTAGTGTGACTGGGTGGGACATGCTAAGGTTACAAGATGATTTCACAGTGCTAGTTATCACTATAAACTGTCATACTGCAGACACCATGGTGATATGATTGCAGAATTGTTAAAGCTACATTAAAAATCCAAATCACAAACACAAAACCAAAATCATCAAAATATTTTCACCATGCCTAAAAATGCCTGCAGTGGACTAAAAACTAATTGTATGTTCAGTTACTATTTGCTTTCATTTACACATGCACAGAACATCTGGATCATATCCTTATAGCATTGTTGATATTGATCGACTCAACTGTGCCTGCAGCAGCAATAATACACTACATGTAATAATTTAAGACTGTATATTTAATATTTGGTTGTTCTGTGTAGTTTGAATACAATAAAATGTCTTGTGTTTTAGTCTATTTGTTTTTGTGAAGTACACAAATATGCAGATCTAGAGCTTCCTAGTTGTGAGTAAATACAGCATGTGTGAGTTAATACAGCATATGTGTGAGTTAATACAGCATGTGTGAGTTAATACAGCATATGTGTGAGTAAATACAGCAAATGAGTCTTTAGAGCTACTATTCTAAACTGAGTTTGTACCTATGACTTAACGTAAGAGGTAACAGAACAATATTTTCCTTTTAATATCATTTTCAAGCAGTATACATCATCAATTAAGATGTGTCTGACAACATTATCAAATGTTCCACATCATCCAGCAAACCTGATACGGTATATACTCTACTCGCTTACACATACTCGCTTACACGCTAAATCCATTTGCAAACTCCATAGACCCAGAACTCTGCCTAAGAAAATGTGCCAGTAGATCTGGATGCTATGTTTGGAGTAATTAATACTGTAGACCCTGATCTGCCAGTACATTTTGCAATAGCAGATCAGCATCTATATTGTTAATTGTTGGTTTGGATTTATAAGTAAGTATATGTGGTATTTCAGTATTCGTAATTTCTTGATAAATGTTTAAAAAACTGAGAAGGAATGCTAATTACCAATTAGAGCATACAATATGCATGTTATTGATGTGTACCATCTCATATCCTGGGTGGACTCATTTTTGGCATAGCTGAATTGGAAGTTTGGGAGCCTCTGCCAAACCAATTCACCTTTGTGAGATACCAGACTGAACAAAATACAGCATTCAATAAAAATTAAATTTGGTAATCTAGGTCTGAACTTTGTTAAATATTTGCTTAGAGCTAAGATTTACTTCTTGGAGGAAAGATTGATGCAAATGAAAAAAGTAAAAGTTTACATCATGTATCCAAATATATAACCAATACTGGACAATTTCAACAACTTTCTCAAACTGTGATTGCTGTCATTGTGCCTCTCTCACTCTTGACCACTTCAGTGCTTCAGTGGCTGAAGTGGTTAAAGTGTCCACCTTGAATGCAGGAGGTTGTGGGTTTAAACCCTGGCTGAGTCATACCAAATACTTATAAAATGATACAAACAGCTGCCTTGCTTGACGTTCAGCATTAATAAGTTACTATGAGGACTGGTCAGCCTGGTGTCAGGATAATGTGACTGGATGGCACACAGCCTGGTGTCAGGATAATGTGACTGGATGGCACACAGCCTGGTGTCATGATAATGAGACTGGATGGCACACAGACTGGTGTCAGGATAATGTGACTAGGTGGCACACAGCCTGGTGTCATGATAATGTGACTGGATGGCACACCGACTGGTGTCAGGATAATGTGACTGGGTGGCACACAGCCTGGTATCAGGATAATGTGACTGGATGGCACACCGACTGGTGTCAGGATAATGTGACTGGGTGGCACACAGCCTGGTGTCAGGATAATGTGACTGGATGGCACATATTGCCACATGTTTGTAGTATGTTGCCTCTGTGCAACATACTATAAACTGTCACACTGCAGACATCATAGCGATATGACTGAAAAATTGTTACAGCTACATTAAAAAAGTCAAAATACTCTCATTATCATCATTTTTCATTATTATCATGTTGAATATGTTGTAATACTTGTAGTATGTAGGGAGAGGGCTAATTTAAGTTGTTAGAATTTGTGCCTAATCCCATTGTATCACATTGTTACAATAAAATATACGTAAACTAAAATAGAGTTTTTACTTTAATTATATAATCTTTAAAATCAAGAATTGTAAATCATGGTAGCTAGTTTTTGGAAGGTAAAAATTGAAAATTATTTTTTGTTTTGCTGACTCATTGTTTTTCTGTTGTTGCCAATTTTGTTGGAATTTGTAGTTGCTGAAAACTATAAATTTAAAGAACAATTAAATTATGCATCATATAAGAAACTAATATGGCCACCTACCAGGTGCATGGATTAAAACTAAAATGTAATTTATTACATTACCTTAAAAATGAATGTCCACAAAAATATATGAATTGTCACTTCACTATATTTCTATTTTCCTACCAATGTTTGACAGGGATGTCACAGCAGCTGAGTTGGTTGAGCATCAGATTTGTAATCCAAGGGATACAGGTTCAATGCCTGTACAAGTATGCCTGGGTTATCTGCCTTAGTTTGTCCTTTGGAAGGCATTCAACTCCCATGTCCTCTGCATGATATTGTTAATATATGTAATATGTGAACAAGAAAAATGTGATTAAAACCAAAAAAAGAACATTTTAGTGGTAACATAAAAAGTAAAAACTTTTTTTGAATTATTTAATTTTAACTGTGAAAATAAATCTAAAACCTAATTCACATTCCTAATGTGAAAATGTCTTTTTAAAATAATTGAATGCTGGGAAAAATATTTAGGTGAAAGAAAATGTTTTTCAAGGTATAATGGTCTTTAGACAATAAATATTTTAAAATAGAATACTTTAGAATACAAAACAAATTCAAAAATCTTTTAGCAGAAACTTTTAAGTAGTCTGAAGTCAGTTGAGTAACACAAATTATTGGAATTTTTCATGTTTGAGTTGTCATAAGTTTTACTATTGGATTTTGGGGGTTTGCTGCAAGTTTTTTATTCTCTTTTCTATATTCTGTTTATTCAATTTTTTTTTAATTTGGCATTATATTTTTATTACAGTTCTATATTGTTAAAGTTCTCCCTCGTTATAACACTGAGACTTGTTTTACAACTGAAATGGCTTAAGCCTGAATGACATTACAATAAGGCTTTGTCAATATTTTCATTAAAATGCAAAAATAGTATTTAATGATTTGAAATTACATTTTAATTGATAATTGAAAATATCCAAGTAAGTAGCAGTTAAACATGAAATTTTAGGTCATTATAATTTAATAAGAAAAATCTTTGAAAGGTTGCCTTGAAAAATACTTAAATTTGGGAAAAGATGGTTTTGTCCTTGAAAAGTCTGAATTTGTATTTTAAAAAATCCCAAGTTCTTTGAGTGTATATGTTGATTATGAATGCTAAAATTGAATATAATCTATATAATTTTTAATTCATTTTTTTTTTTCATTTTTGTATTTTTAGAGAATAATGATTGAATAAATAAATAAATAAATGTGGCTAGTGACCACATTCCAATGGGATGAAATTGTGTGATTAGCTTTACAATGGAGTTGTGTCCCATTCCTACAGTGGTTCACTAATTATTTTTCCTCACTTCTGTGCCTATTTTGTTGGTAACTATTTATGCAGTGATAAACAAAGTAACTTTTAGAATTTTTAAAATTTGGTGAGAAAAATAGTTTTGAAAACTTTTGAAAGTCCTTGTAAAACACATCTTGAGGTCTGTACAAGTCATGTGATGATTTTGTAGTGATGATCAAGAATAATATTAATAATTTGTGTTTGATCTTCATTGAAATCTTTAGTCAGTTTTAAAATGAGTTTCTTAAAGTTTATTTCATATTTTTTATTTTGGCAATGATGGCTCATAATATCAGCACTATTAACATGGGTCATTTTTTGTCAATGATGACAAAATTAAACTACTATATCTGAACATTTATACCAATGCCTGGAACTGGCTTTAGATCACTTATTGCACAATGCTTAGAAACCTTTCAAAATAATCAGTCAGTCTTTAGAGAGTTCTGCAGAATAATGGTATTGCTGAATGATACATTTATGCAAGTGTCTTTATTGTTTATATCATTTAAGTACTAAACCCAAAGCTTGGAATGGTTCCAATAATTTTTTTATCAAAACTCAAGCGAGATCTATTAAAGTTGCTCTGAATTCAGTGTTTTTTATCAGTACCAGTTCTGTGGTGGTATGTATGCTTAAGTTGCATTGTTTGTCTGTCTGTCTGTTTGATTTTAAAATTACATTACAGACTATTGGTAATGTAACATGTTGCATCTAACCTTATACAAAATCAGTTCATTTTCTACTTAACATAAATTTTACTTTCTGTAAAGAATGAAGACATAGCTAAAATACTCACTGTACATATGGTTAAACTATTAACATTATTGTAGTTATTTTATCTAGAAAACATTTAAAACCTTAAGAAAGAAATTTTTTATGGTAATAGGTTTTATTATAAAAAAAGGGTTAATTATGGACTGAGAACTGTATAATCATGTTTTCTTGAAATTATTTGTGTTTTAAGATCTAAACAGAATCAATTGTATAATTGTTGTGTCCAGTAGTTGGGTTGGAATTTTATTTATTCATATTATTTATTTACTGGAAACACAAAGTGCTCATCAAAAATAATATTCTTAGATATTGAGACTTGAAATGTCACAACAACATGGGCCACCACAGTGATGTCAACAATTCAAGCATTAAATTTAATTTGTATTTCAACTAAAGTTTATTAAGGACTTTAATCATTAGTGCTTAAGTCAGTAATTCCTGGATTATTGGGGATTTAATTTGCAATACTGTAAGTTTTTTTACATTTTCACTTTGTATTTTATGGAAATAAATTATTTGTTGAATTTTACAAAGCTTGTTGCTTCTCACTCTTTTATATTACTTTTTTTAAGAACAGAGTAAAATGTTGGCTTGTGTAGTTGCCACAAGCTGTAAATTTAAAGGTCAAACAAACCATGATCACATTAATTTTATCATATGGAATACTTCTGACATTTTGGGCATTGCTTTTTATGTCACAAATGGCAACAACTGGATGAAGAGTTTAGTGAAGTCAGAGCAGCACCAGATAAAAAGCAATTAAGATAAGTACTACATAAGTATATTAAGCCAGTGAGATCATTCTTGACAAAACTATGGGGAGAAAACTTGAATTGATTTGGATGCCACTGTTTTGAAAGCTATCTTGATTTGATGCAGAATTTTACGTCTAATTTTGCAATTAGCAAACTTTTTAAAAAATTATGTTTTATACTGAAGACCCAAACATATCTACATCTCTCAGCTTTGTTTATTATCTTGATTGTCTCTGAAATGTTTTTCAAAACATGTATAGAAAGTTTTTGAATAAGCTGAGAGTAAATGAGATTTAAAGTTAATGCAGTAAAGCTCAGTGTGATTCAAATGCCCAAAACACAAGATTAAATGATTCTTCTGAGAAAACAATTGGAATCCTTTTGTCATCCATGGCCATCATTTTTAAGCAATACCTTTAAATGGATACTGTCACATTAAATAAATTTATAGTAGAGTTAAACTTGTGCTAAGAGTCAGCTAAGTTCAACATCAGCTGGTCACCGCAACCATTATAATTGTCCCCTGGCAAATTTACTAGATAATGTTATGTAATCGGTGACCATCTGCCTTCTGCAGTCATTGGGGCCTATCAGCAGTAACAGCTTTAAGTATGTAAATACAATTCTCTGTGTGAGGAAAAATTGGAAGGTGTATAGAAAAGTATATTACATGAATTGATGTTTGAACATTTCATATTTTGATTGTAATTACCATAATCCAATGAAATTCAAAGGTGTCAACATGTTGGCTTTAAAAGCAATGTGGTTTTGTTTTTTTTAAAAGCGAAGATCAAATATGTTGTTATTTTAAGATTTCGCATCAATAATTTTCTCCTGTGAAAAAAATCTTTTGAGTTGATGTATACTGCAGAAGTGATATCCCTTACAGTGTAGGTGCTACTTGCTATTGCCACAAGAAGATTCTTTTCATTCCCTAATTGTGAGAGGGCACAAACAAACAGTCTTTTGATCTACATTGATGAGCAACTGCCTGATCCTTCAATTGTTTAAATTGTGTACACCTGTTTCATGCCTAATTATACAAGCTGCACTAATGAAAAGTCCGTTGTGTGTTTCACAATTACAGGTAAGCTGTTTATTAGTAATTTTATAAAAGAGCCAATTCTATTTATAATGAGATAACAGTGTTTGCATATATATAAAAGAGAGAGATGTATAATGAGTGTATGTGCTACAACAGGTTTAGCTGTATTCAGTTTGGACTAAATTTGACTTAATTGCTACAATTTAATTTTATCTTCCTTTTTTAGGTTTACAAAACCTTTTGTACAGATTAGCATCCCCCACTGTAGAGAAATGAATGACATGGAGTTGCACAAGGTGACCCTATTGGTCTCAGATACTGAAATTCCCCAGACATTTAATGGCCAAATTATAAATGATTCAAAAGAGATGAAAAAGGGGCCACCACCCTATCAGGCAAATATTATTGGGTCTCCCGTGTCATCCATAAACTTAACCCACTCAACGGATGATTCTTTAGTCACAGAAAGCAAGCTGACAGTTGACACTCTTGATGGACGACGCAGGCACAAAAGTGAGGGAGCACTACATCTGGAAATAAAATCACCATACTTAGACCCGATCAAAAGGTCTGCAGTGTATGACAGCAAAAGCACAATCAGTGGAATCAAGTTTGAAGATTCGTTTCTAGGTAATTGATGTGCAATGTATGACTGCAAAAGCACAATCAGTGGAATCAAGCTTAATAATTTGTTTCTAGGTATTTTTATTGATGTGAAATCCATGTTTCATGATAGTACATGTATCATATTCATCACACTTATTTAAATTACAAAATGTAATTCAGTTTAGTTTGTATTGTTGTTTTAGCTGACAGCATAACAACTTTATACCATATATACTTGGTTATAAGTTAAATGTAGTTACAAACCCAGATGTACTTGCAGATCAGAGTGCGTGACTTTTTTTCTATTGATTAGTCCTAACAAACAGCATATATCAAAATCTGCCTGCACATTATCAGAGATACTGTCAAGTTTCATGTATGTAAGCCACACAAAATTTTACAAATTTACACTCACAGAAGGTGCAGTATATAATTTTCATTTAACTGTTAAAGCTCTACTGCAAAAAGTCCTAATTGCCAATGATCTAAATAATATTGGATCTTGAAGCATGTCCTAAATAAAATTGGGTTCCATTAAAACCATATATTATAGTGAAACCTGTCTTGAAAGACCACTGCTATGTGAGACCACCTATCTTGAGAGACCATATCCTCACTGCACAAACTTAATGATTATATAGCACTGTGACCTGTTATGAGAGACCACCTGTCTTGAGAGACCATAATTTTCTGGCAGAAAGGGTGGTCTTTTTGAAGACAGGTTCTACTGTATTAACGTTTCATCATGTAATGAGCCATGTAATTTCTCCCACAAACTAAACTTGGATAAAGAACAACACAAATGCCGATAATTCTGTGCAACTAGTTTCACATTTAATATATGCTACTTCAGGCATAAAATGTTTTGAAAGAAACTGATGGCATCTTTAAGTTTTAAAATAACAATTATGTCATTACATAATGTCATAAATGATGTGCATCACCATAACAATATATATATATATATATATATATATATATATATATATATATATATATATATATATATATATATATATCTCACTGGATCTAAAAGATACACAAGTCTCTAATGTAACCTGAATCAGTATAATAATAAAATACAATAGAGACAAACAGTCATACTTATAATTATATTGTTATAAAGGATATACAATTAATCAATTTTTAAAAAAGTATTTTATATAATTATATATTATGCATTGGTATAAAGGCCATTAGGATACATAGTACATGTATCTAATTTATGAATTCAGTAAATTTATTTTATGAGTATATTCATGTCTCCATGCATAATATCTATTGGTATGAAAGAAAAAGTGAGTACAGAGTGATTATTGTTATTGAAATGTTTTGAAATATTAGAGGTAAAACTGAGGATTTGTATCAATTTATGTGAAAGCGATGATTATTCATTATCTTAGGAACTTGTTGAAGTTGTTTGTTCAGCATATTGCATGTTACATTTTTTATAGGTTATTAAATAAATCACATCAGTTGATTCATAGTTAGTGTAAAGTAGAAAAAATACATCTTTTGTAATAGCATTACTGAAAGAAGTACTTTCTCTCATGTTTGCGCATTGAGGGCACCAGTGTCAATTACAGTTAGATGATGCAAAATTGTCCTTTTTATCTTCAGTGAGTTTAGTTTTAAATTAGAAAATCTTGCAAATTCTTTAGTCTTCTATAAGCAAGAATTTGTTTATTGTTGTAAAGTGATTTTATATTGTTGTTATTTGATAAATTTAGGAGACTCCAATATTTATTAATTATAAGGCCTGTATTAGGTAATGAAGGAATATATTTGATTGTGAAAGGAATTTTTTTTTTCTCTGTTGTACAATTTGCTTTGTTTGAAGCCTCATGTTGATTAGTATTACTTGCTTTATTCAGCCAGAATCATGTGTTGGATAATTTCTGTTTAGGAAATATGTTTTTAATTCATTCAATAAATAGTCTAATTGACAATCATCTGAAATAATCCATCATCATCTTTTGGCCTGGCTATATGATATACCATTTTTACATGACATTGGATGACATGAAGAATATTCCACATGCTGGTGGATATTAGTTTCATTGACATGAATATTTGTAGAGATAGTGTGATCAATACTTTTAATTACATTTACATCTAAAAATGAAACATGAACATGTGTACTAGATGCCATATAAGTATATTTAATCGTCAGGTGAAATTGATATAGGCGATCAATTAAAATTTTCAGTACTTCAGTTAGATGGTTACAGATCATAAATATGCCATCTAAAAATTTTAAACAAATATGGATTAAACTTTTTGTTTTGAAGAAAATCTGTTCTAATTTAACCATGAAAAGAGAACTATATGAAAGAGACACAAGATTACCCATTGCTGTATCCGTTATTTAATAATTTGTATTATTAAATTGAAAATAATTATTTTTCAACATAAGTTTTGGTTTTTTTACAAATATTTTCACTTGATAGTGTCCTATTATTAGGATTGTTATGAAAATATTTACATGCTAAAATGCCATCTGTAATGCTGAATGTTGGTATATTGTGATGTTACATCTAATGATACCAGGAGTGAGTTATTAGATAGCTGTGGAATAGACTTCAACTTTTTATTGAAATCAGTAGTATCTTTAATATATGAAGGAAATGATTTCATTGCAGGTTGTAAAACTCTTATTAATAAATTTGGATAGGTTTTCAGAATATGAATTACAACCTGATATAATGGGTCATCTTGGATAATTTAAAGGTAATTTATAGTTTGGATTTTTATGAGTTTTGGGTAATATGTAGAATATGAGGTGTACATACGATAAGAGAGAAAGTATCAAATTATATATATTATATATGTAATTATTATTTTTAGCAATTTCATTAATGCATGTGTAATTTTCGATTTAATCTCCTTTGACGGGTCTTTGTTAATGTTTGTAGTATTTTTTAATTTAAAAAGTGAAATGTTGGTCAAGAGCATGTTAGTGATAAATCTTATTTTGGAGAGATATCCAAGAGACAATCTGTGAGCTGTAGAAACTTGTACATAACAACCACAGAAAAAAAGCTGGATAAGATAAAACCTCTACAACAACAATAACAACAACAAAATATAACTTAAAGTGCTAGATGTTAAAGCACAACTGGTAAAATCCTCAGTCAGAAGATAATATACTTCTCTGTTTGACCTCAAGTCATAATTAGCAATTTCTAAAAATAACCAGTACCTAATGATAGAAATCTTCTAGAATGATCTAAGGAGCCTTATTTATTTGCATATAGCCTATAAAATTCACTTGGGAATTTCCAAAATCCTGACCCTGATCAAGATATTTACTCTATTTTTTGTTGACCTAAAGAATAATTCTGATAATAAGCTTTTATACAAAGAAAATAATGGAGCTATTATTTGTTGTTTATATAGATGAAATAAAAAATTAAAAAGTCAATTTGGTCAAGCAGAAATGAACTTAGTTTTGGACAAGGTCAAGTCCAGTAAACAGTGTTACATTACAATAAGAAACATATTGATTTGGGCTTGAAAGGTGGAATTCCAGTGTCATGGAGACTGAAAAAAGAAAGCTTTCAACACATTAACTTGACTTGTTTACTAGATACCATTACCAAACTATGTAAATGGCTTGCATTTGAGATAAGATTAACACCTATTGATTTTTGGACAAAAGGACAACAGTCAAGGTCACAGTTTACTATATATTGTATTCTTTTTCATCTACTTTGAATAAAGTTTGTAAAAGTCTTGCATTTGAGACATTGATGATGCCTATTTATTTTGGGGTCAAGAGTCAAGGTAACAGGAGCTGAAAGAAAGGACACTGATCTGCACCAAACTGTATAAGCATATTTCTTGACTAAATTCAGTACATGGCTTGTATTTGAAATAGATGCAAACAAACTGACCAAATTTGTTTGATGACTTTCAGTTAAGACAAGAATTGCATCCCTTATGATCAATAGGTGGTCTAAATCATCAAGATTGAAGCAAGAAAAATGGTTTAACCAAATTGATTTCTGCATTCCATTACCTAGATCAAATTAGTGGAAAGCTTGTATTTGAGACAGGATAGACACCAACTGATTTCTGATTCACGAACTCAACAGTCAAATTTGCCTGAAGCATTTATACAACTGATCTTGACCCACCATTTGATATGTCTGTCAATACTTACAATACCTCACAAAAAACCTCAAAAGATTTGGACAGCATTTGAAAAATACCTCACAAAAAACCTCAAAAGATTTGGACAGCATTTGACAAAAAGCTTCCTGACATGAAAGTTTCTTCAAATGATGTCTATCAAACTGCCATCAAATATTGCCACTGTTACTGAAATTAGAAAAATCATTCAGTAAATTCTTTTCAATTAATCTGCTATAAAATTTGGCCAATGAAGAAACACCTTCAGAAACTGCTCATAATAATTGGACCAAATCTGACCACAAAATAAACACTCACAGTATTTGACCAGATATGATTGACATCATCCTGGTACAAAGGCCTTTCAGGTTTGTACATCTGCCATCAAATATGGCTGTTGCTACTAAAAAATAGAAAACATTTCCTTATGTTTCAATGCTTTTGTGATATTGTTATTATTGGACTTAATACCATTTTTCAGCACAAGATAGGCTATTCATGGCGGCCAGTATTAATGGTGGAGGAAGAAACCGGGAAATCAACGGAAAGAACCACCAACCCACAAGAAGCTACTGGCAAACTTTCTCACATATCCATATTGGACAAATCCTAGACTTGAACTCATGCAGACAGAGGTGAGATGGCACTTTAGACCACTCGGCCACTTGGGGCCCCTCTTTTGTGATATAATTTGACAGACAGATAATGGCCTATCTTGATGGCCTTTCACATTCATATGTATGATGCTGGTTAACAAGATATGGTGGCCTTTACAAAGAATATAGAAAAATATTTATGCAACTTTATTGCAGAAAAACTTCTTAACAGAATTTAACCAACTCTGAAAGAAAGCATCCTGGAATAGAGACCTTGCCACTCAGCATTAAGAGGTTAGTGTTAGGACTGGTTGGGCTGGTGTCAGGTGTCAGGATAATGTGACTGAGTTGGATATCATGCCTCATGTCTGCAGCATGTTGCCCCAGTGCTAGACATCACTATAAACTGTCATACTGCAGACATCATAGCAGTATGACTGAAAAATTGTTAAAGCTACGTTAAAAATCTAAATCACACCCACACAGATCACGCAGACCTTTCAGTATATGACAGTGATTTTGATGTATGTATGATTTATGGATGAATGTATAAAACTAGAGAAATCTTGAAACGTAATCATCAGCATATGGAAGAAAAAGCATCCTTTTGATCCACAATTTTTGGCAACTTTTGCATTGGACTTCTAGGCATGCTGTGATTAACATGAGTGATCTCAGACCCACTTGAGCCTCTTGATTTTGGATTGCTGCATTACTTAGTACATATTAGGATCATTGTATAAAGAATCGCATATTGACAAATCTTTGTACCCTCATGAATTTGGGAAGAGTTTTTTTTCCCTTTTTGACTTGCTGCTGGGATTAGAGCATCCACCTCAGATATGGGTGGTCATGGGTTCGAACCCTGGCTGAGTTATACCAAAGACATAAATGTGGTACTAGCTGCCTCACTTGGCATTCAGCATTAAGAGTTTGGTGTTAGGACAGGTCTTCCTGGTGTCAGGATAATGTGACTGCATGGGACATAATGCTACATGTCTGTAGCATGATGCCTCATTGCTGAACATCACTATATACTGTCACACTGCAGACTTCTTGCAGCTTTTAGTGTGTTACTGTGAAACTTAGTAAATATTACAATATCATCAAAAGATATGCATGTTGATAAATCATTGAATGTATGCTATTTTTAGCAGAGTTGTGTGTGGCTTTATGGTATAGATTCAACTCCACTAAAGAGCAAGGGTTCGGTAATGACAGAGAAGATGGTATAGTTATATGAACAAATTTCTCATCAATCAGAACAGGAAGCTAAGTTTGATGAGCCAAAAACATTACATGAACATCATTTTCGAAATAATGCACTGCTCACTCAACTATGATGAATGAGAGAACAATGCCAAACAGAGCTGTTTTCATATTTAAAGTTCTTTTCTTCTACAATTAAAAAAGATACTGGAACCAGCTACTATGAATACAGGAAAACATGCCCATGACATAGCATGTATGTTGTAAACTATTGATATTATCTTTCAGATGAATCCGGTACAACTCTGATATACTCAAGACACGAGGTAAGTTCTGTTGTGGATATTTTGCATCCAGCATGACCTTTAAGTGATTCATCCATGGTTCTTTTAACCTTTACTGGGGATATTACTATAACTCATTGATCAATAAGGCACTGTCTAGTTTTAAGCCATTCCTAATTTCATCAAAAGATAGGCCCTGTGGGTTCATCACATGAATAATAGTGTAATGATGTGAAGGGAACTAACATATATACTTATTTATAAGCTCAACTGCAAACAACATAGACTCTGTTATGCCATAGCATGATGCAACAGCAGATCAGGATCTGTATTTATTCCACTGTAATGCCCCTGATATGCCATAGCATAATGCAACAGCAGATCCGGATCCGTATTTATTCCACTATAATGCCCCTGATATGCCATAGCATGATGCAACAGAAGAAAAAGGATCTGTGTTTATTCCACTTTTATGCCCCTGATATGCCATAGCATGATGCAACAGCAGATCAGGATCTCTGTTTATTCCACTGTAATGCCCCTGATATGCCATAGCATGATGCAACAGCAGATCAGGATCTCTGTTTATTCCACTGTAATGCCCCTGATATGCCATAGCATGATGCAACAGCAGATCAGGATCCATGTTTATTCTACTGTAATGCCCCTGATATGCCATAGCATAATGCAACAGAAGAAAAAGGATCTCTGTTTATTCCACTTTTATGCCCCTGATATGCCATAGCATGATGCAACAGCAGATCAGGATCTCTGTTTATTCCACTGTAATGCCCCTGATATGCCATAGCATAATGCAACAGAAGAAAAAGGATCTCTGTTTATTCCACTTTTATGCCCCTGATATGCCATAGCATGATGCAACAGCAGATCAGGATCTCTGTTTATTCCACTGTAATGCCCCTGATATACCATAGCATAATGCAACAGCGTATCAGGATCCATGTTTATTCTACTGTAATGCCCCTGATATGCCATAGCATGATGCAACAGCAGATCAGGATCTCTGTTTATTCCACTGTAATGCCCCTAATATGCCATAGCCTGATGCAACAACGGATCAGGATCCGTATTTATTCCACTGTAATGCCCCTGATATGCCATAGCATGATGCAACAGCAGATCAGGATCACTGTTTATTCCACTGTAATGCCCCTGATATGCCCTAGCATGATGCAACAGCAAATCTGGGTCCATGCTGTTTGAATTTGAGCTCAACTTAATGAGCATGTATGTATGATACTCAAGCTAAAAGTGTCTAGCTTAAAAATTTGGATCTAGGGCCATTTAGATAACTATTAGGGATAATAATTGGCACTATTATCAAATAAAATGATCTAATTCAATCATAAGTTTGGAACTAATATCAAATAAGATGATCTAATTCAGACATTCATAATTTGGGCACTATTATCAAATAAAATGATCTAATTCAGACATTCATAAGTTGGAAATTTTATGGCTGAATCATCTACTTTTTAATGGCTGGATCATCTGCCTTTGGCAAAGAAAACAGTCTAATCAACTATGATTGATGGCTCAATTTCATATGCTGTTCTAATCTAATCAACAATCATAAGAAGAGGAAGGATACAGATATTGTTGAATAAATTTACTTTTATCAGTTTTTATTGCTTTGGGAAAAATTACTTTTTTAATGGTAATTAAATTTGTACATGTATTTTGGGTACCTGTTTTCTTTTAAGATAAACTGTCTTTTATTTAATCCTAAAATTTATAGTTTGAAACAACCATGTAATTAAAAATATTTGGAACACCAGAAATGAAAGTGAAAGAGAAAGTATTTATTCTCATTTAGATTTGTTTGATTTGATTAGCAGAGTTCAGTCAAGAGGCTTCAATTAAAATTTAAATTATTCCTGTCCCATTTATAAGCAATATATATATAAATATATATATATATATATATATATATATATATATATATATATATATATATATATATATATATAGTCACCAATGGCATCATTTTCAGCATCAACAGAAAACAGATTTTGTGGCCAAGTTTTGAGTTTAATTTTTTGGAAGTCTTGGGCAGGAAGGGTGCATAATATCTGAGCTTTTCTTCATGAAGTTGTTTGGAACCCAAAAATAATCATGTCCATTATTGTCCTTGTTGTCAAAATTTTAATTTTTAACTTTCCTTTTAAATGTTGGATTTAATATTCTACCCAAACTTAAAATACTGGTTTATATTGAGAAGAACTTGAATGAGTTTGAATTTCAGTGCTTTTCAGCAGCATGTACAAGAGTTATGCCCCCTGTTTGTGTATCCTCCTTAATCAGGTTTCTGCAGTATAATTTTAGTAACAGTTGCTGGATTTGAACCAGATTTGTCATGCAGTTTTACGACGATGAGACCTTGAGTTTGATTTCCAGCTTTCTACCTTTTTTACAGGAGTTTTGGCCCCTGATTGCTGATTCTCTTAAATTTGGTTTCTCAACATACTGAAGTTTAATGGATTTTAACCAGTTTTGGTGTGCAGCTTTATATTGATGGGATCTGGAATGACTAGATGGTCTTTAATTATCAGTTCTCTTAAATTACTGTTTCCCTCAATTTCCAGCATTCAGTGCCATCAGTATAGGAATTATGATCTTTAATTACCAGTTCTCTTAAATTTCTGTTCCCATCATGCAATTTGCAGCTTCTGAAAAATGAAGCAAAATGATTGATCTAATTCTGCAGTGGTCATATTCAAACATCCAGTTCACTTAAGAAAAACAAAAAGGAAGCTCATTAAAGATAAAGGTTTTGAAAAGTGAAAACCAGGTCAAATTAACCTCATATATTATGCATGATGGATATTTATTTCTGACATAATCTAAATTTGAGTTAAATGTACATGTATCTTAATCTTGATGAAATTGTTCATTATTACAGATAGAAAAGTGGTTCAGGTAAAAGTATAGGTAAGATGATAAATGTAGAAACTGTAAAAAAAATTTGGCAATATACTTTTTATCATTTGCATTGTAGATATGAAAGGTATAACAATAAGAATCACCTTCTATTCCAGAAAGTGCCACTGAAGGATTTCTCACTTGAAATAAGGGCCACCCTGGACGTAAAGAGGTTTTTGAATAACACTGTCCTCTTACTTGATCTGAACAATATCAGTCTGGACTCCATTATCAATGAGGTTCTACACAAAATTCTCGACTCTACTGAGGACAAAATCAGCTTTGATCAGGCCCGCTCTGCTCTTTTTACACATGACTATAGTAAGATATTTCCCACAACCGTGAATTGTAATTTGAAGTGTCCAAGATGTTTTGGTTCCCAAAAATGTCACACGGGCTGAAGTCCCAATTTGGTCAGGCTGATCACTTGCCAGTCACATTCTGGAGCCACACTTTTATTTTTTTCAGATTTAATTTCAAATATTTTTTAAAATGTTGCAAAGTTTTATAGAGAAAATATAAGCACGTGTATTGCAGAAGCTGAAGAAAATGACTTTCACTTGCTATTTGATCCAGATAATGTAGATGACACAGTACCTTATTTAAGCAACAGGGTTTCTAGATTCAAGTCCCAAGTTTGAAATGTATTAATAATAATAATAATAATAATAATAATAATAATAAAAATAATAATGATAATAATAAATATAAAATTTTTTTCAGATGACTTGCTTTCTTACAAATAAGAACTAATCATACTTGTGTCCCTTTTGTAGACTCTAGCTAAAAGGAAAGGAACATGTTTACATACACACACACACACACTCACACACAGTTATCCATATTCATGCTATTTTGCTGCAAAGTGAAAACAGAATGGTCTTCAAAAGATGTTTAGTTTAACTCCACTTTATCTGTTTAAATTTATTTTCTGGGATTAAGTAGTACACTACATGTTGTATGTGGCAAAATGTGTTCAAGGATTACATCGATATCACACTACCTGCACACACAGTTTCTCTTGCACGACAGAAAAGGGATGGATTATCAAACTTGAAAAAAAGCAACAGATAAGAAGGGATATTATTGACATTGATGCACAAGTTTAATTTTTGGGGTAAACTTGACAATGTCAGGCCATTTATATTCATGCAATATTTTTGTGACTTTTATTTTTCTAATTTTTTTCAGTTCATCAGCTGAGTAGAACACTTCAGTGCACTAGTATATCCGAGGGAGGAGGCTTTGACTATGACCAGAGTTGGATTTGTGTCATGTAAGTTTATGTTATTTTGGAAATAAACTTGAATGAAATGATGTTGAGAAAAATCATTAAGCTTTTATTCTTGTTAGGTTTTAAGCATGCAAGGATTTTATAGTCCTCACCTATAAATTATGTTGGCCTTAATGAAATGGATCCTACATGATAATTATAGGTACTTTAGAAAGGATTAACTGTAGTGGTGAAGTTTGTTGTTTATCTTATTCGATTCATAATGCCTTGGGTGAATGAGGTCTTTGCTCTGTAAGTGATCATTTCCAGATTTTATTGCCATCGTAAAGGCTTCATTTTGTTTGTTGATTTTTGTTTTTGTTACTACATGTTTTATTAAAACCACACCAAGTTATCATCTGCTCGCTGTTATGCATGCCGGTTACACACATTGATTGTAAAGTTGAACTTTTTATGTCATTGGTGAATTAGCCATTCTGGTTTTGTCTTAAATAAATTCATTTTTTATGGATGGATCAATTTGGTCTTTTGATTTCGTTTATTGGTATTATATATCGCGTATTTGCCTAAAGCCTGATCAAAGCTGCTAATTAAAAGAGGGGGTAAGCTTTATCATAGTCAATTATGCAGTTCTTCTACTACATCTGAAATGTATGGACATGTCAAGTTAACTTGTGCATAGGGTAAATAATTATTACCATATTAATTTTGCAATCCATAAGATAATTTACATGCAATCCATATGGTAATTTGCATGCAATAAATATGCTAATTTGCATGCAATCCATATGCTAATTTACATGCAATCCATATGCTAATTTACATGCAATCCATATGGTAATTTACATGCAATCCATATGCTAATTTGCATGCAATCCATATGCTGACTTATATGCAATCCATATGCTAATTTACATGCAATCCATATGCTAATTTACATGCAATCCATATGCTGACTTATATGCAATACATATGCTAATTTACATGCAATCCATAGGGTTACTTACATGCAATCCATATGCTAATTTACATGCAATCCATATGCTAATTTACATGCAATCCATATGCTAATTTACATGCAATCCATATGCTGACTTATATGCAATACATATGCTAATTTGCATGCAATTGATATGCTAAATTTTCATGCAATCCATATGCTAATTTACATGCAATCCATATGCTAATTTACATGCAATCCATATGCTAATTTACATGCAATCCATATGCTAATTTACATGCAATCCATAGGGTTACTTACATGCAATCCATATGGTAATTTACATGCAATCCATATGCTAATTTGCATGCAATCCATATGCTAATTTGCATGCAATCCATATGCTAAATTTACATCCAATCCATATGCTAATTTACATGCAATCCATATGCTAATTTATATGCAATCCATATGCTGACTTATATGCAATCCATATGCTGACTTATATGCAATCCATATGCTAATTTGCATGCAATCCATATGCTAATTTACATGCAATCCATATGCTAATTTACATGCAATCCATATGCTAATTTGCATGCAATCCATATGCTAATTTGCATGCAATCCATATGCTAAATTTACATCCAATCCATATGCTAATTTACATGCAATCCATACACTAATTTACTTGCAATCAATATGGTAACTTAAATGCGCACATGTTCTTCAATTATAATTGTAAATGTTTTATGATAGATTTATATCTTTATTGCTATACAAATTTACATTGAGATGAAATTGCAATATTTTGACAAAAACTATGAATAAACAATAAAATGCATGTACATCAATTGTGAATATTTCCACTTAGGCCTGCTGCATTTGACTTTGGAAAATAGTAATCTTGCTGTCACTTGCCTCATACTATTTCAATTATAATTAAATAGCAATAATCATTGTAAGATCTGAATGCATCCGTTCAAACGCTCAAGCAAGTTGAAATGTGGAGATAAGGGTTCCACATATTGTATCATCAAACTTTTGAATAAGTAGTTAAGACAAATCATATATCATGTTATATACTTTTGTCATGCAGTAATATTGCAATAAAATTGTAATTAGATCAATGCACTGATGTAAAAATTACATAACATTGCAATAATTTTAGTATACTTTTTTAATTGGTTTATTGCAGATGTACAATTATATTTAATGTAATAACTTTAATACAGTTTTAATTGGGTATAGACTGATGTAGAAATTACATAATATTGCAATAATTTTAGTACACTTTTTTAATTTCTTTTCTGCAGATGTACAAATTGTATGACATACAAGTAATTTTACTACAAAGGGTTTATTTTGGACAATTTTGATAGAGAATTTATACTTATGTCTCCCCACTGAAATATTTAACATTACAAGCAGTTAATTAGAGTACTCCAAGCATATCACATTTACCATATGTATTCATTTATAAGTCAGGTATAATTACAAACTGCAGAGACCCTCATTTGCCAGAGCATAATGGACTGGCATATCTGGGTCTATCTATTATGTTATAATCATTAGAACAAATAACATATGCTAGTCAGTGAATTAGTGCATTTTTTTTTCATGAGAAATAAATCTGAGAATTCATCGAGTGACGTAATTGTTCAGGGTTTGTTCCTTCCAGTTGGTAGACATTGATAACATTAAGACCAAAAGAATTTCATCCACCAAATTGTCAATTCTTTGGTCTAATAAGCAAAGTGAACTGTCATGTACAAATACCAGGTTCAAATCCCAAATGTTTCTTTTCCAGTTTTTTATGTGCTTTTGTACCTTGAATTAGGAAAGAGATTTATGTTGCTACTCCTTTTTCTGTGTGAATATGAACCAAACACTACAGAACATCAGATATTATCAAGTAGATACCATCAGAAATCAACAATTCAACTCAATGATAAATTTTATCTAATCAGTACATTAAGCATAAGTGGCAAGCAGATATGCTTGTTCCAAGTGAATAACATTTGTTTCATCTAATGGGTGAAAAACTAAAGTATATTTGCACACTTGACGCAATTGCAATATAACCACTGTTCAGTTGATAAAACAGAATATCATTTAGATCATTGTTAAAGTTTAAAGGAGGTAATGTTAGACCTTATTTATTTACATAATAAGCAAGTTAGATAAAGTAAATATTTAAAGCTTATAAACACTCAAAACAGTCAGTAACTTAAATAATGTAAATATTTACAACTTATAAACACTCAAAACAATCAGTAACTACTAGTATTTTAACAGTACTGGTAGAACAGAAGTAAATGTTCATTTCTGGAACACAGCATATAAATAAATAAATAAATTAATAGTATACTTAATACTTAATCTCTCTCTCTCTCTCTCTCTCTCTCTCTCTCTCTATATATATATATATATATATATATATATATATATATATATATATATATATATATATATATATATATATATATATAAATTCGGACCTGAAATTTCAGTAGACTTTAGTGATTTTCTGTATCACTGTTACTACTCCAAATAGAACAGTAATATTCTACATGTGGCATGATGTTTGCATTGTGAAATATCTTTCTCTGCTTGAGGGAGATAAGAATTTCTTCTGTTCAAGAGATAAAGTGGTAGGTTTATCAGTATCATATCATTTGCATTTTCCAGCCAAAGATTTTGTCAGTACCAATGCAAAGTGGATTTTCATTTTCAGACAGCTCCATTTCTTTTTCTTGTAGCATAATACTTTAAGTCTCCACTTTTACTTGGCTTGACTATATTTATGATCCTGGATTTTTTACTTGGCTTGACTAGTTATGATCCTGGATTTTTTACTTGGCTTAACTAGTTATGATCCTGGACTTTTGACTTGGCTTGACTATTTGTGATCCTGGACTTTTGACTTGCCTTGACTATTTGTGATCCTGGACTTTTGACTTGGCTTGACTATTTATGATCCTGGACTTCTGACATGGTGTGACTATTTATGATCTTGGACTTTTGACTTGGCTTGACTATTTATTATCCTGGACTTTTGACTTGGCTTGACTATTTATTATCTTGGACTTATGACTTGGCTTGACTATTTATGATCCTGGACTTTTGCCTTGGCATGACTATTTGTGATCCTGGACTTTTAACATGGCTTGACTACTTTTGATCCTGGACTTTTGACTTGGCTTGACTATTTGTGATTCTGGGCTTTTGACTTGGCTTGACTATTTAGGATCCTGGGCTTTTGACTTGGCTTGACTATTTAGGATCCTGGACTTTTGACTTGGCTTGACTACTTAAGATCATGGCTTTTGACTTGGCTATTCTATCTAAGATCCTAGACTTTTGACATATCTTGACTGCTTGTAATAATAATAATAATAATAATAATAATAATAATAATAATAATAATAATAATAATAATAATAATAATAATAATAATAATAGTTAATGACTTTATTTAAAGAGGGTAAACACAGTTAGCTAAAAACTAATCTACCTTAAGGCCCTCATACAAGGGAAATTATTTATATAAACTACATCTCAAAAGCTACTGGATATATTGGGTTTGGAAGAAGCAAATATATAGTGGTCCTTTCTAATTTCAACTGAGATATTATTTCAAAGCAAAGTTCCAGAGTATTGGAAACTTTTTTTAAAATAATTCCAGATTTGGTTTGGGACTTTTGTACTGTTTGGTAGACATGGATCACAGGTTAGGAGTATTACCAGGTAGCCATAACCAGAATAGTAATTGGAAATATTCAGGAGCACTATTATTGGCTATCCTGTTCACTAATTTGGTTTTTCTCAAACAGATTCAGTCTTAAATAGGTAATATTTTTAACTTAACAGATAAATTTTCCTTGCTTTCCTTCTGGATTGATATTATACCAAATGGTCTTTTTTGAAGATTTACCAGTTTTGTTCTATGTTTTTATTATTTGAATTACCCCATATTGTGTTACAGTAGTCTAAATAGGGTTGTTTTAAAACTGTTATAAAATAGTTTTCTGTGCCTTTCAGGAGAAAATGTTTTATCCTACTGAAAAGCCATAAATTTAAATTGACTTTTGTACTGATATATTTGAAATATTCAGTCAATGATAGGTTATTATCATCAAAACACCAAGTAGTCTTTCATGACAGACCATTTGTAAAATTGTATCCTTCCATGATCTTGGCTTTTGACTTGGCTTGACTATCTATGATCTTGGACTTTTGACTTGACTATTTATGATCTTAGACTTTTGACTTGAATATTTATTATCATGGCTTTTGACTTGACTTGACTTGACTATGATCTTGGACTTTTGACTTGACTATTTATGATCTTGGACTTTTGACTTTACCATTTATTATCATGGCTTTTGACTTGGCTTGACTATCTATGATCTTGGACTTTTGACTTGACTATTTATGATCTTGGACTTTTGACTTTACTATTTATGATCTTGGACTTTTGACTTGACTATATTATGATCATGGCTTTTGACTTGACTATTTATGATAGTGGCTTTTGACTTGGATTGACTATCTATGATCATGGATTTTTGACATGGCATGACTACATATGATCATGGACTTTTGACATGGCTTGACTACTTATGATTATGGTTTTTGACTTGGCTTGACTATGTATGATCATCAACTTTTGACTTGGCTTAACTATCAATGATCATGGACTTTTGACATGGCTTGACAGCTTATGATCATGACTTGACTTGGCTTGATTATAATCATGCCTTTTGACTTGGCTTGACTATGATCATGCCTTTTGACTTGGCTTGACTGATCATGAATTTTGACTTGGTTTGACTATGATCATGCCTTTTGACTTGGCTTGACTATGATCATGTCTTTTGATTTGACTTGACTACTTGTGATCATAACTTTTGACTTGGCTTGACCTTCTATGATGTCTTTTGACTTGGCTTGACTATGATCATGCCTTTTGACTTGGCTTGACTACTTATGATCATGATTTTTGACTTGGCTTGACTATTATCGTGCCTTTTGGCTTAGTTTGGCCTTCTATGATCAGGCCTTTTGACTTGGCTTGACTATGATCGTGCCTTTTGACTTAGTTTGGCCTTCTATGATCAGGTCTTTTGACTTGGCTTGACTATGATCGTGCCTTTTGACTTAGTTTGGCCTTCTATGATCAGGCCTTTTGACTTGGCTTGACTATGATCGTGCCTTTTGGCTTAGTTTGGCCTTCTATGATCAGGCCTTTTGACTTGGCTTGACTATGATCGTGCCTTTTGACTTAGTTTGGCCTTCTATGATCAGGCCTTTTGACTTGGCTCGACTATGATCATGCCTTTTGGCTTGACTACTGATACCTTTACCTTTTATAATTGCTTTTGACCTAAGTATGTTCATGGCTTTTGAATTGACTCAGCTACCTATGAATTTGAGATGTCATCATTTTGGGAGATTTCTACCTAGTACCCATCAATCCTAATGATCGGTTACCTGATCAAAGGGAATTTAAATGTAAACATGGACTGGTATAGAGAGATATAGGCATAATTTATCACTAATATAAGTGACAACAAATACTGAACATAAAAAGAGCAATATTTATTACATGCCATAATTGTAGAAAACTGTATAAAAATGTACACATTTATTTTATTTAATGTACCTTTATATTTGCTACTTACCTGGATCACAAATCGGGTAAATACTTGTGGATTAGTAGTTAGTACAAGAGTGTAGACATGTAAGAAACTGATAAACTATAGATGCATGACTCTCACTTTAACTACATTTCTACAATAACTTTTGTGAATAGTTGTAAAGTCCACAAATGATGACTGTTGTAGCATCCTCGACCTGCCATGGTTCATCCCTTTAATGGTGATCTAGTGCAACATGTATTTAAGTTTTACAAAATCCCTCTCCTCTAACATTTTTCACTCATATAACATCGAACAGTCAAATTGAATCAACCTATTTTTTAATGATATCTGTTGCCATTTATTTTCAATTTAGACTGGTCTGCTACATATGTAGTATCAAAATACTATGAATCTATGATCTGTTTTCTTGGAACTAGGATGATCCAGCTATAAATGTCAGTGTTGATTCTTAAATAGGTCATTCGAGAAGGGAGAGAAGTTTCCTCCCTTGTATTATTATATACATTATTATATGATGCATGTATGACAAGTAAATTGTAAGCAATCATATGAACAACTGCGATGAAAAATAAATGCACACATGAGATGTACCTCAAACTGTACTCATTATTCTGTCTTCATCTAAGCTTGGAACATTTTTTTTTATTTTAAACAAGTACCTAGTTGTTCATTTTATTACCCTGGTTTATATCAATGGGCAAGTACTTGGGTACCCATTGGCATCTTCACCTATGATCATGGCTTTTGACTTGACTGCTATTTATGATCATGACTTTTGGCTTGACTCTACTACTTATGGTCATGGCTTTTGACATGATGCAACTACTTATGATCATGACTTTTGACTTGACTCAACTACTTTTGATCATGACTTTTGACTTGACTCAACTACTTATGATTATGGCTTTTGACTTGACTGTGACTTATGATCATGCCTTTTTACTCAACTATTTATGATCATGACTTTTGACTTGACTCTTGACTTATGATCATGCCTTTTTACTCAACTCAACTACTTATGATCATGACTTTTGACTTGACTCAACTACTTTTGATCATGGCTTTCGACTTGACTCAACTACTTATGATTATGGCTTTTGACTTGACTGTGACTTATGATCATGCCTTTTTACTCAACTCAACTACTTATGATCATGCCTTTTTACTCAACTACTTATGATCATGCCTTTTTACTCAACTACTTATGATCATGATTTTGACTAGTCTCAACTACTTATGATCATGGCTTTTGACTTGACTCTGACTTATGATCATGCCTTTTTACTCAACTCAACTACTTATGATCATGGCTTTTGACTTGACTCAACTACTTATGATCATGGCTTTTGACTTGACTCAACTACTTATGATCATGGCTTTTGACTTGACTCAACTAATGATCATGGCTTTTGACTTGACTCTTTGACTTATGATCATGCCTTTTTACTCAACTACTTATGATCATGGCTTTTCACTTGGATGCATTTATCATCATACAGCTATCTCTCATTATAAGTGGTAGTTGGGGTCCATAATCACTGACCTCATTATGCAATAAAACTGCTATATTGCATAATATTACAGAACCATGCTATACAAAGAACAGCCTAATATATTGAAATGTGGTATAGTGGTAAATGGTGGTATTTTGAAAAGGAAATAAGCTACAAGTTTCATCTTGTTTTCCTCCAACCCATCATATTGTTCTACATTGGTATGATTTTGGGCATGAAGTAGATAGATAGTTGTACTATGTTATGTCCAGAATTGTATAATGACAGGTTTATTATAGTTGTAGAGAGTGTGTTATTATGGTCACACCAGTAGTTTACTTTAACCAAATCCTGATTTAATAGTGATAAGTTCATGGTTTGTTGATCCAGTTTTTTTATAAGGCTGTTTCATCTGTTTGTGGTATCAATGTGATGTGCATGGTAAATCAATGATTTACAGCAAAAAGAGTTCTAGTAACTGATTCTTGTGGAGCACTGTGTTTGGCAAGTTTGTTATCTGAAAATGTATTTAAAATAGAAACATCATTGTCCGACATCAACACAGGATTGAAACCAAGTTACTGGTTAAGTTGATATATACTGACTCTGCCACAGGAAGCCTGATAGTTTGAAAATAGTAAACTGAATGATTCCAGGTTGTTTCTAAACTCATTAGAACCTGTTTTTCTAATATCTTTGGAAGACTGCCATCTCACCTCTGTCTAAATGGGTTTGAGTCTCAGATTCGGCGAATGTGGATATGTGAGAAAGTTTGCCAGTAGCTTCTTGTGGGTCAGTGGTTCTTTCCGCAGATTTTGCAATTACTTCCTCCACCATTAATACTGGTTGCCATGTATAGCCTATTGTGTGCTGAAAAATGGTGTTAAGCTCCAGAACAACAACAACAACAACAATATATAATATATAATATAGTTATGCACATATGTAAAAAAAATAGATACTTTGCTATGTTTGGAGGAAATGTCCTTGTTTAATTTCTAATATGAGAATTGTTTATGACCTTAAAGATTCACAGGATTTTCATTTATGTTCACGTGGTAACCATTGAGAGTAGTGGCAAGAGGTTCTTGTTGAACAGTACTGTTTTAATCATAAATACATATAAAAAGGTTATTGACAGATTTCACCCTCAGTCATTAAAGATTTTCCAGAGGTTCATTTGTATAATAATATTTGAGGTTCATTGTATAATAATATTTGAGGTTCATTTGTATAATATTTGAGGTTCATTTGTATAATATTTGAGGTTCATTTATATATTTGAGGTTCATTTGTATAATAATATTTGAGGTTCATTTGTATAATATTTGAGGTTCATTTGTATAATATTTGAGGTTCATTTATATAATAATATTTGAGGTTCATTTGTATAATAATATTTGAGGTTCATTTGTATAATAATGTTTGAGGTTCAGTTGTATAATAATATTTGAGGTTCATTTGTATAATAATATTTTAGGTTCATTTGTATAATAATATTTGAGGTTTATTTGTATAATAATGTTTAAGGTTCATTTGTATAATAATATTTGAGGTTCATTTTTATAATAATATTTGAGGTTTATTTATATAATATTTGAGGTTCATTTATATAATAATATTTGAGGTTCATTTGTATAATAATATTTGAGGTTCATTTGTATAATAATTGAGGTTTATTTGTATAATAATGTTTAAGGTTCATTTGTATAATAATATTTGAGGTTCATTTGTATAATAATATTTGAGGTTTATTTATATAATAATATTTGAGGTTCATTTGTATAATAATATTTGAGGTTTATTTGTATAATAATATTTGAGGTTCATTTGTATAATAATATTTGAGGTTCATCTGCATAATAATAATTGTTATTTCAGTGGAATAGCAAGTTTATTTTTATGTTTGTATCATTGGTTAGACCTTGTTTCTCTATAATCTGTAAACATTGGTATCTTTTAATTATAAAGTCTGTCTTTTGTCTTAGTAGCATTGAATATATCACCTGTGATCCAAATGGGTTGATTTTGTTGCATGAGTCTGTCAATATTAATATGAGTGTCTGTGAATCCAAATGTCATTTTGATGTGTCAACAGAAGATTCGATTATTAACCAAAAGACATCTTTCTGCTGTTCAAGGAATGGCTTTGCATCAAATCTTTTCATTATTCAATAAATAATATATTTGTGATGATAGTGTCATGAGCAATGTTTACCAGAAGGTTCACCAAATTGGAGTAAAGACTATAGAGTATTTTCATGTCTTCAGACAGAGCTTTATCTTTGCCATGGGCTTGGACTTAAATGGACTGGTGCCATAGTTCCATATAGGACTAATGAATATATATATATATATATATATATATATATATATATATATATATATATATATATATATATATATATATATATATATATATATATATATATATATATATATATCCAGCTCAGGTTGGAAGAGGGACTTGACACAGCCCATCAGCAAGTTGACTGAGGAATACTTTTATTTCCTTAATCAATATCGAGTTCAGTGGTGGACTAAGTTTTATTTCCTCGGCTCAAGTTCAATGAGAGTTTATTTGTTTTCTCAGTCCAGTTAAA
The DNA here is from genome assembly GCA_016746295.1 of Potamilus streckersoni. Taxonomy (NCBI): domain Eukaryota; kingdom Metazoa; phylum Mollusca; class Bivalvia; order Unionida; family Unionidae; genus Potamilus; species Potamilus streckersoni. Next base: position 1,230,250 of record JAEAOA010001595.1, on the reverse strand, counting down.
GTTGAACAATAGATTAATTTTCTTTCCTCTATCCATCTCAGGTTGTAAAAGGGACTAAGTTTATTTCCTCAAACACAACTCATGCTTAATTAAAGAATAAGTGTGTTTATCTCAATGCAGTTAAAATCAGAGGGATAAGTTTCATTTGTCAGGCAGTTTCAGCTGAAAACATTGTGCTACAGTCTATGAGTGTGCTTTTCTAGAGCAAAACACGTTAGTGACAAAACAGCTACTAAAACTCAATTTTCTTTTTTCAAAGTTTGAAACCTAATGTGTAAGAAGTTAATTATCATTTTGTGGAGAGATTGTGTAGGAATTCAGATATAACATGATCAGAACACGATTCATGAGATTTAACAAACATTTTACTGATTTATTGAAGGAGTACAAAGTTTTATGCCAAAATACACAAGAGTTTGATTTTAATAACTTGGCAAGATGCATTCTTGAAGAAAAAATTGTCTTATGATTGTGTCTTTCTCTGTATGAAAAAATGTTCATTGTTTCTATAATTTGTTAGTATTCATTTTGAATGCATCAGTAATCAATCACTACCTTTCCTCATAAATTACTTTTATTATCAGTATTTTCTGTGTATAGTTTTTACTCTGATAAAAAAAGATATTTTCATTTGATTTTATAAATCAGATAATTTTAGTAATTACTAATTATCAATTTTAATCTCACTACTAAAGGTTGTTACAATTATGGGGAAATGGAATATAAAATCTACCAACAACACACACACACCCACAACCAAACCAAAAAAGAAAGTCACCAGCATGTGTACCTGGGTTCCTGTTGTATCTATAAGAATTACCCAGTTGTTCAGTAACAATTATTTTTGTTGTAGTTATTCAAGCAAGTATGGGTCAAAGTGTAAATTAGTATGTATTTTGCTAACCTTAAAGTCAACCTTAAAGCCCAGGGTAGGATTAAGTCTAGAATTAAACAAATGAAATTAGTTTTGAGATTTAGAATTTACAAATCAAGTAAACAAAAATGCTTCTTAGCTGAATTTATAAATCAAAATACCTACTGTTTTACAGGAAAAAACAGCTTATCAATACCTGCTTAATCATGCATCATAAATTCCTGACAAAATGAATGACCTGTTAGTAGTTTTGGTCATTGCCACACACTTGTAAAACAACTCCCACCCGGTATAATCATAACACTTTTTATTTTTACATATACAGCTGTAGGAAATTACCTTTCCAGGGTCAACACTGGTTGGAACAAAACTATTTAAGTTATAGGGGTTTAAGGATTGGCTAATATAATCAAACCTTCTATTCTCTGCTGTGAAACAGTCATAGTTATAAAAGAAACGTGTCAATGAATGTGGAGTTTATTTAATTTTTTCATTTTTTCTTTGAGAGAACCACTTAAAATTAATTATTTTATGAATGTTGCTCTGAACTCACACAGTTGAATGTAAATTGCTCCCAAAATGGTTTCCAGCAGTTTATGTGTAAACACACCTGTTGAATTCTTATTGGAAGAGTATTACTAGGTCAATTATATTGACCCCCTTTTCAGCTGAAGTACATATAATAATACGGAATAAATTCAACTTTTCTTTAGAAACTCTCTGTCTGAATTTGTGCATTTTATTGTTGGTTATGAATCAGGTTCTTTGGACACATCCAGGAAATATGAATGTTGCCAAAAGAAAAACAAAAACCCATTTTGTAAATTTGTGTGAATGACGTTTTTTATTTTGGAAATTAAGTATCTTTATGCACATTTGTATGGAATTATTATCATGGATAAAAAGAGTTGACTGGTGCATACGCTTAATCAAATATTTGCACTTATGTTGCAGACCTTGTATACAAAAAAAATAAATATTAAACATGTACCTGTTTTAAATACTTTTTCAAAATGGAACAAGTTGATATTTAATATGCATTGGTAACTGGCAATGAAGCACATTTTTGGGGCTCATCTTTATTACACCACCATGTGTACACACACACAAGCCATTTCTTGGTGCATGCATTACTTTCTTCAGTTAACTGACTTGGTTAAAGCATTGTTTTATGGACACTTTGTACTCATGACAGATGGGTTGAAATAGTATAAATTGTATGCTTGATGTGACCAAATGCTGCCTAGCTACAGAAAGTATACCTGCACTTGAATGTTATCTTCATGTTAATGTACATGTCATTTTGTTTTGCTAGCATAGAAAACAAGACAGCATTCTCAATGATCATACTTGAATATGGCATCTAAACTAAATATGGATATAAATATTTTTGAATATTTAAATACAAATAATATATCTTTGAATATTGAAAGTGTTTTGTATAAATTCCATTTACTATATTCTAACTTTTTATCTCTAATATCAAGGCATATTTTTTTTTAATCATAAGGTGTAAAAAATTGTGATGATGGAGTACCTGTGTCAGTGTTATCCATTATAAAATTTATCTACTCCATTGCACACAAATATAAGCAGATTCAGACTAGTGCATGCTTTCATTCAGGTATGTCCAGTGCACATGAATTTAATATTGATGATGATGATGTACATCATCATTTTTGGAATCTCAGATGTGCTGCCCTTTATTTTTTGTATGGATCTATTTGCCAAAATGAACATTTATTCACACATTATGTTGCGGGGTGGGAGGGAAGTAATGTCTATGAACTACTCATGAAATTTTGATTAGTAATAGTCCCATAGAAGTAAATGGTGCCAAACCTTCTGGCATTTTGATCTCAGCCCACAAGTGACTTTATACAAATTTTACATAACTTGGGAATCATTTGTGTGACACATCAAAGAAGTGACATGTATAAATAATGACCCCAATGTGAACACATGATTGACTTGGACCCATGAGTTATGTTCCTTCGCATATTGGTTATACTGTTGAAATCATATCATATATCCATATGTGGCTTATTGGACTTGATGCAACTGACATTAACCTGGTCCAGCCTTACCCCACCCACAGACACAACCCCTGGATCACAACCTGTTCCTGAGCATGAAGAATATAAATGCACACATCACTGATGTTTTTCCCAGGGACAGTCCTTAACCTTAAGACCTACCTGGGGTGAAGGCCAGAATAGGGATTACTGCCAATATGCATGTTTTGTAAACTTCTAGTTATTAATGTTATTTAAAACACAGTCCAAAATTCTCTTTACTTCAGGGCAAGCATCCATTCTATGCAGGCCTATCATGTGGGAATTGCACGTCTTCGTCATCCAGCTAACTTGGGTCCAACTTGTCAAGAGGTGCATTTTGTGATTGTTGTCCTCACACCTACAAAGGCTGTAAGTTCATGTCATTTTTACGTCCTCAGTCAATGTTGAAGCAACATACAATTGTACTCTTTATGCTTGTCCTTATCAGGTTAAATTTTTCATTTGGATTGCTCTGGATTGACATGCATGAACCATTTCGAGATCTGAACTGTTTGGAGAGGAACCAGTATGTTGTAGAATTTGACTAACATATTTACTGTATATCTTTGGAGAAGATAAAGGTTTTATTTTTCTCCTGTCTCATAACTTGTGATTAAACATTCAGCTACCTAGCTGATATGACCCAAAATGTAAAGGCACCAAAGAATTGTGTTGAATGTGCTGCTGTACATTACAATAAAGGAGGTAAATAGAATGCTTATTTGATAAGAAACTAACAAGAAACTAATCTTGTGTACTGATCTTGGTGGCAATAATATTAAATTTAATATAATAAATTATTATAATCCAAAATAAACTTTGTTGTTGTTATAGGGTTTAATGCCATTTTTCAGCACAAGATAGGCTATACATGGCAGCCAGTATTAATGGTAGAGGAAGAACACTGGAAAACTCTGGGAAGAGCTACTGATCCACAAGAAGCTACTGGCAGGCTTTCTCACTTACCCACATTAGCTTTGTCTGGATTCGAACACATGCTGACGGAGATGAGATGGCAGTGATCCATAACGATCAGCACTTTAGACCACTTGGCCACTCAGGGCCCCTCAAAATAAACGTAGGTATTGGTATCATGTAATGAATACCATAATAAAACTATATAAAATACCATAATAAAACCAGAGCCTATATGCAAATTTAAGTTTTAGTGCATTTCTTTTCGAGATAAAAGGTTTAGATTGAAGGCACTTTATGACCCATGTACTAACAGGTTAAAGACCAATACACATTAAAGAGGAAACAACATATGGATAGCTTAAAGACCAATAGACATTAAAGAGGACACAATATATGGCAGCTTAAATACTAATAGGAATTTAAGAATAGTCACAGATTTTTGAAAACTTTAAATGCATCACTGTAGGCAAGCAGCTTAATTCCATCATGAGGCATCCCAAGTCAAAATTCTGAAGATAGAATTTTCCTATGCAACACTTTCCTGGCTACAAAGATGAGGTTTTAAAAATGGCATCCAATAGCTACTGGTAAGTGCATAAAAGCATTTGGTATAAACATGAAAATGAGGCTAATTTAGTGCACAGAGAGAGAGTAGAAAAGTATTGAAATCATGGTGATAGAATGGTGATTAGATATATGTTAAGATGTTATACAAACATATCAGAGTGACAATGCACCAATTAAAATTCTCTTTTGAGAATTTACAGTCATGTGATGAATATGATGATGATGTTAGGTGGCGCTCTACAATTTCATATTTAGCATAGGGTTAGAATTTTAAAGAAAAAGAGTTTCCTCAGGTTTCCTCACTAATTATACTGGCTATTTAAAAGAGACTTTGTATATCTTAGGTATTGTTCAAAAAACCTTTAATTCCCTTTATTTTGATGTATGATTGATGGGTGTAATATGGGTTAGAGAGTATACAGCTTGGCCTTACTCCAGATGTGCACCTTTCAAAAAAGTGCTAGCTCTACTTGCTCATTTTCACTTCTCGAACTTCAGAGGTAAATTGTAAAAAAATTGAGCTGATAACTTTTTACATTTTATGTATTTGGTAATTCATTCATTGCACTTTGAAAAGCTGGTATTGTCTAGTTTGGCAAAATTCATTTTTCATATTCTAATAGCTGCCAAGAATAGTGTACTTTAGACAAATTCAGGTTGATTTTTGGAGCACAAGGAAGCAGTCATTTTAGTTAGCAGTGTCCTAAGATCATTTAAAATTTCCAAAAGTACAATATCCAAAGAAATTTCAACCACATTACATGAAAGTAGTATACAGGTATGCCAACATTCTCTCCACTATGCATGTTTAAAATGCAAACAACTTCACCTTACATACATCACTATCTCAAAAGTACATAATAACTGGTGAGTGCCACCTTATACAAACATCAGAGTGGCAATGCACCAATCACAATTCTATTTGGATGTCATGTGATATGAGACAATAGTCATGTAATGAAAGATAAAGATATTCACCACACTGGAGATCATGATGTTAAGACTATGGTAATGTGAGAAAAGATATTAGTTGATGCAAAAACAGCAGTGTTCGAATGAAATACTGCAATTAATGCCTGAACAACAACAACAATTCTGCAAAAACTTAATAATTTTTTTCCAGATTTAATCATAAACGATTCATTGTATATTTGTGTACAATAAACTTCGCAAAGATATGTGAGATGAATGTATTGTATCACTGTTTCTGCCAATATTGAATATGACTTGAAAAATTGAACTATAAAGAATTAATGTATTACAGATTTAGTCAGGGATTTTCAGAAGACAGAAATAGGTATGCTCCTAAATGAATTTTTTTATATGGAACAACAAAAATAAATGCCTGTGACAGTTGCAGTATTTAAGGTGAAATAGATATAGTGATTGTTCTGGGGCTTAACAGAATTCTTCAGCACACGATATAAGCTATACTTGGCGGCCAGTATTAATGGTGGAGGAAGAAACCGGGAAATCTGTGGGAAGAACCACCAACCCACAAGAAGCTACTGGCAAGCTTTCTCACATACCCACATTCGCCGAATCTTAGACTGGAATTCATGCAGACAGAGGTGAGATGGCAGTGATCCATAAGGATATAGTAGTTAACATCATAAACACTGTTTTAGTGACTTTTGTGATTACAGAAAAGAACCAAAACTGACCTTGAGACTGGCCGGACATTTGCAACAATTTTCTCAGATCGGGACATACGCATGCAGCTTTTGGATGCAGTAAATGAGGCTGAATTCACCAAAATCCTGGAGATGCATACGAACACTATGATAGGAAGAATGGCATTTTTGGAAGAAAAACTTCCCAACTTGGACCTCCACAATGTATGTGCCTACAGGTTGTTACTTGAATATTACAGTTGTTACTTGAATATTATTGTTACAACAAAACATGTTAGCCTGATGGACTTACTATTGTTACAAGGGACATAAAATTTCACTGAAGATCATTAGTTAAGCATTCATTAAATCCTTTAAATTATTGTGTTATCATGAATTGGCCCAAATCATCTGTGCATCCATCTGTAGGGCCATGCTTGTCCGTTTGTTAGTTATGGTTTATTTTCCTTTTCCAATAATTAATTTAGTCTGTCTTGATAAACAAAGTGTAATTATCATTCTCATAGCTTGATTTGTCTTAATATATCCTGGAATACTTGGCAGCAGTTCAGGTACCGGGAAAATTTTACTGGTAAAATTATGACAAACTTGAAAATATTTGTAATTTTAAATTTTTATATTGCCAAATCCTAATAATTTGTTTGCCTTGGACATTAAGATCAGAAATCAGTTAAATGGGAAAATAATGGTTTTAGATAATGGAAATTAAAGAGTAATTTTAAAAAGGGTGCAAGACTAAATACCCTTGATCTACCTGACAGAATTGTCAAAAGTTGTCATCTGCTTCATACCCTGGCCATTATTAAAATCCACTGTTTGGAGTTATCTAGGTCATCTCCTACATATTACTATCCTCAATTACCCTATAAAGGGCTTTAAACTTCATTTCTTTTCTTAGTTAATATTAATAAAATATTAGCCGTATGGTATGTTCCTGCTGACTAAATTTTCCTTATTTGCCTTCACATTTACATTTTTTTCACCTGTCACATGTACAAAGAACTTAATGTAAGAACTGGCAGCCATGAATGTTTTAGCATAAAGCTTAATAATACTTGTAATTAGTATGTGTTGATGGGATTTTGTAGTAGCTGCATTATGATTCTGTTGGTCACCAGAAGGTAAGTATTCACAACTTGGAGTCCAGCTTGGGAAGTAGTTCTTGTCCAGCTTTGTGAAAATGAAAAACTTTGTAACAATATGTTTAGGATTTTTTGAACAATTTAATTTGATTTTTTTAAAAGTTTATTAACAATTTTATTTTATTTCAATTTTTTAGATCTGAATGAAGAAAAAGAATGTTTTGTTGGTTGATTTAGTTTTTCTAGATATTTTCAGATTGATAAAACAAATCAATCTGGAGTCTGTTTAATTTGATCTCATCAAATTAAACAATGAAAACATTATGTAATCCAGTCCCTGTAATAAATGCATTATGTAATCCAGTCCCTGTAATAAGTTTATTATGTAATCCAGTCCCTGTTCTAAATTCATTATGTAATACAGATCATGTAATAATTTCATTATGTAATCCAGCCCATGTAATAATTTCATTATATAATCCAGCCCATGTAATAATTTCATTATGTAATCCAGTCCATGTATTAATTTCATTATGTAATCCAGTCCATGTAATAATTTCATTATGTAATCCAGTCCATGTAATAATTTCATTATGTAATCCAGTTCATATAATAATTTCATTATGTAATCCAGTCCCTGTAATAATTTTATTATGTAATCCAGTCCAGGTAATAATTTCATTATGTAATCCAGTCCATGTAATAATTTTAGGATAGAAGGTCAAGATGTTTGTTCATGAGTGGTATTATTGGTGATTTCAAGAGGAGACTTCCACATTACTGGTCAGATTTCAAAGATGGTGAGTCAGTCATGTATTCTTTAGAATAATAAGCTAAAATAAAACTGCATCCATGCTTATTGTTGAGAAATTATATAATAGTCATGTATACTTTAAGTATAGTTACAATGTTCAGTACTAGTACTATGCGTGAGTGAAATTTTGGTACATGTGATAAATTAATGTAGCAAACTTTTGTCTTGTTATCTTACATCAAAATATCTTGGAAGTTTATTTGGAATATATAACATTGGTCTAACCTATAAAGTATATTCTAAATACATTAGACTAGTCTAACCTACACATGAATTCAGAACACATCCAGTCTGATCTAACATACAAAGTTTATTCAGAACACATCAGACTGGTCTAACCTAAAAAGTTTATCTGGAACACATGAGATGGGTCTAACCTATAAAGTATATTTTAAACACATCAGACTGATGTAACCTACACATGAATTCAGAACACATCAGACTGGTCTAACACATTAATACAGAACACATCAGACTGGTCTAACACATTAATACAGAACACATCAGACTGGTCTAACACATTAATACAGAACACATCAGACTGATCTAACTTTACAAAGTTTATTCAGAACATGTCAGATTCATCTAACCTACAAAGTTTTGTAATTGTTTCCTTAGTTTCTCATTTCATGTTTTGGACTGTTCATAATTGACCAATGCTGGGGGGTACATTTTATTTATTTACGCTGAAATCTATGAAATCAGTCGATTTAGACCCTTTCATCATCTTTACATATGATGCTTTTTGAATGATACAAAAAACAAAAGGTATTCAATGTATTAAAATGACTGTCTTGAAGAAATAGACCTAACAGACCTAAATAATCACTGCTATGCCTATTAGAGGACAGTTGCATTTTCATAGAAAGTTAAATTTGCATATTTTCCCAAAAATAATATATTCTTCTCGACCCAATTACAGATGGCATTTACCATATTTATTCTGTGTACCTGCTTTAAAATGACATATGACTAAGATACTTTTTGTCTAGGTGTTGTGGGTCCAAAATCCATTCAGAAGACTATGTCTACCTCTTTCTTCCTGTACTTTGCATGTCTGATTCCCTCCATAGCATTTGGAGTACTGAATTCAGAGAATACTAATGGACAATTAGGTGAGTCTTTGCTCCTGTATGAACATTGTTTAATTATTTTTTTTGCAGACAATATAAAATAAAAGACCTGAATATAATTCCTGTGCACAATTTCCTTTATTTTCAAAACCTAGTTAGAGCTTCATGAATTTAAAATTACATTAAGAGATTTTCATATAAAACATTAGATAATCTAAATTCTGTTTTATCATAGTTATACATATATATATATATATATATATATATATATATATATATATATATATATATATATATATATATATATATATATATACACATATACAAACACACACAGAGTGTAACCTTGCTATAACACTGTGGTTGAGAGCCATAAAACCCGACCATGTTATAGAATGAACTGTGTTGCAAGCAACCAGGTCAGTTAGATAAAGAAAATTATGCATGTAACCCTAACCCAAAACTTGGTGGGGGAGGAGGTAGGTAAATCAATGTAGGCACAAAAATATGTGCTTCATTGGCACAGTTACCATCTTAAATCAATTCATATTAAGTGAGAAATACACCTGTAATGAAAACGGAGAAGGCATATATATTTTATTTTATTCAGAGAACCAAAAATTGATACATATACTTGTATACTGGTTATACATGCATGTCTAACATATAGCAGGAATAGAGCATCAACACTGCATACTTGCCCATGAATCTCATCACAAACATTGAGTCCACAATACAAGTAATTCCATTGAAAATATGCACACACACACACACACAGATTTAAAATATTCCATAATTTTGTCACAGGTCATATAGATATTAATTAAATGAAGAAAAAAAAAGCACAAGTAAAGAATGATGAAGCATATTTACTTTCAGCACGTCCCAAGTCGGTAAAAGTTTGCTTTTTAAGCCACAATTGGTAGCATTCATAAGCATAAACTTTTTTCCTGCAAAAGGGAAACTTTCATGGCACAGTAAACGTGTTCCAGTCACATTGGAAAATGAAACAATCCATAAGATTCTATTGTTTTTACTTAAGTTTGGTACAATTTTCCTTTGAAGAAAAGTTAGTTTTTTAATTTAAGATTTTGTCGGCTTTCTTTGATGAAGAGTACATGCGTTATTGAAGTCACCACTAAAGGACAGCTTTGGAGAACTAAACAAATGCCCATTTCTTATTGTTGCAGCAACATTAAAAGATCGTATTCCATGATTGAGACTGATTTTTTTTCCATATGTTTAGTATGTTTTCATAACAATCAGTGCTTCAAAGGTAATTTGTTTTCTTTGAAATTTCAACAAACTATTTTATCTGGGTATATTTTTAAAAAAAGGAATTTGCAGTTGTTTGTCGAATGTAGTTATTGTTCCTCCCTGCCTTTTTGAATAGACCAACAAATAAGATTTCAGGTTTTTTTCAGATTTTTCTTACATTTTTTGGTAGTATATTGATGATGACTTTTATGTGTGCATCATAAATTTTAAAAAGCGTCCACAGATGATACATACACAGGTGTTACATACACAGATGATACATACACAGATGATACATACACAGGTGTTACATACACAGATGATACATACACAGATGATACATACACAGGTGATACATACACAGATGATACATACACAGGTGTTACATACACAGATGATACATACACAGATGGTACATACACAGGTGATACATACACAGATGATACATACACAGATGATACATACACAGATGATACATACACAGATGTTACATACACAGATGATACATATGCAGGTGTTCTGATCTGATGATTACTACAGAATATGTGAGTGTTCTGAAGGATTTAATTCTGAAAGGAATTTTTCTTACCCTCCACATATAAATGTCATTCTATGTAAATATATTAATTACCAGTGTGCAGCCAAAAATCCAACAAAAAATAGATTGAGATAATGCCTTGACTCAGTTTGATCTTTGCTGCCAGAAATGCAAAGAAAAGAAAAGCGGAAATGAGGCTCATGCTAGATGTCAACATTATAATATAGCAATGCACAGTTAGATATTTTGTCAGTATTGACAAAGAATTTGTTCATGTAACAATAAATAAATTTCAGTACATTTTGTATCAAGTTTGCAGCTTCCTTTCATTAGGCCTCTAAATATCTTCTCTCCAAACCAATGGTTGTAGTATACACAAGTTTAAATGGCTAACAATGTTGTCAACACAAACATGAACCGATGGTATATTTGCCTGCCAATAAGAAAAAAAAATAGCAATTTGCAAAATTGGCAAAGCTTTGTGTAATCCCTGAATAAATATTTTACACGTTATTTTTTGTACTTTTAAGAAGAAAAAACTTATTTTTTAATGTACCAAAAAATACACAAAATTTCAGGAGCCATGCTACAGTTGTCTTGTATTAGTCATATGTGATCTCTTCCCCAGAATGATAATAAAATATTTTATGGGGGTTATTTTTACTTTTCGTGTACAAGAAAATACATGTTTATGAGTTTTCGGCAGCCACAGCACAACCTTGTTATATCTGACTTCATGTTATAATAGAGTGTGCTATAGCAGGGTCAAACTGTATATATGAATTTTTAAGAAAGATGTGCATGTTCTATGTTTGGAATAAGGTTGTACATGTATTGCATATGAGTTAAAAGAACAAAATTTTAGCTTTTCTGGTCACCAACTAGAATAGCTTTTGTGATTGATTGCTGTTGTTTACCTATCCCTATCCATCCATAAGCACAAGTTGTTATTACTGCTCCTTTCAAGTTACATGTAGGATTAATAGGATGATTTGCATTGATTACAAGGTTGATATGGTCCTAAATGGAAACGTTGCTGCATGGACATTGATGTTATTGCTTTTTCTCATGATTTAATGGTTATGTCAATAAGGTTCTTTCATTCAGAGACTCTAGTTTTTCCTAAATCTAAATGGTAATGATCTTCCAATCAATATGGCCACCATGGCAGCAGTATTTAGAATCTTAATATTACTAAACATGAAGTCATATCAAGATAGGATATTTACTGAAATAGACTTTTAAATGAATTCAACATAGTCTTAAAAGAAAATGGTGCCAGTCTAACCACAAGTCTTAAAAGAAAATGGTGCAAGTCTGACCACAATCAGATGACCATCTTGAAAGCCTTCCTGTCACTACTCCTGAGAAGTCATACAGCATAGTTTTCACCAAATTGCTTCTTATGATGTCTAGTTCATCTTGTACTATATGAAAATGATGTTGATATGATTTCCAGTATTACCACTGTGGCAGCCATCTTGAAATTATTGTTTTTGATATGTTCCCAAACCAAAAGCTATATTGACATGGGATTTTTTACTAGAAGACTTCTTATGGTGTCTTGTCAGTAATAAATGATATTCCAGTTGAGATTAGAAATGCCCACTCTATTTCCTCTTTCCGAACCCAGTATATACAATGGCTTCACAGATGCAGCAAAAATAAATTCCTTTGAATGAGGGCCTCAAGGTTGATTAGTTCTTAGCTAATTGAGTTACCCTCTTTAAATAAAGTAATAATAATAATAATAATAATAATAATAATAATAATAATAATAATAATAATAATAATAATAATGAAAATTATGCTGATCTGGTTTCTAATAAGGCCACCATCTTGACTGTCTGGAAATCATTGTTATGACTGCTCCACCCAAATACTAATTAGATGGAAATCAAGGATTCTTCACCAAAATAAACTTATTATATCTGGTTGAAAATGATCTCAACATTACATCCATTGTGGCCAACATCTTGACCAGCTTGAAAATCTTGCTATTGGTACACATGAATGGATGGTCATATTGACATCGAGTTGTCACTAAAAGACTTTTTATGAAGTCTGATTGGTCATAAATGAAATATTGTTTACCTTGCATCCAATATGACCACCACATTGGTCAGCTTCAAAATAGTTATATCACTCAAGAATATCAGATCTGGTTTCAACAGAAGTTAAAAGAAAAGATGGTTTTATCTTGTATTGCTGAAACTTCATTTTGGCCAGTAGAGCAACATCCTCCTCAAGGGACTCTTTTTTTCTTTATTTTCTCTTTGCCACCCCACATACATTTTTCATGTAGCTCTATGACTAGGATGACTGATATACAGTTGTTTTACATTTCAGATGTTGAGAAGGTCCTTTATTCCCAGACTTTTGGTGGACTGGTATTTGCAATACTGGGTGGTACTCCTCAGATTGTCCTTCTAACCACAGCTCCACTGGCTTTGTACACCAAAAGTATGTATAGTAATGAATATTCACTTGAGATTAGATCAGGTAAAGTTGAGACATGACCGTTTCACTTCCAAAGGCAGTAGAACTTGTGTATAATATTGGTAGTGAGTACAGCAGGAGTGGGGCCAATGCTGCTTGTGAGAGGAGAACCATGATTGCTCTTTTACAGTGAGTGTAGCAAGAGTGGGGCCATTGCATACATGTTATTCTACTGGTGATAGGACAAAAAATACAGCTACCACACATATTATTTTATAATTGAAATCTACCTCTTTTAAAAAAATAAGAGATTTTTTTTCAAATTTAAGATTTTGCAAATTTTATCCACAAATTACAGAATTCAGTGGGAACCAGTCTGCTGGGGTATCAGAAATATGCTGGTGCAATGAGGTGTGTTTGAGTGATAGCCTTATCACAGTGTATACCATTTAACCAGCTCATGTACATGTACCAAAGTTACATAATGCAATGTGCTGTAAATAGAACACCTGTTTGACTTCATTAACATATAGACCTGCCCATTAAGTGTTAATTAGTGTATATATTACATTTAACATCAGTTTTAACCATTTTACATTTTTGGTACAAATCTATTATGTATAGAAAATTTAAGAGTAAAATCTGATCATTATAGCTGTATAATTAATTTTCACAGAAGTCATTTTTATGCACTTTAAAATCTTTAGAAAACTTGTTCATTGTCAAGCAAGTGAAGCCGTGTGACCAACTGTAGCTGCCATTTCTCATACTTGAAATTTTACATGGTTTTTTTTTTTTTTGCATCTGCATCACTAAATCATCTGAATTTGATAATTTATAAAGACTAATTGTTGCCTACATCAATATCAGAGCCTTTACTTAAGTTATTGAAGCATTTATAGTAATTCTAATTGTGCAAACTAAAGAAATTACTGAGTGATATCTGCAGCCTCCATTTTGGAAATTACAGAATATGACCCAATTAAATTAAATAGCAGATTAAGACCAAATCTTAAACAGCAACCACATGATCTGAACTTACAGTGATTCACATCAATGAATTTAGGATCTAATATTCCCCAAAGGTGGTGCTACAAAAACCCACTCAAAATAGTTGATGCTTATATCAGGCATCAAAAGGCACTTCCATGAGAATGTTGTTGTGTCAAAACATGCTTCCATGTGAATCAGGCACAGAGGCATCCAAAAGGCACTTGCTTGAAGTAACTGATTAAGAAGGTGTACACAGCAAGCTGGTAATTGATTACCTTGTTGTAAGGTGGTAATTTTAAGGTCAAATGTAGCTTATTATAAATAAAGGGATTGGTTCTTGATGACTTTCAAGTCTTTTAAATAAAAATTGGCTGACTTTTGGTGGAAGTGAGATAAAATCAAGAGACCAATCACAAATCGTTTAAGAAGAAACTCTTAAGTTTGTATTTTGAGTGTTTGTATTGTTTAATTGTAATTTCATTACTCAGGGTGTTTTTAGAGGAACATATAAGGGCAAATTTTTTCTCTCCATTTATGTCAAAATGTTGAAATGTGCATTCTTTCAATGATAAAAATCCATCAACTAAGAAATACAAGACTCAGGAATACATATTGAGTCAACTCAGAAATTGCCTCCTAAATGTTTAATTTATCTAAGAGGGATATTGGAAAATGGTCAGCAGCCCTAAAAACCCAGCCAAAGAAACAAAAGCTTGTCTGCAGGTTGCGTATGGTAGTTTTCTCAGTGCCTCTTCCGATGCTGATACAGAGAGTACATTCTCCGTTCTTCAAAATTGATTTGGAGGAATTCTGGACCAGAAATGTATTGATTGTTAAGTGAGAAACTTGAAAATGACAGTGAATGTCATTACTGGTCACCAGATAGTGATCTTGTGAAGGAACTAAAACTGATTGTAGATATTTAATTTTATTTTTGTAGTGAACTACGAGAGATACAACTCATCTTTTTCATTTAATTGACAATACACCATCTTGTATTTATTCAGTATTATACATGTTCTAAACTGTTTTTATTATAAAATGAAGGGAATATGTGTTATGTAAAAGAAAAATCCCATTGTTTCACATTTCATTCTCCTTAAAACACCATAACATTAATGTTGATGTCTTCAGACCAATCTACAAATCAAAAATTTTAAATCTACTGGTCTGTTGTCCTGTTTCTATCACATGTATTTTCTTGCTGTATATGTATGTTTATGAGTATCAGCTACAGTTTTAAAAAAAATTGTTTCTAATTTTCTATCTCTGATTTCATCTGATTTACTTCATTTGATTATTTAAACAGAGGATGCAAAATTCAGAACAGTAAACTGAAAGAAATGAAACAAACTATAACATTCTTTATACAAATTCATAATTTTAATATACAATGTCTTCAAAAGAAATGCTTCCTGGTTTGCTGAGCATTCGCAAGTGCTTGCCTTTACTGTTAACTGCCATCTCATGTATGTCAATATAGGTTCAAATCTTGGGCCAGGTCATTGTGGGTATACAAGAAAACTTGTAGCTTCTCAGAGGTTAGTGGTTCTGACTGGATTTTTCCCAGGTTCTTCCTCCACAAGTTATACTGGCTGCCATGTGCTGATAGACAGCATTAAATCCACAAAATCAGTATCATAATTATTTGCACATATAAAGAACAAGCAGTTGACACGTCATGCAATATTGATGCTGCTCTTGGTTATTCCTCTACTTAACTGAAAAACTCAGTGAGTACACACAGTATTTCTGGCAGTACACTCAGTATTACTGTCAGTACACACAGTATTTCTGGCAGTACAATCAGTATTACTGTCAGTATACACAGTATTTATGTCAGTAGATTCAATATTTCAGTCGGTACACACAGTATTTCTGTCAATACATACATTATTTCTGTCAATACACACATTATTTCTGTCAATACACATTATTTCTGTCAATATACTCATGACTGAAGCTCTACTTGCTTCTGACTATAATCATAATAATTCAGTAAATAAGTACATAGACTTAATGTTGATTTTAACTTCATACATTATGAATTTTGTCCTAATCATTACAAAAGTTTGTGGCAATTAACTAATTCAGCTGGTTCCCAATAGTACATTGTTAACATGTCTCCAGTTTTATCATAATTAAATTGAATATGTAACAAAACTTCAGAAGAGAGAATGATTGGCACTATGTAAATTTCAGTGATTTAAAATGTAACTAAAGATATTAGAAAAAATGTCAAGCTTTATCATTAGAATAGAATGAATTACTTGAGCATTGAGTAATTGTATTTTGATGGTCTTTTGTTGTCTGACCAACTTAGCTCTCAGGATGACATGCATTTTAATTTTTTACAACAACATATAATGAAATAAAAATCTGCTGTGGTTTTTAGATTATCTGTCAGAGTTTTGTATCATTGTTTTTGAAAGTCATAAACATACATCACATGCAATTTAGATATTCAAAAACCCTTGCTTTTGAGCAAGTTTATTCAAAGTATACTTTGCATGAAAAAGCATTTCTAAAATATCTCTTGTTATGTATTTCAGTTATTTACAGCATCAGTGAAGATTTTGAACTGGACTTTCAGGGCATGTTTGGTTGTGTTGGTCTCTGGAATAGCTTCTTTCTCTTTGTTTATTCCTTGTTCAACCTGAGCACCATCATGAAATGGTCAACAAGGTAATGATGTAGATAGGCTAGTAATATACTCAATATTTTTATATATTCCAAAGTTTTTTATCCTTGCTGTATTTTATAGTAGTGGCATGTTGTTTCTCATGTCTATCCAGCTTTTCATATCTCATCATGTCATATCACATTCATTGCCTGTTTTGTTCTACAAATATTCTTTTTTTACTTGCAGGTCATCAGAAGAAATCTTTGCCATGTTTATATCCATTGCTTTCTGTATTGCTGCCATAAAGAACACAGTAAACAGTAAGTCAAAAAGAAAATGGTTCAAATTTTCATTTCTTTTGTTTGTCTAAATATTTATTCCATTAAAACCATCAGTTTTGTTTGAAATATAGAATTGTTCATAGTGACTTTAAATGTGAAAACTCTAATTGAATATTTACATAGTTATTGAATATCATTATTTCAACTTATCTGGTCTTTAGGGTTCTGACACTTGATGGGGTCATGGGGTCACATACCTTAATACCCAATCTCACAGTATCAATCCAGTCTCAGAGTTCTGGCACTGGGCAGGGCCGTGGGATCAAATATATTGGATGGGGCTTGGGGTCAAAATGGTTCTAATATTGGGTGGGGCTTCGGGTCAAAATCATTTTAATATTGGGTGGGGCTTAGGGTCAAAATCATTTTAATATTGGGTGGGGCTTGGGGTCAAAATCATTTTAATATTGGGTGGGGCTTGGGGTCAAAATCATTTTAATATTGGGTGGGGCTTAGGGTCAAAATCATTTTAATATTGGGTGGGGCTTAGGGTCAAAATCATTTTAATATTGGGTGGGGCTTGGGATCAAAAATTATAATGATGCATATAATACTTAACGATTATGCTAACAGTTTTATTTTTGTTTTTGGTACTCATATTTCCATAACATCTAACCAAGTTTTTCCATAACAGTTAATGCAGGCCAGCTGATATGAGGAATATAATGAAACATACTTCCTTCTCTCTATATATCTGCTACCACTAGGTGGAGCCATGGGTCAAGAAATAGAATTGCTTCAAGTTGGCTAAAGGTTTTTGGTTAAGTTGTCTTGTTTATAGAAGTTTTGCACTACTTGTGCCCCTAAGTCATGTTGTTGGGTGTGACAATGGCTTCATTGTGTAGGATAGCTTTTGGTTCAAGTTAATTTCTTCTTTTATATTTAATAAACTTTTTTCAATAATATTAACTTCAGATTTGAAATATTTTATGATCCCAAACTCCTTATTCTTTTACTGCTGTTGTTGCCTTGGTCACATGCCTTGATGGCACCATGAAGTCAAGAATTCAGACAATTCAATTAGGTTAATTTTGTTGTGGCTATTGTATAACCCCTTACCCATATACCACGGTTGCTTCAAGATTAATTTTCTGAGTAGGGCCATAGGGGCAATAATTGTCACATTTTTATATGCCTAAGTCAGAGCATATTGTGTTATGAAGTGAATGGCTTGCATTTTGAAGTAAGGTAGAAGCCTATCAACATAAGGTCAGAGGTCAAGGTCATAGCACCTGTCTTTCTATGTCTCATATATACTCGCTTACACAAGCCAGGTCCAGCTGCAAACAAGACAGTTGCTGATCTGCATAATGCACTTGCAGATTATGGTCTGTGTTGTCATTACTCCCAACAACCTGCATAGACCAAGATTTGCCAGCACTTTATGCAATTTCAGAAATGGATCTTTGCAGTTTGCATTAGGACCAGACTTTTATATGGGCATGTATAGTAATTTTTTTATATGTTTTTTTGTTTAAAATGCATTTCAGATTTTGATGATCACTATAGCATTCCTGCCTGTCAAGAAATGACTTTGAACACCAGTTCATTCAAGGTATATATGAATAATAGTGACAGTAGAGGCAATGTCACAGTCAGGGACACAATTTGTCAAAGAGATGTCAGTCTGTTGTACCTTCTCCTTCTTCTTGGAACTTTATGGTTGGGAGTCACCATCTTCAATTTCACTAAGACGTATGTATTACAATTTTAGGTTTTGCTTCGTGCAGAAAATCATTAGTTTTGGTCAGAATTAAAGCAGTATCTAAATGAAAATTGATGACTTGCTTTCTTTTCAGGATATGATTTGATTGTCTAGGTTGGAATCCATGCATAAATCCATCTGTCTGAACATCTACAGGAATTGAAAAAGTCTAATCCTATTGCTCTTCGATGAGTCAATTAAGGTTTTTATCTTGAATGGATGACAGGTTTGGGGTTATATGTCACAATTATACATGTCTATCATTAAATAACATGTTATGATGTTGTCTATCCCTCAGTCCTTCTGTTTATCTGATTGTCTATTCATCCATCAGTTTGTTTATCTTATTCCACTAATTAAAGGAAGTTCTGCAGTTACTAAACTTTCTAATTAGCTTACACCTGATCATAGAAGAAACTTACTGACTTTTGGCTCAAAAGGTCAAACATCAAGTTCACATGGATTAAAAGAAAGGAAAGTGTTTCCACACAATATATTATGAAAGTGTTTCCACGCAATAGATTATGAAAGTGTTTCCACGCAATATATTATGAAAGTGTTTCAAAGCAATATATTATGAAAGTGTTTCCATGCAATATATTAACTAATATACCGGATATCTTATCCAAGCATTGTAAATGGCTGCATTTGACATAAAAATTGTTCATGATTTGCATTTGAGACCAGAAAAGTCACCCGTTGATATGTTAGGTCAGAGGTCAAGGTCATCAAGATTGGTAGATGTACCATTTACAGTTCGAAGAATTTAATGTTCAGCTCTCCCTCATTGTAATGCAATTACATATATACATGATGCCACAAAAGAAACTCATCCCCAAAAGCATTACAAATGTATAGTAATGCACAGTAATATCAGTTGAAAGAAAACAAGTATTGTATTTTTTATTTCCCTTCCAAACACCATTATTTTAAGCATTTTTTAAAAATCCCATTATACCGCAGTTCACTATGCTTCGCTATTCTTGACATATCACAGTTCATACATATTACAGTTCTCAATATAACAGAGTTCAGTACAAAACATATTAGGCAGTTAAAGACTCTGATTACTACAGTGAAAAGCTATATATATGTAGTCCTGACCTTTTTCTTGTGTTTGATTATTTTGAAACATCTCTTAACTGACAATGAACACAGCATTGCAGTAAAAATTTGCATCACTTCCTTGAGTTCTCAACAAAGCATCATTACTCATGATAGAATTTTCAAATGCATCTCCTAGTTATTATCCTTTGATATGGAATATAAGTGCAAACTTGGGGTTTTCTTTGATTTTATATATCCACTACAAGTCATACATTGATTCTTTCACACAGGCCATACTTGAATGCTGGCAAACGGGAGATGTTGGCGGACTACGCCCTTCCAGTGTCCGTCATTATAATGTCTATAATTGGAGCTGTAGGCTTTAGAGATGTCAGTAGTAAGTCATTCCATCAAAAAATACAAACACATAATTTTTCAAATGGTAATAAATTATTTTGTCAAATGGTAGTAAAATTTATTTTGATTCTTGACCAACAAATAACTTGGTATAAAAGGTTCATTGTTCTTTAATTGAGCAATATAAATATCAAGTTTGCCATATAATAAATGTCATTATAACCCAATATTTTAACAATAATTGTTTTATCTTTAATTGGTGAGACATAGGTAATGCTATTTTGTCAGGAATGGCAACTGATTTGTCAAGAATCATAGAGTCATATCATGTAGAAGTTTTTATAGTCTAACACCTTTTACATTAGTTGCTATACTTAGCTGATATTTTGTTGTAATACGTAACTATTTGTGATACAAACATTTTCTTTGGGGCCTACATATTCAGTAATCAGCTATCATTACATTGTTGTTTTCTTTGTAGTGGTCTAGTGGTTTGGTACATATATGCTGTTTCATAATTTGACATAAATATCCTTCATTACTGTATTTACTGTATATATTGGGACAATGTATTTCATGGGACACAATAAATTTTCAAAGTAATTTTTTGTGCACTGTATTTTCTGTTTTCAATATATTCTAATAAATTTTAACTGATAAAAAGACTAAAGTACTATAATTATGAATAGGTCACAAGTCCAATATACATAGTGTAATGACTAAGACGGACCTACATAAAAATATGTTGGGAGAGAGAAAGAGAGCAAGAATGTAGGAATATATGGCGAGAGATTTACAGTTGAAAGCTACTGAGCTATTAGTAGATAGTGACAGTACAGAGTGATAGGTAAATTCCAAAACTGAAATTCTTATTACACCGCAAAAAAATCCAACATAACCCAAGTACTGCTGAACAAATTTGAATGCCACTACTATATTTAATTAAAAGTCTTCAAGATGACTACATTCTTAATTGCCCACTCAACCTCCTCAGGTTCAAACTCATCAAACTCGTCCTCTTCACTGTCACTGCCATTTTCATCACAGTATCTTTTATGATATTGTCCTCACATTCATTAGAGTTATTGTTAATACCACACATATTAAATGATTTTCTTATCAGATCTGGCTTGTTTTGAAGCATTTCAACTGCTTTCACAATCCATTTCACAGAGGTTAGTTTGTCTGCATTCTTCATATGAGATGTGTTGCCATTTTCCTTGGAAAGACCCTCAGCTGCTTTACGAATAAAATTTGCGCAGCTTTTTCTCATGTTGGACTTTGATTTATCAACACTGATGTCTAGTGGCTGTAAGCTTGGAGGTGCATCCACACAGAATAACTACAGGCGCCATGTTACCCCTTCTCAAAGCCTATCTTAAAGCATCAGTAATATGCTCGCAGAATGAATCCATCACAAAAAGAGATCATTCTTTTCCTGTGTACTTGAGATGTATCTCTTTAAACCACCATAGCATCACCTCCCCACCAGCCCAACCCTTCTCCCACACACACACAATCCATCCTTTTATGCCTGAATATCTTTTAGCTCCCTCATGCCACAAAAAATTATCATTGAAGGCAACACCTCTCCTGCTGTGGAAGTCAGATGCTTTTTATCCTCACCAGTCGTACAAATTCTCACTTTTACCCCCTTCTTATAGACAGTTCATCCAGGAATGAGGTGAAAATAGTTTTATCCATGTTAATTATCATATTGTCATCATAACAGTCTTCTTCTCTTCTTGCCTTTACAAATTCATTAAATAATTTTATTTTCTCCTCCAAATCTTTTGGGAGATGCAGGGCCATCATTGTCCATGAATGATGTACGAGGTTGTTTTGCTTTAAAAATCCTGTTGCCCTGTATCTACTGGCTTGAGACTCAATTTCTGGACGTTCACTTGACTCCAGTTCTTCGGCATAAGCACATTTAGTGTCCACTCTGACAGGGATCTGCAGATCACACTGAAAAAATAACCACTTTGCAATTTTTCCATCAAACTCATTACCATGTGATACTTGTCTCCCCCTCCTTGCTAAATGTTTCCATTCATTCAGCTGCTTAGAAAAATCTTTTTTTAACCAATTTTGCAATGGTTGATTTTGGAATTTTTTAAATGTCTTACTGTTAAACCATTTCCATGTAATTTTGAGAAATTTGCAACTTCCTCTTTTTATTTTAATGTGAAACACTTGTAATGTGCTCACCTGACATCATTTTTGCAGGTATCATCTCTCTCCTGTCTAGGGTCTCCAATTTCATGCTTTCTGCAGCCGGTTCATTTCCTTTTAAATCACACTCCTCCTCTAGCATGCTTTCTTGGTTGACCTACAGGCCACATAGGTAAAGCTTTAAGCGACCGATTTTCATTCCATGCATAAGGCAAGGCTTCTTCACCACTTCAGTATAACATTACAAACTTATCCATAACAGATGAGATCTTTAATGTGGCTTGTTTTATTTGTATTCTCTTTTATATATGCTATATACATGATAATAATCAATGCAATGATTACCTTTTTGTAAAATGTGTGAAAGTTTTTATTTCATACTGTTCCATTGTTTCTATTTATTTACGAAACTCCAGTGAATACTGGTAGAAAAAAAACAAAGTTGGATTTCCTATGTTAGCCATGTTTGTGTACATCTGTACGTTTTTTGCAAGCAAAGCTCCATGGCACAAGGAATTCAAAGGCAGCTTACAGCATTTTCTTGATTTGTAATAAAATTACCTTTGTATTTGATATCCTGCTAGTAAGTTCAGAGGATGAGTTTATTGCTTGTTATGTGTGATTACTCTACACCTGGGCTTTTATTTGTTTGCCATCTGTAATCATAATTGATACCAAGAAGCACTGATGCCTGCAGTGTAAATAGTGTACACAGAATTAACTTACTCTAATAATACATTTTGTAACCCATGTAATTATAAAGATTGCCATTTGTTCTCAGAGTGAATGCATTTTCTAATAATGATCTTTATTTGCAAGATATTGTCATATTTTCATCCAGGAGATAAAATAATGGCATGTGCCTTCAAACAATGTGTTGATCTCTCTCTCTCTCTCTCTCTCTCTCTCTCTCTCTCTCTCTCTCTCTCTCTCTCTCTCTCTCTCTCTCTCTCTCTCTCTCTCTCTCTCTCTCTCTCTCTCTCTCTCTCTCTCTCTCTCTCTCTCTCTCTCTCTCTCTCTCTCTCTCTCTCTCTCTCTCTCTCTCTCTCTCTCTCTCTCTCTCTCTCTCTCTCTCTCTCTCTCTCTCTCTCTCTCTCTCTCTCTCTCTCTCTCTCTCTCTCTCTCTCTCTCTCTCTCTCTCTCTCTCTCTCTCTCTCTCTCTCTCTCTCTCTCTCTCTCTCTCTCTCTCTCTCTCTCTCTCTCTCTCTCTCTCTCTCTCTCTCTCTCTCTCTCTCTCTCTCTCTCTCTCTCTCTCTCTCTCTCTCTCTCTCTCTCTCTCTCTCTCTCTCTCTCTCTCTCTCTCTCTCTCTCTCTCTCTCTCTCTCTCTCTCTCTCTCTCTCTCTCTCATTTGTGATTTTGCTGGATGCAGTTTTCAGTCAGATAACATTTGAGGGCAACCAAACATGATACGCTTCTCAATAGTAATGTCAATGACCAAAGTGTTGTATTATCGGACAAAAATGATAATACTATGGTTCATAGATATATTTTTGCTTTCAATAAATTGCTCATTGCAAACAAAAAGTGAATTATTGATAACAGTACATAGTTAGTTTCTTTTATTTAATTATCAAATAAGTATTTTATTTATCTTTTTTATTGTAACATGCAGTCCGGGTGTGGTGGTGGGGCACAGATTGAACACAATTTATTTCATTTCCTAAGTCTTGGGACACATGATGTAGGTAAAAAAAAAATTCAACCTAAGTTCTGGGACACAAAAAAGTTAATTATCTTATATGTCACAATAATATGGTAAATACAGTAATATTTGTTGATCCTCAGAAAGTTTAGGTAATGTTACAAAACCAACTCCTTGTCAATGCATTTGTTTCTTAAATCTCCTACAGAACATATTGAAATCTCACTCATGTAGACGTTTTATTTACCTATGTAGTATATATTATTTTGTCTCTTTCCCTCTTAGAGAGCCCTGTTGAAGGTTTTTTTGGTCATATTCATGAAAATCACACAATGTTGGAAACATTTTTTTAATAATAAAACCACAGCTATGAGAGACCACCTGTCAGGAGAGACCATATTCTCATATTCTCAGAGCACAAATTTATTGATTATATAGCATTGTGACCTCTTATGAGAGACCACCTGTCTTAGAGACCATAGTTTTTTGCCAGAAGAGGTGATCTTTCAAGACAGGTTCTGTTTTACCATGTTGTAGATTTGGGAATGTGGCAGAAATACTGTATTGCAATTTTGTCAATAAATAATGTTTTCAGTTTTAGCAAGTTATATTTTGTTGACTGCAGAAAGTTTTGTTTTGTTGGAACGAGTCATAGTATAGGCAGATGCTAAAGGACAGGTTGCCATGACTTTTTGACCATTCATTGTCAGTAGTCAGAATAAGCTAAAGGACAGGTTGCCATGACTTTTTGACCATTCATTGTCAGTAGTCAGAATAAGCTAAAGGACAGGTTGCCATGACTTTTTGACCATTCATTGTCAGTAGTCAGAATAAGCTAAAGGACAGGTTGCCATGACTTTTTGACCATTCCTTGTCAGTAGTCAGAATAAGCTAAAGGACAGGTTGCCATGACTTTTTGACCATTCATTGTCAGTAGTCAGAATAAGCTAAAGGACAGGTTGCCATGACTTTTTGACCATTCCTTGTCAGTAGTCAGAATAAGCTAAAGGACAGGTTGCCATGACTTTTTGACCATTCCTTGTCAGTAGTCAGAATAAGCTAAAGGACAGGTTGCCATGACTTTTTGACCATTCCTTGTCAGTAGTCAGAATAAGCTAAAGGACAGGTTGCCATGACTTTTTGACCATTCCTTGTCAGTAGTCAGAATAAGCTAAAGGACAGGTTGCCATGACTTTTTGACCATTCCTTGTCAGTAGTCATAATAAGCTAAAGGACAGGTTGCCATGACTTTTTGACCATTCCTTGTCAGTAGTCAGAATAAGCTAAAGGACAGGTTGCCATGACTTTTTGACCATTCCTTGCCAGTAGTCGGAATAAGCTATATCAGTTTAAGAGAAGTAGGTAGCAAAGAACATATTTTGCCAGCATATGTTGAAAGGATGTGGATTATGATGGCTTGAGTTCATAGGTTCAAACCCTGACCAAGTCAAACTAACAACTTAAAACAATGATACTAACAGCGGCCTCACTAGGCACTCAGCATTAAGATGTTAGTGTCAGGACTGGTCAGTCTGGTGTCAGGATAATGTGACTGGGTGTGACATCATGCTACACGTCTGGCATGATGCCCCAGTGCTAGACATCACTATAAACTGCCATACTGCCAACATCGTAGTGATATGACTGAAAAAAATTGTTAAAAGCTATGTTAAAAATCCAAATCACACTCATATTCTGCTGACTTTAAATTCCATACATTAGTTATTAAGTATGTCCTTCACAGTTCACCCATTTCTAATAGCTCTTGATATTGACAAAATTTGTGCAAAAATAAATAAATCTTGTAAAAGATTTTATAGTACCACATTAAAAATTGTTTTTATATTAACCTAATTTTCAGTGCGTAAAAGTTTTGAACCCAGACGAAGTGAGAAGATTTTCCAAACTGTCCCTGTTTGGGATTTATCCCCAGGAGCTGTGTTTGGAGCTATGGGTTTGGGATTTTGCCTTTCTCTTCTGTTCTTCATGGATCAGAACATATCATCAGCCCTGGTCAATGCTCCACACAACAAGTTAGTACAGTTTTCAATTTTTGTCCACCCATCAGAGAATTAACTTCCAAAGAATCACAAATGTTAAAATGTCACCTGTGTAACTGGGTTTTTTTTTGCATGAAGTATTAGTCTTATTTAATACAGGGATGTGAAATTTCCTAAATGTTTGCTTTTTTTTCTTTCTGATATTTTTTTAATGAATTCTGCATAAACAAGAACTTCCTCAGATATTCCAGGTTTTGATTTTATTTTGGTAATGTTATACATGCGAGTCAGATGAACTTGATGTACCTCAATACGCAGAAGTGATTCCTTAGGTATGGCATCATCGATACATTGAATGGTATCAGAAATCTGTGTCAGTGGACAGTTGTAAATAAAGTTATGAACATTATAATAGACTTCAGGGGGAATCATGTATGCCAAGAAAGGGATGATTTGTGTTTGTTTGTTATTGTTTAATTCATTTGTTCTAATTTCTTGTTGAGGGGTTATGAGTACTAATCACTTGATACACATGTACTTGCATTATTCTGTAAGGCTGGATTCACTCATACTTGCATTATTCTGTAAGGCTGGATTCACCCGTACTTGCATTATTCTGTAAGGCTGGATACACCCGTACTTGCATTATTCTGTAAGGATGGATTCACCCGTACTTGCATTATTCTGTAAGGCTGGATACACCCGTACTTGCATTATTCTTTAAGGCTGGATTCACCCGTACTTGCATTATTCTTTAAGGTTGGATAGACCAGTACTTGCATTATTCTGTAAGGCTCGAAACACCCGTCCTTGCATTATTCTGTAAGGCTGGATTCACCCACACTTGCATTATTCTTTAAGGCTGGATACACATGTACTTGCATTATTCTTTAAGGCTGGATTCACCCGTACTTGCATTTTTCTGTTAGACTGGATACACCTGTACTTGCATTATTCTGTAAAGCTGGATACACATGTACTTGCATTATTCTGTAAGGCTGGATACAACCGTACTTGCATTATTCTGTAAGGCTGGATACACCCGTACTTGCATTATTCTGTAAGACTGGATACACATATACTTGCATTATTCTTTAAGGCTGGATTCACCCGTACTTGCATTATTCTGTAAGACTGGATACACATATACTTGCATTATTCTTTAAGGCTGGATTCACCAGTACTTGCATTATTCTTTAAGGCTGGATTCACCCATACTTGCATTATTCTTTAAGGCTGGATACACCCGTACTTGCATTATTCTGTAAGGCTTGATACACATGTACTTGCATTTTTCTTTAAGGCTGGATTCACCCATACTTGCATTATTCTGTAAGGCTGGATTCACCCATACTTGCATTATTATTTAAGGCTGGATACACCCATACTTGCATTATTCTGTAAGGCTGGATACACCCGTACTTGCATTATTCTGTAAGACTGGATTCAACCGTACTTGCATTATTCTGTAAGGCTGGATACACCCGTACTTGCATTATTCTGTAAGGCTGGATTCACCCACACTTGCATTATTCTGTAAGGCTGGATTCACCCGTACTTGCATTATTCTTTAAGGCTGGATACACCCATACTTGCATTAATCTGTAAGGCTGGATACACCCGTACTTGCATTATTCTTTAAGGCTGGATACACCCATACTTGCATTATTCTTTGAGGCTGGATACACCCGTACTTGCATTATTCTGTAAGGCTGGATACACCCGTACTTGCATTATTCTGTAAGGCTGGATACACCCATACTTGCATTATTCTGTAAGGCTGGATACTCCCATACTTGCATTATTCTGTAAGACTGGATTCACCCGTACTTGCATTATTCTGTAAGGCTGGATACACATGTACTTGCATTACTCTGTAAGGCTGGATACACCCGTACTTGCATTATTCTGTAAGACTGGATACACCCATACTTGAATAATTCTGTAAGGCTTGATACACATGTACTTGCATTATTCTGTAAGACTTGATACACATGTACTTGCATTATTCTGTAAGGCTGGATTCACTCGTATTTGCATTATTCTTTAAGGTTGGATACACCCGTACTTGCATTATTCTTTAAGGCTGGATACACCACTACTTGCATTATTCTGTAAGGCTGGATACACCCATACTTGCATAATTCTGTAAGGCTTGATACACATGTACTTGCATTATTCTTTAAGGCTGGATTCACCCGTACTTGCATTATTCTGTACGGCTTTATTCACCCATACTTGCATTATTCTGTAAGGCTGGATACACCCGTACTTGCATTATTATGTAAGGCTGGATACACCCGTACTTGCATTATTCTATAAGGATGGATTCACCCGTACTTGCATTATTCTGTAAGGCTGGATACACCCGTATTTGCATTATTCTTTAAGGCTGGATACACCCGTACTTGCATAATTCTGTAAGACTGGATACACATGTACTTGCATTATTCTGTAAGGCTGGATTCACCCATACTTGCATAATTCTGTAAGGCTTGATACACATGTACTTGCATTATTCTGTAAGGCATGATACACATGTACTTGCATTATTCTGTAAGGCTTGATTCACCCATACTTGCATTATTCTGTAGGGCTTGATTCACCCATACTTGCATTATTCTTTAAGGCTGGATTCACCCGTACTTGCATTATTCTGTAAGACTGGATACACATGTACTTGCATTTTTCTGTAAGGCTGGATTCACCCATACTTGCGTTATTCTGTAAGGCTGGATTCACCCATACTTGCATTATTCTTTAAGGCTGGATTCACCCATACTTGCATTATTCTGTAAGGCTGGATTCACCCATACTTGCATTATTCTTTAAGGCTGGATTCACCCGTACTTGCATTATTCTTTAAGGCTGGATTCACCCATACTTGCATTATTCTTTAAGACTGGATTCACCCATACTTGCATTATTCTTTAAGGCTGGATTCACCCATACTTGCATTATTCCGTAAGGCTGGATTCACCCATACTTGCATTATTCTGTAAGGCTGGATTCACCGGTTCTTGCATTATTCTGTGAGGCTGGATTCACCCATACTTGCATTATTCTTTAAGGCTGGATTCACTCATACTTGCATTATTCTGTAAGGCTGGATTCACCCATACTTGCATTATTCTGTAAGGCTGGATTCACCCATACTTGCATTATTCTGTAAGGCTGGATTCACCCATACTTGCATTATTCTTTAAGGCTGGATTCACCCGTACTTGCATTATTCTTTATGGCTGGATTCACCCATACTTGCATTATTCTGTAAGGCTGGATTCACCTGTTCTTGCATTATTCTGTAAGGCTTGATTCACCCATACTTGTATTATTCTGTAAGGCTGGATTCACCCATACTTGCATTATTCTGTAAGGCTGGGTTCACCCGTACTTGCATTATTCTTTAAGGCTGGATTCACCCATACTTGCATTATTCTGTAAGGCTGGATTCACCTGTTCTTGCATTATTCTGTAAGGCTGGATTCATCCATACTTGCATTATTCTTTAAGGCTGGATTCACTCATACTTGCATTATTCTGTAAGGCTGGATTCACCCATACTTGCATTATTCTGTAAGGCTGGATACACCCATACTTGCATTATTCTTTAAGGCTGGATTCACCCATACTTGCATTATTCTGTAAGGCTGGATTCA
The DNA here is from genome assembly GCA_016746295.1 of Potamilus streckersoni. Classification (NCBI taxonomy): domain Eukaryota; kingdom Metazoa; phylum Mollusca; class Bivalvia; order Unionida; family Unionidae; genus Potamilus; species Potamilus streckersoni. The sequence goes on along the minus strand of JAEAOA010001595.1, from coordinate 1,200,454 downwards.
CCTGTTCTTGCATTATTCTGTAAGGCTGGATTCATCCATACTTTCATTATTCTTTAAGGCTGGATTCACTCATACTTGCATTATTCTGTAAGGCTGGATTCACCCATACTTGCATTATTCTGTAAGGCTGGATACACCCATACTTGCATTATTCTTTAAGGCTGGATTCACCCATACTTGCATTATTCTGTAAGGCTGGATTCACCCATACTTGCATTATTCTGTAAGGCTGGATTCACCCATACTTGCATTATTCTGTAAGGCTGGATTCACCCATACTTGCATTATTCTTTAAGGCTGGATTCACCCGTACTTGCATTATTCTTTATGGCTAGATTCACCCATACTTGCATTATTCTGTAAGGCTGGATTCACCTGTTCTTGCATTATTCTGTAAGGCTGGATTCACCCATACTTGCATTATTCTGTAAGGCTGGATTCACCCATACTTGCATTATTCTGTAAGGCTGGGTTCACCCGTACTTGCATTATTCTTTAAGGCTGGATTCACCCGTACTTGCATTATTCTTTAAGGCTGGATTCACCCGTACTTGCATTATTCTTTAAGGCTGGATTCACCCGTACTTGCATTATTCTTTAAGGCTGGATTCACCCATACTTGTATTATTCTGTAAGGTTGAATACACATGTTCTTGCAAGGGCCCTGAGTGGTCTAAAGCACTGTCCATTAAGGATCAAATGTGGATATGTGAGAAAGCTTGGCAGTAGATTCTCGTGGGTCAGTGGTTCATTCCAAGAACTTCCCAGTTTCTTCCCCTACCATTAATTTTGGCCGCCTTGTATAGCCTAACATGTGTTGAAAAATGGCATTAAGCCCCAGAATACAACAACAACAACAACACATGTACTTGCATTATCTGTAAGGTCTTGGATTTTTTTTAAGATTAGCATTTAATACTGTATATATACACCTGTAAGGCATGTCAAACTGCAAACTACATAAATCTAGACTTGCTGTTACTTAATGCACCATATGGGTGTATTTATTACATTCAAGTCTCGGGTTCAGCAAATGTGGGTGTGTGAGAAAGCATACTTCTTGTGGGTCGTTGGTTCTTTTTGAGGTTTCTTTGATCTTCCTCTGCCATTTATACTGGCCACCATGTATATCCTATTTTGTGGTAAAAAAATGGCATTAAACCATACAACAACAATAATCATTTATAAGGAGTAAGATCACTAGAACAAACAACTTACACCCTGCATTATGCCACAGCAAATAATGATACACACTGCTTACAGTTGGGAGTGACTATACATGGTAAATTGATGTATATTTTCCCTTTTCATAAAATAAGTACAGACAGAAACCTGTCAATATTAGTCACTCCTATGAAAATGCGGAACTGACTGTTGCACACAAGTAACCACTGTTATGTACATTTAATTTATATTGTGTGCTAAACTTTTGTCCATGATTGTAAGTGAAAACTTGTTTAAGTAGCAAGAATTCAAGGTCAGTATTGTTTATAATTAGATTAGATTTTCCATTTTGTAGGTCTTTCTATTCTATTATGTTACAGGTAAAGTAAAACTTTGTATAAATAAGGATTTAATAAACAAATAATTCCTGTTCAATATCAGTATGTGGGAATCGATGGCCAGAGTTTGCAGTTGTGTTGTTGACATCAGATATAATGCAAGAGGAATTATTTATTTAAAATATTCATTGGAATTACTCAAGTATTCATTGACATTTGAGTTTATACACACTACTTTAGAGTTATTGTAAACTCAAAGATATTCATTGTTTTACATCAGGACATTCAAGACTATTGGAATTCATTCAAACATTCCATGATTTTTGGACTTGTGATAGAACATTTAGGATTATTTGGGATTTAATTCACAAAAATGTCTCTTGAATTTTCACATTGTATTGTAGAGAAATAAATTGCTTGTTAGAAATACTTGAAATTGTTGAATTCACTTCTTTCTGTTACATATTTTAATACCTAGAGTTATAACACCACTGTACATAGGTACCCTTTTAAAATTGTTTTTGAACAAATATCATGCACCTATTATTATTATTATTATTATTAATTATTATTGCTGTTGTTATTATTATTATTGTTATTATTATCAAGATTGTTTTATATATGAGATTCAATTTAATCATGATATAAAAACAATATCTGCATTAGTCAGTTGCTCACCTTACCATGATAAAAAAAAAAGACTTTTGGCTAATGTGATAAGCCCGTGATAGCAGAAAATCAAAAGAATCCACATATAGCTAAAACCTAAAACGTGTGGCCCATTAAAGACTTCACCTGCCTCAAGACAAATTTTGAACATTCAGTAATCCCTGACCCTAATGAAAAGGGATGTAGCTTGTATCCTCTTGAAAACCAACATGTTTTCTTTAGAGGTAGCTTAAATTCAGAGGCATTTAGATGAAGATATTAAACTATACCCATCACGCTGGCACAGGAAACGAGTTGCTTTCCTGCTGAAGTATCACAGCTATTTATGCTATCATCTGGCTAAGTAATTGATTCAATCCTCCCCAGTAAGGACAAAAACCATTTTGCTTTCTGAAAACCAATTGAATTTGACAGTGGGACTGGAAATGCAATCAATATATGAAATGTTAAATCATCATTCACATGATATGCCTTTAGTTAAACAATGCCTTTCTTATCAGACTGAAGAAGTGTTTAATTTACGTACTTGGAGCCATTACTGCTTATCAGTTCCAGTTACATGCACCACTTAAGGCAGTGTGAAACCATTGTTTGGTATGGAAACACCATTTTACTGACTGTAAAAGGAAGGTGAGTGTTAAATACAGTGCATTTGTATAGGAAATTTGCCTGGGAACATTAGAATGTCCATTGTAACCAGGTGACCACTGAATACAGTTGACCATTAGGACAGGTTTGACTGTACCTTACAATGGCTAAAAGAAAAATATATTCTCAAACTCACTGTGTAAATATGACAGACAGACAGACATATATAGCAACATAATCCAGGAGTAGATTATGGTCTATGCTGGACACTCAGAAGTAAGGTTTAAACAGCATCAACCCTGAACTGCTGGCTTTTTGTGATGTTTGGCAGACTTTAGTCAATGCTGGTTTCAGTTGTGTGATTGTTATACAAAGACTAATTCAGTATATTGAATGTATGAGAGATTTTATTTTCATAAATTATCTTTTAGAATGAAGAAAGGCACAGCTTACCACTGGGATCTACTAATAGTTGGAGTTATAAATGGAGTGCTCTCCCTTTTTGCCTTTCCATGGATCCATGCAGCATTGCCCCATTCACCTTTGCATGTCCGTGCCCTGGCTGATGTGGAGGAGAGGGTGGACCAAGGGCATATCTACCAGATGTAAATTGATTTTGTTACTTTTGTGTCGAGATAAAAATAGTAATAGCTTTTCTAAAGGTCACAGTCTTATCCCCATTCATTTTGAAAAATTATTTTTAATGTTGTGTCCTTCCATCTGTCTATTTGTTTTTACTAAACATACTTGTGAACTGCTGGTAAAAAATTCAACAAAATAATATTTTTGTTTGCCCATCTGGTAACTATCTGCAAGAGGTTGCCATTATTGGCTCCATGCAATTGGATACAGGAGAGGGGGTCAGAGGTCTAGTGTACATAAAATTTCAGTTATGATATTTCAAAGAGAAAAATTTCCAAACTACGTAATTATATTTGTTATCATAGCAGGAAGACATATATATGTAATAGATTTTGAATTGTTTTCCTGAGGGTTACTCTATGCAGGTAAGAATTGGAATACAGTACGCAATAGAACACATGCAATTTACAGTAAAAAGTCATTGAATTTGCTCTAGTTCATAGTTGCATAAATGTCAATGTTAAGTGTTTGCATTAAATCTTTTTCCCAAACTTTTGGATATATTGCCATGAAATATGAATGGTACTGGCAAAGTGTCACAGAGACCAACTTTTTATTCCACAATGGTTAAGATTTAGCCCATTTCTCTGACACTTGCTTATGCAGTCAGAAATCTTTGTATGAAAATAGAAATTGAGCTAGTTCATCCTTCCATCTGTCCATCCCACTTTTATTTATGCAAAATAGCTCTCTTAATTATCATTGGATTTTGTATTTAGCATGATGACCTTGTTGAGACCTTGGCTGAATTCTGTTTCCAGCATTCTGGATGATCACTTAGCAGACCTATACTGTAACATTTTTATTCCCAGTCTGTAACTCTCAACATTTTTATTCCCAGACTGTAACTCTCAACATTTTTATTCCCAGTCTGTAACTCTCAACATTCTTATTCCCAGTCTGTAGCTCTCAACATTCTTATTCCCAGTCTGTAACTCTCAACATTTTTATTCCCAGTCTGTAACTCTCAACATTTTTATTCCCAGTCTGTAACTCTCAACATTTTTATTCCCAGACAGTTACTCTCAACATTTTTATTCCCAGTCTGTAACTCTCAACATTTTTATTCCCAGACAGTTACTCTCAACATTTTTATTCCCAGTCTGTAACTCTCAACATTTTTATTCCCAGACAGTTACTCTCAACATTTTTATTCCCAGACTGTAACTCTCAGCACTTATATTTCTGGATTGTAAATCCCAAAATTTCTATTGGGTTTTATTACCTAAAATTTTAAATTATTATCCTGCTTCATGTTGATGAGAACTTGGCCGAGTTTGCTTGTGTGTCATCATGTAGACGAGTAAAAGCCCTGATTTTCAAACGCGTCCACTTTCTTTTCCACTCAATAAGTACCATAATTATAATTGGAGTTCAACCGAATTTAGTGTTCAGCTTGATTTTCATGACAACTTAACCAAGTCTGATTACCAGCATGTTTTCATTGGTTTGTCAGACCCACCCACCCACTTTTAGTTTAGCACTGTAACTCCCTATTTGTCAGACCCACCCACTTTCAATTCAGCACTGTAACTCCTTATTTGTCAGACCCACCCACATTCATTTTACCAGTGTAACCCCCTATTTGTTAGACCCGGCCACACTAGGAATCCTACTATAGATAACAAATTTATTCTCTGTCCTTGTTTTCAGAGTTGTGAAAGTTCGAGAGACCAGACTAACCTCAATCATTTCCACAGTGATGATTGGTCTATCCTTAATGATATTACCCTACCTGGCCTATATACCTACACCAGTCCTGTATGGCCTATTTTTGTATTTGGCTTTCACAGCTCTCAGTGAAAATCAGTTGTTTGAGAGGATTATGCTTTTGATCACAGAACAGGTAATTATCTATTTTATTGGGAGAGATGTCAGAAAACATTTCATCTTGCACAAAAATAAATGTTAATGCTAAAAAGTTTGGCTCATTTTAATCAGTCAACTTTTATTTCACAAGATTCCAGTTTCACTAATTTTCTTTTAAATTTTCTGCAAGTTGATATTTAGCATTATCTTGCTTCATTATTTCTGAAAGTATTTAGAGTTTTGTAAGTGATATAATTTGGAGGAGAAAAAAATAGTATTTTAGTTTTAAATTTGTGCAGTGGGAGTCTTTTATAATTAATTAGAAATGATCTGAGAAATGGTCTGTTTTTCCTCCATGTTAAAACAATAAAAACAATACCATTTTCTGTTTTTTTAGTTGTGTTCTTTTTGTTTGTAACTGTATTTGCTATATATGATAATTCACTTGTGCATAAGAAGTCTCACATTTCATGAATTGCCTTTATTGGCAGTGCCTGAATATCTATATCTGTCTGATGGCATTGGTTTTTTTTACCCTTTCTAGCATTCACTATATATACCACGTCTGATTTATTGCCCTTGGTAGACATTATTGACATAAAGTTAACATGTGCACACTGTGTTGTCATTGTGTTTGGATGAATTTTTCCAGACTTGTACTTTTTCATGTTGAACGTATATACTGTGGATGACATGCGTGACACAATCAAGAAATTGTGGAGAAGGCAAGGACATCTGTGTCAAATGACACATTTTTAGTTTGAAATAGTATGTGAAATGTTATGTGGTTTTGCTGTGCTTCGTGTTGACAATTGTCTTGACTTGCAAAAGATGCAATGTGAACACTAATAGTCCACCCCTGGTGGTTCCAGCATCTGACTCACATGTGGGAGGTCAAGTGTTTGAACCCCAGTCGAGTCATACCAAAAATTTATAAAAATGGTACTAGCAGGTGCCTCGCTTGGCATTCAGCATTAAAAGGTTAGTGTTAGGACTAGTTTGCCCTGAGTGTCAGGATAATGTGACTGGGTGGGACATCATGCTGAATGTCTGCAGCATAATGCCCCAGTGCTAGACATCAGTATATACTGTCACACTGCAGACATAGCAATAGGACCGAAAAATTATTAAAGCTATGTTAAAAAATCCAAATTACACAAACATGAACACCAACTCACATATTTTTTGTTTTACATTTTATTAATAAATACCACCCACCATTTCTAGTACCACACAAGTTTTTTTATAGCAGTTTATAGCAGAAGGGGTCTGTATGAGGATCACTTTTAACAATCCATACATGGCATTCAAAATACATTTTGATGTAGTTCCTGTGCTATATAAGAAAAAAATTAGGTAGACCAATCAAATTTGCATGGTTTATATGCCGAAGATGATACTAAAAGTTTATACAAATTAAAAAAATTATTATGTTTTGCAGGCCTTTTTTCCACTTTTTTAGGGTATAAACTTTTTTTGGAAACTTGTATCAAAATTATTCATATACTGCTTTACCATTGCTTATGAAATTTGGTGAACCATTTCCCTCTCTGTAATTGACTTATTCAATGTTTGTGCAATTAAAATGAATTTTTAAAGTTCTATTTTATTTCAAAAATTGTACTTAGACTTGTTGTGTCTGCAGTTGGGCTTCAAGAAGTTATTATCTAGCTATGGTGGTAGCTTTGGTTTGCATGATGTAACTTCCATTTTACAGACTATTTGTCTAAATCTTGTACATTCATTGTAGAGTGCCTATCCACCAAACCATTACATCAGACGTGTTCCCCAACGAAAGATGCATCTGTTTACAGTATTACAGTTAACTCAGCTCACTACTTTGTGTGGATTTGGATTTGCCCCTTATCCCTACCTGAAGATGTTCTTCCCCATCCTCATTTTTCTTCTGATCCCACTCAGGTAAGGAGGACTAATTAATTTAAGTTATGATTAATTGATAGCGCAAAAGAACTCTAGCAATGTATACATCAGTCTCTAGATGTGAGTTGCAGGTGATTTCTTAAGTTGAGGAAGAGGAGAACTGGATGAGAAAACCAAGGACCTTAAAGTTTTATTTATGTTCAGCATATAGCTACCTATTATTGGTTACTTTGTATAAGTAAATATGGGATCTGCACCAGCCTGCACATTTTAAGCAGTTTTATGAGTTGTCTAGGAACACTGAAAGAAGGGAAGAGTGTACTAGGCATCTGTTATAATAAAGTACTGTCATTATTTATAAGTGTTTTGTCAATGTGGAAGGATGCAATGGTCGTTATAGTGAGGGTTTCATGTATATGATAAGAGTTTGGCATAAGATCCTTGAGATGTAGCTAATTGATTAGTTAATCTGTCATGATGAAAAGTTTTATGTAAGGCATCCAAGAGTCATGTTGCTATGTAAAAGTGATTACTTTAAAAAGTGTTGAATGCAATGATTTTTCTGCTCAAAATGACACACAGGAAGATAATCAGGCATGATGTACAGTTTTACTAGCATAAGCACATATTACGACACCTGGTAACCATGGAAGAATATTTCTTTCCTACTGTTATGTGTATGTGATTAGATTGTGTGTAAGGTTTAAAATTCTTTTTATTTTTTTTTGTCTCATTGTATTTAATTGCAATGAATATTTTTCTTGGATTTGAGATTCTATTTTTAGTAGTGAGATATATTTTTAGCACAAAGTTTGTTTATTCAAGGCGAAGATGTAATACGTGAGAATTAACATTTAGTTTGTCTTACCCTGGTAGCAATATCAACAGGAAGTTAAAATGATTGGTCAGTATCACGGACATACTTTCTTCCCATGATCTCTGTTTGTAAACAACCTTTTATATGATGGGTTTTTGAGTGGAGTGACATTGGCCTATGTGTGAGAATTAGCGTAGTAAGAGACCACATGACCAATCTCGCGAGACTTGAAATGAAGTCTGGGGTTCTAAATACGCATTCCATATTTTTTTCAGGCAGAGTCATTCAAAACCTTGAAGGGTGTGTTTTAATTTGTTGCCAGAATATTTTATTCTTCATCTGATTTTTGGATTCCATAATTTATTCTCCTAGACACTCAACAAATTGACTTTCTTATAAAAAAAATTCTGAAAGATATTCATTGAATTATTCAGAAACAAAGATTGTGATTCAAGTGAGGAATTATTGATATTCATACATTGGACTACATCTGACGTCATTGCCCTCCCTATTTGTACATCCTCAGGACTCAAACCTGGATTCTTATAGGACTATTTAGTGATAGGACTTGTGTTTTTATTCTTAGAATCATATTTGGATTTTATTCACAAACTGTAAATACTATTTACAAATTTGTTCATTGTTGTCTAGGGAAATAAATTGTTTTGTTAAAATATACAAAGCTTGTTGGCTTTCACTCTTTTCTTTGTTTCTGAGTATGAGCCCTTGTCATGTAACACCTACCCCATCTCCCTTTGCTGATAGATGTGTGGAAAATTCTGCTTGGGTCACAGTCGCACAAAAGTTCACATACAAACAGATGAAAGTTTCACATACTGACCCAAGTTTTGGGTCCATGTTGGGATAAGGAAATAAAGACATGTACCACAATTAAATAGTTGCCATTCTCATTGGAACTTCTCCCTTTTTTTTAAGTCAGACTCTGATGCAATTTTGCAAATCTCCCAATTTGTCCTGAGCTGATTTCTCTGTTCTGTCACTGTGACATCTATACTCAACTGATTCCCTGCACTATAGATTTTTGTAGTAGGAAACAATTACTATGCTAGTGACAATCTCCTATTTGTAAAACCATCTTACAGATGATGGAAAAATCTATCAGTCTCAAATAATATCCAGTTTACTGTTTTAAGAGTAACTGTATCAGTCTGATTTACACAGTCTGGTACGTTTTGAAATTTCAGTATATATTTTCGAATGGTGAAATGGACTGCTTACAAATTTATATCAAGTAACTTGGTATGCCATCACTGCGATAGCCAAAAGGGGCATATTACTTTTCTTGTGTACAGTCCATAAGACTAATTTATGTCCAAATATCCATATATAAATCTCAAAACATTTTTAGCAATAACACAAAAAATTTATTGGATTTAGGGCCAATAAATTTTACACTTAAATTAACTTTATTTTCCGGCAAGTACAATCAGCATTTAAAATGTTTTACAAATATTTTAACATTTTGGTCTTGGCACAATTAAGCAATAAAAAAGTGAGATAGACAAATCAAATTTGGTATGAATGGTGTATGCATCAATAGACAATGTGATGAGATTTTCATGCCATTATATGTATATTTATTTTAATGTTCTTGTTTTGGGAAATTGTTTTATCAGCAGTGTCTTCAATGAGAAATCTTTTTTTTTTCAGGCACATAGCTATCCCACATATTATTCCACCGAAGTACTTGAGAGCTCTGGATACTCATTAGAATCAACGATGTCTGGTGTCAGTCATTGATGTCTAGTGTCAGTCATTGATATCTGGTGTCAGTATTACTCTGGAATGATGTATAAAGTAGACAGCAAGTTGACCAGTCTGGATAGATTTCAGAATGCATCAAACTCTGGAACAAGAGCAAGGAATCAACTGTTATTACATCTTCAGGAAATCAGATCAAACTGGATCCATACCTCTACACATTTTACTATATATATATATATATATATATATATATATATATGCTTCTAAATCAAGTCCATCTGCAATTAACATAGACCCAGATCTTCCATTAGATAATGCATTAGCAGATCAGGGTTATTCCTAGTAAGACTGCATAGACTGAGGTCTGTAGGTACATGCAAGATGATCTGTGTTGGAGTCAGATTATTACGATGAAGACACTAAGAATGATAATGAAAATAAGATGTTTATTTATATATGATAAAGATTGAAAATCCTACACCAAACTCTATAGCTCTGTCACTCTCCATCACTCATTCACTCATTCAGCCCCTTACTCCTTTCAGCTGAAAATATAGCATCTAAATCTATGACACAGTTGGTATAACATGCAATGACATACATGACTCATACGCATAAGCTGAATTGTTTAATTTGTAAAAGTCACACAATCGGGACTACTTTATAAGGTTTTTATAATAATTAGCTTTATTTGATCTGACATTCTATTATCTCTTAATACATCCAACATTAATATGAATTCAATTCTAAAATGAACTTGAAATGGATATAATAAATCTAATAACATAGCATTATATGACACAAGCCAAAACTATCTAAAATTCAGAATATTCGAATAAAACAATTCTATCTTATAACCATTTCCCTCATAGAGTGTATGGCTTATAACCAGTTCCCTCATAGAGTGTATGGCTTTTTTTCCCTTTGATATGCATGTAGCAAAGTTACCTTGTTCAGTGTGCTACACATAAGCCTTTTAAGTAGTGATGTTTATGTTACATTTAACAGAAATTTTAACCATTTTATGCTTTTGGTACACATATTTTATGTATGGAAAGATTTAAGAGTAAAATACGGTTGTTATAGCTGTATAATTATTTTTCACAAAGGAATTTTTATGTGCTTTAAAATCTTGATAGAAATTATTCACCATCAAGTCAGTGAAAACGCGTAATGAACAGTAGCTGCAGTTTCTCATTCTCGAAATTTATAAGTTATGTAATGGTCATTCTCACCAATGAATGTAGTAACTGAGTTTTCCCCAAGGGTGGCTCTACAAAAACCAACTCAATATGGCTGCTGTTTACAGAGGCATCATAAGGCGATTGTATGCAAATCCGGTAGAGGTGTCAAAAGGCATTTGTTTGAGGTAAAGTGATAACACAGATAGGAAAAGAATACAATTTTTCCATTCACATACCTTTACAGCTGGAGACAGTGCTGTGTGAAATGTACCGCTCACTGGCAAGATTGTACCTATTGTGAAGTTAGAATCTACAATGAGCCAGTGAATACAGTTTGTGTGTTCCCATTATAAGCACTTGGCTTGTGCAGCATGGAGTGATCTCTACATCAAAATAATGTACAATATAAATAAAACACCTGTAGATAATGCTGTACATAAAAAACAAACCAAAAGTACATTTTATTCCAAATAGACAAAAAAAAAAATTAAACAAACACAATTCTGTGAGAGCAATGATGGATGTGGGTCTGTGCATTTTGGAGTTGGACCTCATTTATAAGTATATAAATAATAATCAAGCATTAGGTCTATTTATTTTTTAATGACTAAAACGTTTTCATGACAAAATCTAACAAGTCACATAAGTGCACACACACACATACACACACACACATATATATATATATATATATATATATATATATATATATATATATATATATATATATATATATAAAGAATACAAATCATATGGCGAATGACAACCTATAACAACCCTTTCAAGCGTACTGGATCCACCAAGGGATCACATCACGTGTGTCAGGAATTAATTAAAATAGATGCAATAAACTGACGACGAACAGTACGAAACTAGTAAGTAACTAGCCTAAGCGCTTTCAACTCTTAATGAGTCTTTTTCAAAGGCAAATACAAAACATATATACGATAAACAAATAAACACAAAAACATTGTGTTTGTAAACCTCTACATGGCTGTCTTCACATGTGCTAAAGCTATAAATACAACCCGCTTGTATAGACTAGATGCGGAAACTGAAAACGTTGTATAATTCCCTAAAAGTCTACAAGCCAAATCGACATCTATTTTTACTTTTTGTACATATGTAACGCAGATTATATCTTATATATAGCCTTTGAAAATGATTTGTAAAATTTCTGTTAAATGTAACATAAACATCACTACTTAAAAGGCTTATGTGTAGCTATATATATAGCTTTTGAAAAAGACTCATTAAGAGTCGAAAGCGCTTAGGCTAGTTAGTTACTAGTTTCGTACTGTTTATTGCATCTATATATATATATATATATATATATATATATATATATATATATATATATATATATATATATATATATATATAATTCTTTTAATAGTATTAATATGAAAAAACTTTCAATATGCATTGTGATGCTAATTGTGCAATATCAAATGTCATTTACTTGATCACATGCAAAAAGTGTAGCATACAATATATTTGACATGAGTCAACAAATATCTAAGCATATGAACCAACATAGATCAGATATAAAAAACTATATCGATCATAATTTTAGTTCTCATTTTGTAAAACACTTTAACAAAAGTCCCATACTTTGCAGTATTTCTCCTTTCAACCTATTGATATAGTTGATTCTTAGATGGAACGTCTTTTAAAGAAAGCCTATTGGATTCACAGTCTTAATCCAAAAGGTCTTAATTCTAAAACCTTGTAGGACATTCATTGATGAAAATTTTTTTTAATTATGTCCCTTGTTTACAATTAGTTAATAATGCTTGTTTACAATTAGTTAATAATATATATTATTTAATATTATTTTAATTAAAATTTTAATTAATGTTCGTATTATTAGTATCATGAAAATATATCCAATAATTTTATAAAACTGACAGAGTATCTCAAATTATTGATATAATATATTATAAATATTTGGCTCTAAATACTTTTGCACACCATAATATTTTGCTATTTATTTATTATATAATTTATGATCTGATCATCAAATCTCACATATATATATGGTTTTTTAGGATTTCAGTTAATGTGTTTGTACATAAGAATAAAAATATGAATAAAACTGTTTATCTCTATTTATCCATAAAAAGTTATATATATATATATATATATATATATATATATATATATATATATATATATATATATATATATATATATATAATAGATATTCTAATTGAGGCATTGTTACATTGACTTGATTGCTATTATGCAATTTGAGCAAGATCATCTCCTTAAATGGATGTCTTTGTTTTGTGAAGCCAGGTGAATTAAACAGTTATATTAAAAAACATTCACCAATTTCAAATGATCTCAAATAAAGGGATTTTCTGACAATACAAAATCTGTACATAAACAAAAGTTGTTCAGTTGTAAATAATTTTCAACCTGACATTTCAGATATTGTACTTATTGACATATTCATCAATATATTTGATGTTCTTTAACATATTTGAAGGGTTTTTTTTATATAAAAACTAGAGTTATGAATTATAATGATAAAAATGTGATATGATAATACAGTGTTTCATTTCTATAACAGTTAATGTTATAACACTGTGTTACATGGTAAGTGTGGTTGCTTTTTTCAGTGTAGAAGTGAAATTATATGCATAATTTATTATTTATCTTGGCTGTTTTTCGTGAGTGAGAAGCTCTAATTTTTTCAAACACTTTTACCTGGTCTGTCAATGTTCTGATATTGAAAGACTTGAAGATATCAAAACGTGATCTAGGATGGTGAGATTGAAAAAGAATACATTTCGGGGTTCCATTGCTACCAGGAAACTGAGTAATAACTTAACTGATAATGATTTCAGTTTAATGAGCTCTGACGAGAATATTCATAGGTCACAGAATAAATCATTTTGTGTGCTTTCTGTTTGAATTGTCAGTCCAAACACGCGATTGATTTGGTTTGTCTAGTGGACTGGGTGGTACACAGACAACATAGTATCTTTTCTTTCTTATGTAGATGGTATGAAGACCAGTCTAATGTCACAACAAGCTAACATGCCTGTGACATCTGAAGTTGGAGATAAATTATACATAAATTATACATATTATATTATTTTATATCTTAAGGTATTGAAAGTGTATAGTGATAAAGATATATTTAGTAGTTATTAAAATGGTGTCTTACATTATTATCAATATTCACCTTGGCCTTTGTTGTGAATTGTACTATCAAACATTGCTAAATATGTAGAAAACTACTAAATTATTGGTGAAACAAAATTTAATATATTGTGCCAGTTTGTGACCTGATTTTTGTTTTACCAGTAAGAAGAAAGTTCCGTTTAGCGCATTTCACTTGCATATTAAGTTAGTGCAATTATGACCAAATTTGGCAGTACCATTGGAAAACAGCCTGCCATTCCTTACATATAGATTTGGATGTCAGATATGATGTCGGCTTAAAATGGTGAATCTCTTGAGGTTGACGTTGGTACTAAATTATTAAGCTGCGTGATGTGTAGTTTGAAGTATATGTTAATTCTTGTGTAAGCCACAGGAGAAATGGGAAAAGTGGCATCCCATGTATTATACCTTAGGTAAATTTTGCAAAATGATACAAGCCCTGTGCGTATCAATACATATGTGGGGTCTGGCTGACCTGATTACCAGCAGAAATAAATGAATTTTACAGACAATTTCATCTTTTTGAATACAGTGGTATATAATTTTATAGGTCTTTGTGTCATTATTTAAACCAACCCTTTTGTAAGTAAGTCTTAAGTGATGGGTTTATAACCAAATTGTCTTGAGGAGTTCTTGTCGTTGGAAACCCCCGTTAGCTTTCGATTTTATTAACACAGATTAATTATGAGTTAAAACTTTTTTTCTTGATAAGAATATATTCTAATTATTTTTTTTCTACTGTGATTGGAAATGTTGACTTGTAAAATAACATGCATGTAAATTTCAACTAGTACATATACAAATTTCTGTGTATGGTTTTGAATTTGCTGACATTAATAATGATTGCTTTCTGTAATTAAATGCTGTCAGTTAATAGATATTCTAATTGAAGCATTGTTACATTGACTTGATCGATTGCTATGTTGACTATTTTGATTTCTTTAGAATTTAAAATTTGAAATGATGATGATAATTAAATTGTCCAGGCTTTTACTGTGTCATCATACCAACATGATGCAATTTGCCAAATCAACATTAAATTTTTATTCTGTAAATCTAAACAAATTAACATACAATTTTATATGAATTTTCTATAGTCAGACTTGTTTCTTGTTATACATTTGGTAGTTTAGTACATGGTCATATGTTTGATTTACATGTTAATGGAGCATCTTGAATTAGAAACATCTTTGATTTAGAAAGTGCATATTTTCTAAGCTAAAACAGTTTTTAATTCTGGTTTTGTAAGAATTTTGGAAAGAAAAGAATTTTATCCTGGAAAACAAAAAAAACCAATGGAAAATACCTGGAAATGTTTCTTTAGAAAAGCATTGGAACCATGAAAATGCTGGTACAGTGCATAGTGACGATCTTAAAGATTTACCATAGATATTTTGGCAACAATCAACTATTCATATAACATATTAGCAGCAAATTAAAACTTGATTGATCAAAACCTCAGAAATAGTCAATTGCAGATTAAAATCTGATAATGCATGGTACACTTGATTTCCCTAATTTAAATTTAAGTGTACGTAAGGAATTATCACCTTTGTAAGAAGTGAACATTTTGAAATGTCACCATTGGTCTTTGTGCCTGGATAAGATTTAAGAATGGTTAATAAGTGAATTATTTTCCTTTTTTTATTCCTCTTTGTTTATTTTAAGGCAAAATGACTTAAGTTATTAGAGATATTGTAATACTCATTATGGGAGAAAGCCAAAATTTCTTTTACCTCAGAAGCAAGGGCGACAAAAATGTTTAACTTTCTGACAGCATTTTTGTCCTTTTTATTCAAATTTGATAATAATGATATTGATAATAATATCTTTATTTTGACACCAAATGATGAAAAATCTTTGAAAAAAGTGTTTTAATAACACTTGCCAAATATATTAAAGACCATTATGTAATTATCTCTCAGCATTACTTCTAGAATTGCTTTTGCTTAATAATTATTGCTACGTCAGTACTAACACAACACATGGAACATTCAATTTTTTTTAAAATGTTAGAAAAAAGCTATTGCACTATTGCTTAGATGTCTGATACATATGACTGCATACATCGGAGTAACCTTTTATTGCTCCACAATTAGTTTGTATTTGTAGCGGTTACCTCCCCTACAATAAAGTTCCATATTTTCTTGGCATGTGGTCTTTGTGTTTGGAATTGAGGTTATTTCCCTTTAAAATGTTTTCTAAATCTTTGCCTGCTAACCAGTAGAAAATACTTTTAACAAATAATAGTGTTTTTTGTATATGTAACTTCAATCTCTTGCAGTAAAACATAAATCACAGTATTTTGTATGTGTTATTAATGACAATTTCATGATTTCTTGATAGTTTTTTTAATTAGTTAATATATCATTAAATGATGATAATTCTTCAGTTATTTTGTAACTATGTTGTTAGGTCTTGATTTATATATTGTTGTAAACCCTTATTCCTATGGAGGTCTAAAGCTATTGCATTATATTACATGCTCAAGCCCTAGCCAATAGTGTCATTTGACTTCCATTTTGTTTGGTCTTACAACTTCATGCTTAAAATGTATCATTGACTTCATACCAGGCAATCCCAGCGAGAAGTTCAAGAATGTATTCCTTGTTCAGGAACTGAATTTCGATGTAGTTGTTCATTTTACTACATGAATATCAATGACAAATGTGACTCAGTTATAAAGAGCTATTTATCTGTCTCGGAGCAAGCTATAATATACAACGTTATACCAAAGATATATGTATTTAAATATCACATTCTCACCTAAACACTATTCATACAAACACATGAATCACATTTTCACATGGATTTATATACAGGAACTAATAATATGCTAAAAACTGAAATGCAGTATCCACTGCCTTGCATGATAAGTAAAGGAAAGATGTATGAAGAGTACACACAAATTTGCATGGAGATTCCCACAGAAGGGCAAAAAAACTGAAATGCAGTATCTGAGCACATAACTTTGCATTTGGACCCATTTGTAGTCATGTTGAGCTAGATATCAACAGTATCTAGTACATTTTAGAGAGAAAAAAATACATTAACGGATTCATTCTTCATTATTAAGTAGGGTATGATCTCATGGGTCATGTATCAAAATTCAATACTTTACAATCTGTAGCCCTCTTGTGCATAATTCACAACTGGAGTCTAAACAAAGCACCCTGGTTGACTAAAATCACAAAAGCTGTCCATCTGAATGAACAAGAAAAGTGTCAAACTGAATCAACTCATGGGGAATGTGCCTCAACTAATAGACATTTGAATGCAATGTTCAAGGATTCAACAGACATTATAAATGCAATGTACAATGATTCAATAGACTTTCTAAATGCAATGTACAATGATTCAATAGACATTCTAAATGCAATGTACAAGGATTCAATAGACATTCTAAATGGAATGTGCATGGATTCGATAGACATTCTAAATGCATTGTGCATGGATTCAATAGACATTTGAATGCAATGTACAAGAATTCAATAGACATTCTGAATGCAATGTACAAGGATTCAATAGACATTTGAATGCAATGTACAAGGATTCAATAGACATTTGAATGCAATATACAAGGATTCAATAGACATTTATATGCAATGTACAAGGATTCAATAGACATCCTTAATGCAATGCATGGATTCAACAGATTCTAGACTCAACCCATACAGACAGAGGTGAGATGGCAGTAATCTGTAACGGACAGCACTTTAGACCACTTGGGGGCCCTCACAAAAGCTGTCCAACTGAATGAACAAGAAAAGTGTCAAACTGAATCAACTCATGGGGAATGTGCCTCAACTAATAGACATTTGAATGCAATGTACAAGGATTAAATAGACATTCTAAATGCAATGTACAAGGGATTCAATAGACATTCTAAATGCAATGCATGGATTCAATAGACATTATAAATGCATTGTGCATGGATTCAATAGACATTATAAATGGAAACTGCATGGATGAATGGACATTTTAATACAATGTACAAGGGATTCAGTACACATTCTAAATGCATTGTGCATGGATTCAACAGACATTTTAAATTCAATGTGCATGGATTCAATAGACATTATAAATGCATTGTGCATGGATTCAATAGACATTAAAAATGCAATCTGCATGGATGAATGGACATTTTAATACAATGTACAAGGGATTCAGTAGACATTCTAAATGCAGTGTGCATGGATTCAGTAGACATTTTAAATGCATTGTGCATGGATTCAATACACATTCTAGCAATCTGCATTTATTCATTCCACCTTCTAAATGCAATCAAAAGAAAGCTGTCAAACTGAACTGACTCATGGGGATTAGACCTTGGCTAAAATCTTATGGCATTCTTCTAAATAGAATATACATGGCATCTGCAGACATTCTATAGGGAATAAACATGGCATCAACATTTGGAATAGAAAATGCATGGCACCAACAGACATTCTAAATTGAAAATGCATGACATCAACATTCTGAATGAATATACATGACATCAACAGACCTTGATAGAATATGCATGGTATCAGCAGACATTCTAAATGAAATATGCATGGCATCAACAGACATTCTAAATAGAATATACATGGCATCAACAGACATTCTAAATAGAATATACATGGCATCCACAGACATTCTAAATAGAATATACATGGCATCAACAGATATTCTAAATAGAATATGCATGGCATCAACAGATATTCTAAATAGAATATGCATGGCATCAACAGATATTCTAAATAGAATATGCATGGCATCAACAGATATTCTAAATGAAATATGCATGACATCAACAGATATTCTAAATAGAATATACATGGCATCAACAGACATTCTAAATAGAATATACATGGCATCAACAGACATTCTAAGTAGAATATACATGGCATCAACAGACCTTGATAGAATATGCATGGTATCAGCAGATATTCTAAATAGAATATGCATGACATCAACAGATATTCTAAATAGAATATGCATGGCATCAACAGATATTCTAAATAGAATATGCATGGCATCAACAGATATTCTAAATAGAATATGCATGGCATCAACAGATATTCTAAATGAAATATGCATGACATCAACAGATATTCTAAATAGAATATACATGGCATCAACATTCTAAATAGAATATGCATGGCATCAACAGACATTCTAAATAGAATATGCATGGCAGCAACAGATATTCTAAATAGAATATGCATGGCATCAACAGATATTCTAAATAGAATATGCATGGCATCAACAGACATTCTAAATGGAATATGCATGGCATCAACAGACATTCTAAATAGAATATGCATGGCATCAACAGACATTCTAAATAGAATATGCATGGCATCAACAGATATTCTAAATAGAATATGCATGGCATCAACAGATATTCTAAATAGAATATGCATGGCATCAACGGACATTCTAAATGGAATATGCATGGCATCAACAGACATTCTAAATAGATATTGCATGGCATCAACAGACATTCTAAATAGAATATGCATGGCATCAACAGATATTCTAAATAGAATATGCATGGCATCAACAGATATTCTAAATAGAATATACATGGCATCAACAGACATTCTAAATGGAATATGCATGGCATCAACAGACATTCTAAATAGAATATACATGGCATCAACAGACATTCTAAATAGAATATGCATGGCATCAACAGATATTCTAAATAGAATATGCATGGCATCAACAGATATTCTAAATAGAATATGCATGGCATCAACAGATATTCTAAATAGAATATGCATGGCATCAACAGATATTCTAAATGAAATATGCATGACATCAACAGATATTCTAAATAGAATATGCATGGCATCAACAGATATTCTAAATGAAATATGCATGACATCAACAGATATTCTAAATAGAATATACATGGCAGCAACAGACATTCTAAATAGAATATACATGGCATCAACAGACCTTGATAGAATATGCATGGTATCAGCAGATATTCTAAATAGAATATGCATGACATCAACATATATTCTAAACAGAATATGCATGGCATCAACAGATATTCTAAATAGAATATGCATGGCATCAAGAGATATTCTAAATGAAATATGCATGACATCAACAGATATTCTAAATGAAATATGCATGGCATCAGCAGACATTCTAAATAGAATATACATGGCAGCAACAGATATTCTAAATAGAATATGCATGGCATCAACAGATATTCTAAATAGAATATACATGGCATCAACAGACATTCTAAATGGAATATGCATGGCATCAACAGACATTCTAAATAGAATATACATGGCATCAACAGACATTCTAAGTAGAATATACATGGCATCAACAGACATTCTAAATAGAATATACATGGCATCAACAGACATTCTAAATAGAATATGCATGGCATCAACAGATATTCTAAATAGAATATACATGGCATCAACAGACATTCTAAATGGAATATGCATTGCATCAACAGACATTCTAAATAGAATATACATGGCATCAACAGACATTCTAAATAGAATATGCATGGCATCAACAGATATTCTAAATAGAATATGCATGGCATCAACAGACATTCTAAGTAGAATATACATGGCATCAACAGATATTCTAAATAGAATATGCATGGCATCAACAGATATTCTAAATAGAATATGCATGGCATCAACAGACATTCTAAATGGAATATGCATGGCATCAACAGACATTCTAAATGAAATATACATGGCATCAACAGACATTCTAAAAGAAATATACATGGCATCAACAGACATTCTAAATGAAATATACATGGCGTAAAGACATTCTAAATGAAATATACATGACATCAACAGATATTCTAAATGAAATATACATGGCATCAACAGACATTCTAAATGAAATATACATGGCATCAAAAGACATTCTAAATAGAATATACATGGCATCAACAGACATTCTAAATGGAATATGCATGGCATCAACAGACATTCTAAATGAAATATGCATGACATCAACAGACATTCTAAATGAAATATGCATGACATCAACAGACATTCTAAATGAAATATACATGGTATCAACAGATATTCTAAATGGAATATGCATGGCATCAACAGATATTCTAAATGAAATATACATGGCATCAACAGATATTCTAAATGAAATATACATGGCATCAACAGATATTCTAAATGGAATATGCATGGCATCAACAGATATTCTAAATGAAATATACATGGCATCAACAGATATTCTAAATGAAATATACATGGCATCAACAGACATTCTAAATGGAATATACATGGCATCAAGAGATATTCTAAATGAAATATACATGGCATCAATAGACATTCTAAATGGAATATACATGGCATCAACAGATATTCTAAATGGAATATACATGGCATCAACAGATATTCTAAATAGAATATACATGGCATCAACAGACATTCTAAATGAAATATACATGGCATCAACAGACATTCTAAATGAAATATACATGGCATCAACAGACATTCTAAATGGAATATACATGGCATCAACAGACATTCTAAATAGAATATACATGGCATCAACAGACATTCTAAAGGAAATATACATGGCATCAACAGATATTCTAAATGAAATATACATGGCATCAACAGACATTCTAAATGAAATATACATGGCATCAACAGACATTCTAAATAGAATATACATGGCATCAACAGACATTCTAAGTGAAATATACATGGCATCGACAGATATTCTAAATGAAATATACATGGCATCAACAGACATTCTAAATGAAATATACATGGCATCAACAGATATTCTAAATAGAATATGCTTGGCATCAACAGATATTCTAAATGGAAAATGCATGGCATCAACAGACATTCTATAGGGAATAAACATGGCATCAACAGATATTCTAAATGAAATATACATGGCATCAACAGACATTCTAAATAGAATATACATGGCATCAACAGACATTCTAAATAGAATATGCATGGCATCAACAGATATTCTAAATGGAATATACATGGCATCAACAGACATTCTAAATGAAATATACATGGCATCAACAGACATTCTAAATGAAATATACATGGCATCAACAGATATTCTAAATGAAATATACATGGCATCAACAGACATTCTAAATGAAATATACATGGCATCAACAGACATTCTAAATGAAATATACATGGCATCAACAGACATTCTAAATGAAATATACATGGCATCAACAGATATTCTAAATGTAATATGCATGACATCAACAAATATTTTAAATGAAATATGCATGGCATCAACAGATATTCTAAATAGAATATGCATGGCATTAACAGATATTCTAAATGGAATATGCATGGGATCAACAGACATTCTAAATAGAATATACATGGCATCAACAGACATTCTAAATGAAGCATACATGACATCAACAGACATTCTAAATAGAATATACATGTCATCAACATTCTAAATAGAATATACATGGCATCAACAGACATTCTAAATGAAATATACATGCCATCAACAGACATTCTAAATAGAATATACATGGCATCAACAGACATTCTAAATAGAATATACATGGCATCAACATTCTAAATAGAATATACATGGCATCAACAGACATTCTAAATGAAATATGCATGGCTTCAACAGACATTCTAAATAGAATATACATGGCATCAACAGACATTCTAAATAGAATATACATGGCATCAACATTCTAAATAGAATATACATGGCATCAACAGACATTCTAAATGAAATATACATGACATCAACAGACATTCTAAATAGAATATACATGGCATCAACATTCTAAATAGAATATACATGGCATCAACAGACATTCTAAATAGAATATGCATGGCATCAATGGACATTCTAAATGAAATATACATGGCATCAACAGACATTCTAAATGAAATATACATGGCATCAACAGACATTCTAAATGAAATATGCATGGCATCAACAGACATTCTAAATGGAATATGCATGGCATCAACAGACATTCTAAATAGAATATGCATGGCATCAACAGACATTCTAAATGAAATATGCATGACATCAACAGATATTCTAAATGAAATATACATGGCATCAACAGACATTCTAAATGGAATATACATGGCATCAACAGACATTCTAAATGGAATATACATGGCATCAACAGACATTCTAAATGGAATATGCATGGCATCAACAGACATTCTAAATAGAATATGCATGGCATCAACAGACATTCTAAATGAAATATGCATGACATCAACAGATATTCTAAATGAAATATGCATGGCATCAACAGACATTCTAAATGAAATATACATGGCATCAACAGACATTCTAAATGAAATATACATGGCATCAACAGACATTCTAAATAGAATATACATGGCATCAACAGACATTCTAAATGAAATATACATGGCATCAACAGATATTCTCAATGAAATATGCATGGCATCGACAGATATTCTAAATGAAATATACATGGCATCAACAGACATTCTAAATGAAATATACATAGCATCAACAGATATTCTAAATGAAATATACATGGCATCAACAGACATTCTAAATAGAATATACATGGCATCAACAGACATTCTAAATAGAATATACATGGCATCAACAGACATTCTAAATAGAATATACATGGCATCAACAGACATTTTAAATAGAATATGCATGGCATCAACAGACATTCTAAATGAAATATGCATGGCATCAACAGACATTCTAAATAGAATATAGATGGCAACAACAGACATTCTAAATGTAATATACATGGCATCAACAGACATTCTAAATGGAATATACATGGCATCAACAGACATTCTAAATGAAATATGCATGGCATCAGCAGACATTCTAAATGAAATATACATGGCATCAACAGACATTCTAAATAGAATATACATGGCATCAACAGACATTCTAAATAGAATATACATGGCATCAACAGACATTCTAAATGAAATATATATGGCATCAACAGACATTCTAAATAGAATATACATGGCATCAACAGACATTCTAAATGAAATATACATGGCATCAACAGACATTCTAAATGAAATATGCATGGCATCAACAGACATTCTAAATAGAATATACATGGCATCAACACATTCTAAATGAAATATACATGGCATCAACAGATATTCTAAATGAAATATGCATGGCATCAACAGACATTCTAAATGGAATATGCATGGCGTCAACAGACCTTGATAGAATATGCATGGTATCAGCAGACATTCTAAATGGAATGTATATTGTATCAACAGTTATTCTAAATGGAATATGTATGGCATCAACTGACATTATAAATGGAATATGCATTGCACTGACATTCTTAATGGAACATGCATGGCATTAGCACACAGTCTAAATAGAATGTGCATGGCATCAACAGATATTTTAAGTGGCATAAACATTCAAAATGCAGTGTGCATATCAACAGACTTTCTTCATGGAATAAGCATGGCATCAATAGACATTCTAAATGAAATATGCATGGCATCAACAGACATTCAAACTGGAATATGCATGCCATCAACAGACATTCAAAATGGAATATGCATGGTATCAACAGGCATTCTAAATGGCTAAATAACTGATATAATGAAAACTGATATGGCTTCTAACAGCAATGAATTGTAGTGTGTTCTTTAAAACAAAATAGTCAATAATAATATGTTAATTGAAATTAAACAAAGATTAAGAACAAAAAAGAAACAATTATTAATTACACAAACAATGATATAAATTTTCACTCAAATTTAAAACAAATATTCACTCATTGATAAATGATTTCACATAAATTGGGGCATATATCTTGTTGTATCCAAGGCACAACCACAAGGTATTTCCAGCCCCACCAATGTGCCAGATGGTCAAGGAGCCACCACAGAGAGACTGCCTCTCCCAAATCTGTCTACGGGTCCATAGAACCCCTTTTGTTCCCTGCAGACCATTGATCCAAAATGTTTGGCCCATCACCACTAGATAACCTCTGGGCAAACATCACCACCAAGAGCAGCACATCAGGTACATACCAACCCAAGTTAGCACCACATCTAAAACAACACCTTCAATATGGTGCAGAAATATATGATAGCTTTGAGTGACACACTCCATCACTCATTTTCCCTTCAGCCCCTAATTCCTCTCAGTTGAAAATATACCATCTAAGTCCATATATGTGACAGTGTTGGTATAAAAGTCATATCATTTGGAATACTTCATAAGTCTTATATAATAAACAGGTTCATTTAATATGACTAGGATCTCACAGAACTTAAACTAAAATTCTATTATCTATTATGATATTCTATTATTAATGTGAATACAATTCTTTGTTCAGTTATACACTAATGTCCTTGAAACAGACTATAATAAATCTGATAACACTGCTTTATGTGACACAAGCCAAAACCATCTAAAATCCAGAATATTAGAATAAAACATTTCTATCCTATAATACAGATAGGAAAAGAATACATTTTTACAATTCACATACCTTTACAGCTAGAGATAGTGCTGTGTGAAATTGACCAATCACATACAAAACTTTACCTAACGTAAAGTTAGAATCTATAATGAGTCGGTAAGCCTAGTATATTGGGTGTTTTGCAACAACCAGCCTGCGTGTTCAATGGATATCATTATTCACACTAAGCACTTTGTTCATGCAGCATAAATTGAACTTCACTACATCAAAAAAAATGTACAATATAAAAGAAAATAAACATGCAGGTAACACTATACTCAAAAGGTAAACCCCAGTACATTTTGTTCCAAATATACCAAAAATATAATAAACACACACAATTCTGTGACAAAAGTGATAGATATATATGTGTGCATTTTGCAGTTGGACTTAATATAAGTGTTTATTATGTATATTCAATTTAATTGATTGTCTATTAATTCTTTTTAAAAAAAAATTCATTTAATGTTATTGTAATGTAACATTGTTTACTGGACTTGACCTTGTCCAAAACTGAGTTCATTTCTGCTTGACCTGATTGACTTTTCTTATTTTTTTTTAATTCTTTGATGTAAACAACTAATAATAGCTTCATTATTCTCTATGGGTATGAGCTCATTAAACAAATTATTTTTCAAATAAACAAGAATGCACAAACATGTTGATCAGGGTCAGGGTTTTGGAGATTCCCAAGTGAATTTTTAAAAGGATATTGTGTTTTAAGTAAACAAGGATCATTAGATCATGCTAGAAAGTTATTTTCTATTAGATATTGGTTATTTTTTAGAAAATGCTAATTTGTTACCTGAGGTCACACAGAGAACTATATTATCTTGTGACTGTTAGGATTTTACCAATTGTGCTTTAACATCTAGCACTTTTAAGTTGTATTATGTTGTGTCCAGTTTGGGCTGAATTTTATTTTCTTCGAAGGATTGAATTCAAGTGATTATTTTCTCTAGAAATACAAAAGTGCTCTGATAAAATTCTTTGATAAAGACATTCACTGGAATTTATACTGAATTCAAACCTGGAATAATATTTCTTTGATTCAACAAGAGACTGTTAGCACATCAATACCTCCCAGACTATAACATGTCATTGCCTTCAGTTTTGGATCTCTTTGATACTTGAACTGAATTTTATTAAAAATTTTATTACTTTGACTCTGGTCTTTAATTCTTGGATTATGTTTGGATATAATTCACAAAACCATAAGTTATTTTTTCTCATTTTTCACTGTATTCTAGCATATTAAATTTTTTAATTTTACAAAGCTTGTTGCCTTCACTCATTTCTGCTACATATTTTAAGAGCATAGACTCATAACATTAGTAAATAGACATGTTGTCTAACATTATTATCAATATTCACATTAGCCACTCTCTGCTTTTGTTGTGAATTGTACTACCAATCATTGCTAAATAGGTAGAAACTACCAAATTATTGGTGAAACAAAATTTGATATATTGTGCCAGCTTGTAACATTATTTTTGTTTTACCAGTAAGAGGAAAGTTCCATTTCGCACATTGCACTTGCATTCTAAGTTAGTGCAGTCATGGCCAAGTCTGGCAGTACCATTGGAAAACGGCCTGCCATTCCTTACAGATAGAGTAGGATGTCAGATATGATGTCGGCTTTAAATGGTGAACCTCTTGAGGTTGACGTTGGTACTAAATTATTAAACTGTGTGATGTGTAGCTTGAAGTGTATATTAATTTTTGTAAGGCCACAGGAGAAATGGGAGAATTGTCATCCCATTTATTATACATTAGGTAAATTTTGCAAAATGATACAAGCCCCTGTGAGTATCAATACATATGTAGGGTCTGGCTGACCTGATTACCAGCAGAAATCAATTACCAGCAGAAATCAATGAATTTTACAAACACTTCCATCTTTTTTAATACAGTGGTATATAATTTTATAGGTCTTTGTGTCAATATTTAAACCAACCCTTTTTGTAATTAAGTCTTAAGCGATGGATTTATAACCAAATTGTCTTGAGGAGTTCTGGTCATTGGAAACATTGCTAGCTTTTGATTTTATTGGCACAGATTAATTCAATGTTAAAAGTTTTTCTTGATAAGAATATATTCTAATTATTTTTTTTTGTACTGTGATTGGAAATGTTGACTTGTGTATCATGCATGTAAATTTCAACTAGTACATATACAAATTTCTGTGTATGGTTTTGAATTTGCTGACATTAATAATGATTGCTTTCTGTAATTAAATGCTGTCAGTTAATAGATATTCTAATTGAAGCATTGTTACATTGACTTGATCGATTGCTATTTTGACTGTTTTGATTTCTTTAGAATTTAAAATTTGAAATGATGATGATAATTAAATTGTCCAGGCTTTAACTGTGTCATCATACCAACATGATGCAATTTAGCAAATCAACATTAAATTTTTATTCTGTAAATCTAAACAAATTAACATACAATTTTATATGAATTTTCTATAGTCAGACTTGTTTCTTGTTATACATTTGGTAGTTTAGTACATGGTCATATATGTTTGATTTACATGTTAATGGAGCATCTTGAATTAGAAACATCTTTGATTTAGAAAGTGCATATTTTCTAAGCTAAAAGGTTATTTAATTCCGGTTTTGTAAGAATTTTGGTAAGAAAAGAATTTTATCCTGGAACAAAAAACCAATGGAAAATACCTGGAAATGTTTCTTTAGAAAAGCATTGGAACCATGAAAATGCTAGTACAGTGCATAGTGACGATTTAAAAGATTTACCATAGATATTTTGGCAACAATCAACTAGTCATATAACATATTAGCAGCAAATTAAAACTTGATTGATCAAAACCTCAGAAATAGTCAATTGCAGATTAAAATCTGATAATGCATGGTACACTTGATTTCCCTAATTTAAATTTAAGTGTACGTAAGGAATTGTCACCTTTGTAAGAAGTGAACATTTTAAAATGTCACCATTGGTCTTTGTGCCTGGATAAAACTTTTTGAATGGTTAATAAGTGAATTATTTTCCATTTTTTTTTTCCTCTTTGTTTTTTTTTTAAGGCAAAATGGCTTAAGTTATTAGAGATAGTGTAATACTCATTATGGGAGAAAGTAGATATTTCTTTTACCTCAGAAGCATGGGCGACAAAAATGTTTAACTTTCTGACAGCATTTTTGTCCTTTTTATTTAAATTTAATAATAATGATATTGATATCTTTATTTTAGCACCAAATGATGAAAAATCTTTGAAAAAAGTGTTTTAATAACACTTGCCAAATATATTATAGACCATTATGTAATTATCTCTCAGCATTACTTCTAGAATTGCTTTTGCTTAATAATTTTGCTAAGTCAGTACTAACACAACACATGGAACATTCAATTTTGAAAATGTTAGAAAAAAGCTATTGCACTTTTGCTTAGATGTCTAATACATATGACTGCATACATGTGAGTAACCTTTTGGTGGCGCTCTACAGTTTCGTATTTAGCATAGGGTAGGAATTTTAAAGAAAAAGAGTTTTCCCGGGTTTCCTCACTAGTTATACTGGTTATTTAAAAGAGACTTTGTATATCTTAGGTATTGTTCAAAGAACCTTTAATCCCCTTTATTTTAATGTATGATTGATGGGTGTAATATGGGTTAGAGAGTATACAGCTTGGCCTTACAACAGATGTACACCTTTCAAAAATGTGCTAGCTCTACTAGCTCATTTTCACTTCTCTAACTTCAGAGGTAAATTGTAAAAAATAAAACCAATAACTTTTTTTACTTTTTATGTAATTGCTAATTCATTCATTGCACTTTTAGAAGCTGGTATTGTCTAGATTGGCAAAATTAATTTTCCATATTAATAGCTGCCAAGAATAGTGTACTTTAGACAAATTCAGGTTGATTTTTGGAGCACAAGGGAGCAGTCATTTTAGTTAGCAGTGCCCTAAGATCATTTAAAATTTCCAAAAGTACAATATCCAAAGAAATCTCAGCCACTTTACATGAAAGTAGTATATAGGTATGCCAACATTCTCTCCACTATGCATGTTTAAAATGCAAACAACTTTACCTTACATACATCACTCTCTCAAAAGTACATAATAACTGGTGAGCGCCACCTTTATTGCTCCACAATTAGTTTTTATTTGTAGCGGTTACCTCCCCTACAATAAAGTTCCCTAATTTCTTGGCATGTGGTCTTTGTGTTTGGAATTGAGGTTATTTCCCTTTAAAATGTTTTCTAAATCATTGCCTGCTAACTAGTAGAAAATACTTTTACAAAAAATAGTGCTTTATGTGTATATATATATATATATATATATATATATATATATATATATATATATATATATATATATATATATATATATATATATATATAACTTCAATCTCTTGGCAGTAAAACATAAATCACAGTATTTTGTATGTGTTGTTAATGACAATTTCATGATTTCTTGATAGTTTTTATAATTAGTTAATATATCATTAAATGATGATAATTCTTCACTTATTTTGTAACTATGTTGTTAGGTCTTGATTTATATATTGTTGTAAACCCTTATTCCTATGGAGGTCTAAAGCTATTGCATTATATTACATGCTCAAGCCCTATCCAATAGTGTCATTTGTCTTCCATTTTGTTTGGTCTTACAACTTCAAGTTAAAAATGTATCACTGACTTCATACCAGGGAATCAATGTAGTTGTTCATTTTACTACATGAACATCAATGACAAATATGACTCAGTTATAAAGAGCTATTTATCTGTCTCGGAGCCAGCTCTAATATACAACATTATACCAAAAATATATGTATTTAAATATCACATTATCACCTAAACACTACCCATACAAACAGAAAAATCACATTTTCACATAGATTTATATACAGGAACTAATAATTTGCTAAAATCTGAAATTCAGTATCTACTGCCTTGCATGATAAGCAAAGGATAGATGTATGAAGAGTACACACAAATTTACATGGAGATTCCCACAGGAAAGGCAAGATGGTGAATATTCATCTGTTTCATCCAGGCAAATCCTCCTATTTTATTTCCTTTAGAATACCATTCCATGCAAGGGTGTCTCAGCGCTAAAAGACTTCTTTGGTCCAGATGGTCTTAAGTGAAAATAGTGCCACTCTGATATCCAATATGGCCACCTTAAAAATCTCAGCAGTGAAAACTGCCAAAAACATACTTTTTAATTACATTTGATGCAAAGTTAGTTATTATGAATGTAATTGGAGACTTTTTTTTATTTATAAGACTTAATCTACAGATATTAGAATCAAGGTTGTAAATTTGGAAACATTCTTCAGAGAAATCCAAATTTATGTATTTCACCCTCTCCCTGTTTAGACAAAAAAAATTGCTTCACTTGCACTCATAATTTTAGTACTATAATTTGCCTCTCTTTAGAGAATATTCAAATATAATCTGACCATAGAAACATTTTTAAATTCATTTGAAAACATTTGGTTCATATTTTTACAGTTTAAAGTTGTGGATGTGCTCTGAGCACATAACTTTGTATTTGGACCCATTTGTAGTAATGTTTGTGAAACAAAATTTGATATATTGTGCCAGCTTGTAACATTATTTTTGTTTTACTAGTAAGAGGAAAGTTCCATTTAGCACATTTCACTTGCATATTAAGTTAGTGCAATCATGGCCAAGTCTGGCAGTACCATTGGAAAACGGCCTTTCATTCCTTGCAGATAGATTCAGATGTCAGATATGATGTCTGCTTAAAATGGTGAATCTCTTGAGGTTGACATTGGTACTAAATTATTAAGCTGTGTGATGTGCAGCTTGAAGTGTATGTTAATTCTTGTGTAGGCCAAAGGAGAAATGGGAGAAGTGGCATCCCATGTATTATACATTAGGTAACTTTTGCAAAATGATACAAGCTCCTGTGAGTATCAATACATATGTGGGTTCTGGCTGACCTGATTACCAGCAGAAATCAATGAATTTTACAGACAATTCCATCTTTTTTAATACAGTGGTATATAATTTTATAGGTCTTTGTGTCAATATTTAAACCAACCCTTTTTGTAATTAAGTCTTAAGCGATGGATTTATAACCAAATTGTCTTGAGGAGTTCTGGTCATTGGAAACATTGCTAGCTTTTGATTTTATTGGCACAGATTAATTCAATGTTAAAAGTTTTTTCTTGATAAGAATATATTCTAATTATTTTTTTTTTATACTGTGATTGGAAATGTTGACTTGTGTATCATGCATGTAAATTTAAAGTGGTACATGTACAATTCCTTGTATATGGTTTTGAATTTGCTGACACAAATAATATTTGCTTTCTGTAATTAAATGTTGTCGGTCAATAGATGTTCTAATTGAGTCATTGCTACGGTGACTTAACAAAATGCTATGTTGACTGTTTTTGATTTCTTTAGAATTTAAAATTTAAAAGAAAAATAATTTCAGTTGTCCAGGCTTTTACTATGTCATCATACCAACATAATGCAATTTAGCAAATCAACATTAAAGTTTTTTTCTGTAAATTGAAACAAATTAATATGCAATTTTATATGAATTTTCTAGAGTCAGACTTGTTTATTGTGATGTTGATTTAGTAAATGGTTGTATGTTTGATTCAGCAATTCTAGGAGCATCTTGAAACATTTTGATTTAGAAAGTGCATGTTTTCTAAGCTAAGGAATTATTTAATTCCATTTGGTAATGTCAGTGTGAGAATTTTGGAAAGAAAAGAATTTTATCCTGAAAAGAAAACACAGAAAAAGACCTGAAAATGTTGTTTCTTTTAAAAAAAACATTGGAACTATTAAAATGGTGGTACAATGCATGTTGACGATTTTAAAGATTTACCATAGATGTTTCTGCAACATATTTTGACAATTAACTAGTCATTTTACTTAGTACCAGCAAATTTAAACTTAGTTTATTAAAACTTATGTAATACCCAATTACTGATTAAAATCCAATAATACATGGTACACTTGATTTCACTAATTTAAATTTCAGTGTAAGAAAGGAATTATCACTTTTTGGAAGAAGTGAACTTTTAGAATTGTCAGCATTGGTCTTTGTTCCTAGATAAGAGTTATGGATGTTTAATAGTTAATAAGCGAATAAACTTCAGATTTTTTTTATTCTCATTGGAGTTTATATTAAAGGCAAAATGTCTAAGTTTCTAGGGATAGTGTGATACCAATTGTGGGAGAAAGCCTAAATGTCTTACCTCAGAAATAAGGGTGACAAAAAGGTTTAACTTTCTGACAGCATTTTTGTCTTTTTTATTCAAATTTAATAATAATAATAATAATAATAATAATAATAATAATAATAATAATAATAATAATAATAATAATAAAATATCTTTATTTTAGAAGGAAATGATCAAATGACTTTGCAAAAAGGGTTTTCCATAAAACTCACAAAATATACTAAAGACCAGTTTGTAATAATCTCTCAGCACTACTTCTTAGAATTTCTATTGCTTAATAATTTTGCTAAGTAGTTACTAACACAACATGTATGGAAAAACATTGCTTATATGTCTACAAATCAGCTCTTATGACTGCATACATCTGAGAAACTTATTGCTCCACAATTAGTTTGTGAGCAATTACCTCCCCTACAATAAAGTTGCCTGATTTCTTGGCATGTGGTCTGTTAGGAATAGAAGTTATTAATTAAAGGTGAGGTTATTTCCCTTTAAATGTTTCCTAAATCATTGCCTGTTAACCATTAACACACAAATAGAAAATACTTTTACAAATGATAGTAATTATTGCCTAAATAATAGTAATATCTTGATATTAAAACATAAGTCATAGTAGTTTCTACGATGTTATTTATGATATTTTTATGATTTCTGGACAGATTTTATAATTAGTTAATATATCATTACATGATGATAATTTTTCAGTTATTTCTTAACCAAGTTGTTAGGTTTTGATTTATATACAGCTGTAAACCTTTTATCAGATGGAGGTCTGTAGCTATTGGTTTATTTCACATGTTAAAACCTTAATTGGTTGACCTGTATGAAAATGACTTAGTTATTGAAACACTTAGCCAATAGTGTCCTTTGACTTCCATTTTGTTTGATCTTACAATTTCAGTTTTAAAATCATTGACTTTGTACCTGGCAATCCCAGCCAGAAGTTCAAGAATGTGTTCCTTGTTCAGGAACTGAATTTCAATGTAGTTGTTCATTTTACTACATAAATATCAATGACAAATATGACTCAGTTATTAAGAGCTATTTATCTGTCTTGGAGCCAGCTATAATATACAACATTATACCAAAAATATATGTATTTAAATATCACATTCTCTCCTAAACACTATTCATATAAACACATAAATCACATTTTCACATGGATTTATACACAGGAACTAATAATATGCTAAAAACTGAAATGCAGTATTCACTGCCTTGCATGATAAGTAAAGGACCCATTTGTAGTAATGTTTGTGAAACAAAATTTGATATATTGTGCCAGCTTGTAACATTATTTTCATTTTCCAGTAAGAGAAAAGTTCCATTTAGCACATTTCACTTGCAAATTAAGTTAATGCAGTCATGGCCAAGTCTGGCAGTACCATTGGAAAAAGGCATGCCATTCCTTACAGATAGAGTAGGATGTCAGATATGATGTCAGCTTAAAATGGTGAATCTCTTGAGGGTGTCATTGGTACTAAATTATTGTGTGATGTGTAGCTTGAAGTGTATGTTAATTCTTGTGTAGGCCACAGGAGAAATGGAAGAAGTGGTATCCCATGTATTATACATTAGGTAAATTTTGCAAAATGATACAAGCCCCTGTGAGTATCAATACATATGTGGGGTCTGGCTGACCTGATCACCAGCAGAAATCAATGAATTTTACAGACAATTTCATCTTTTTTAATAGGTCTTTGTGTCAGTATTTAAACCAACCCTTTTGTAAGTAAGTCATAAGTGATGGGTTTATAACCAAATTATCTCGAGAAGTACTGCTTGTTGGAAACTTCATTAGCTTTCGATTTTATTGACACCAATTAATTAAGGGTTAAAACTTTTTTCTTGATAAGAATAAATTCTAATCTTGTTTTCTACTGTGATTGGAAATGTTCACATGTGTATCATGCATGTAAATTTCAACTAGTACATATACAAATTTCTGTATATGGTTTTGAATTTGCTGACATTAATAATGATTGCTTTCTGTAATTAAATGCTGTCAGTTAATAGATATTCTAATTGAAGCATTGTTACATTGACTTGATAGATTGCTATGTTGACTGTTTTGATTTCTTTAAATTTTAAAATTTGAAATGATGATGATAATTAAATTGTCCAGGCTTTTACTGTGTCACCATACCAACATGATGCAATTTGCCAAATCAACATTAATTTTTTAATTGCTTATATGTCTACAAATCAACTCATACGACTGCATACATCTGAGAAAATTATTGCTACACATTTAGTTTGTATGTGAGCAGTTCCCTCCCCTACAATAAAGTTGCCTGATTTCTTGGCATGTGGTCTTTGTGTTAGGAATAGAAGTTATTAAAGTAAGGGTGAGGTTATTTCCCTTTAAAGATTTACTAATCCTTGCCTGTTAACCATTAACACACAAGTAGAAAATACTTTTACAAATGATAGTAATTATTGCAAATCTAATGTTAATTATCTTGATATTAAAAAATAAATCATAGTAATTTGCATGATGCTATTATAAAAATTTTCAAGATTTTTGGATAAATTTTTTTAATTCGTTAATATATCATTAGATGAAGATGATTCTTCAGTTACTTCTTAACCAAGTTGTTACATTTTGATTTATATACAGCTGTAAACCCATTTACAGATGGAGGTCTGTAGCTATTGGTTTATTTCACATGTTTAAACCTTAATTGGTTGACCTGTATGGAAATGGTTTGGTTACGGACACACTTAGCCAATAGTGTCATTTGACTTCCATTTTGTTTAATCTTACAACTTCAGTTTTAAAATATCATTGACCTTGTACCTTGCAATCCCAGCCAGAAGTTCAAGAATTTTTTACTTGTTCAGGAACTGCATTTCCATGTAGTTGTTCATTTTGCTACATGAACATCAATGACAAATATGACTCATTTATTAAGAGCTATTTATCCGTCTTGGAGCCAGCTATAATATATAACATTATACCAAAAATATATGTATTTAAATATCACATTCTCTCCTAAACACTATTCATACAAACACATGAATCACATTTTCACATAGATTTATACACAGGAACTAATAATATGCTAAAAACTGAAATGCAGTATCCACTGCCTTGCATGATAAGCAAAGGATAGATGTATGAAGAGTACACACAAATTTACATGGAGATTCCCACAGGAAGGGCAAGATGGTGAATATTCATCTGTTTCATCCAGGCAAATCCTCCTATTTTATTTCCTTTAGAATACCATTCCATGCAAGGGTGTCTCAGCGCTAAAAGACTTCTTTGGTCCAGATGGTCTTAAGTGAAAATAGTGCCACTCTGATGTCCAATATGGCCACCTTAAAAATCTTAGCAATGAAAACTGCCAAAAACTGAAACTTTTTAATTACATTCAATGCTAAGTTAGTTTTTATGAATGTAACTGGTGACTTTATTCTGTTTATAAGACTTAATCTACAGATATTTGAATCAACGTTGTAAATTTGGAAACATTCTTCAGAGAAATCCAAATTTATGTATTTCACCCTCTCCCTGTATAAACAAAAATAATTGCTACACTTGCACTCATAATTTTTCAGTACTTTAATTTGCCTCTCTTTAGAGAATATTCAAATATAATCTGACCATAGAAACATTTTTAAATTCATTAAAAAACATTTGGTTAATATTTTTACTG
This sequence comes from Potamilus streckersoni, assembly GCA_016746295.1. NCBI lineage: Eukaryota > Metazoa > Mollusca > Bivalvia > Unionida > Unionidae > Potamilus > Potamilus streckersoni. The sequence goes on along the minus strand of JAEAOA010001595.1, from coordinate 1,164,121 downwards.
TTTAAAATTGTGGATGTGCATTGAGCACATAACTTTGTATTTGGACCCATTTGTAGTAATGTTTGTGAAAGAAATTTACATGGATATTCCCACAGAAGGGCAAAAAAACTGAAGTGCAGTATCTGAGCACATAACTTTATATTTGGACCCATTTGTAGTCATGTTGAGTTAGATATTCACAGTATCTAGTACATTTTAGAGAGAAAAAAAATACATTAACGGATTCATTCTTCATTATTAAGTAGGGTATGATCTCATGGGTCATGTATCAAAATTCAATACTTTACAATCTGTAGCCCTCTTGTGCATAATTCAAAACTGGAGTCTAAACAAAGCACCCTGGTTGACTAAAATCACAAAAGCTGTCCATCTGAATGAACAAGAAAAGTGTCAAACTGAATCAGCTCATGGGGAATGTGCCTCAACTAATAGACATTTAAATGCAATGTTCAAGGATTCAACAGACATTATAAATGCAATGTACAATGATTCAATAGACTTTCTAAATGCAATGTACAATGATTCAATAGATATTCTAAATGCAATGTACAAGGATTCAATAGACATTCTAAATGGAATGTGCATGGATTCGATAGACATTCTAAATGCATTGTGCATGGATTCAATAGACATTTGAATGCAATGTACAAGAGATTCAATAGACATTCTAAATGCAATGTACAAGGATTTAACAGACATTCTAAATGCTATGTACAAGGGATTCAATAGACATTATAAATGCAATGTACAATGATTTAATAGACATTCTAAATGCTATGTACAAGGGATTCAATAGATATTCTAAATGCAACATGCATGGATTCAACAGATTTTCTAAATGCAAAGTACAAGGATTCAATAGACATTCTAAATGTAATTCATGGATTCAACAAATTCTAAATGCAATGTGCATGGATTCAATAGACATTCCAAATGCAACATGCATGGATTCAATAGACATTCTAGCAATGTGCAATGATTCAATAGACATTCTAGCAATGTGCAATGATTCAAAAGACATTCTAGGAATGTGCATAGATTCAATAGATATTAGAGCAATGTCCAATGATTCAATAGACATTCTAGCAAGGTGCATGGATTCAATACACATTCTAGCAATATGCATGCATTCAAAATACCTAAAAGCAATCAGCTCATGGGGATAATACGTCAGCTAAATAATTGTGGCAGAGTCGTTTTAAATTGAATATGCATAGCATCAGCAGAATTCTAAATGGACTTTGCATGTCATCAACATTCTAAATGGACTTTGCATGTCATCAACATTCTAAATGGACTTTGCATGTCGTCAACATTCTAAATGGAATATGCATGTCATCAACATTCTAAATGGAATATGCATGTCATCAACATTCTAAATGGAATATGCATGGCATCAACATTCTAAATGGGTTATGCATGGCATCAACATTCTAAATGGAATATGCATGGCATCAACATTCTAAATGGAATATGCATGGCATCAACATTCTAAATGGGTTATGCATGGCATCAACATTCTAAATGGAATATGCATGGCATCAACATTCTAAATGGACTTTGCATGTCATCAACATTCTAAATGGACTTTGCATGTCATCAACATTCTAAATGGACTTTGCATGTCATCAACATTCTAAATGGACTTTGCATGTCATCAACATTCTAAATGGACTTTGCATGTCATCAACATTCTAAATGGAATATGCTTGTCATCAACATTCTAAATGGAATATGCATGGCATCAACATTCTAAATGGGTTATGCATGGCATCAACATTCTAAATGGAATATGCATGGCATCAACATTCTAAATGGAATATGCATGGCATCAACATTCTAAATGGAATATGCATGGCATCAACATTCTAAATGGAATATGCATGGCATCAACAATCTAAATGGTATATGCATGGCATCAACATTGGGTGACTACAATGCCATTTTAGTTTTTTTTCTACAGATTTCAGCATGTCATATGATGGGAAGAGGAATTTAGAAAATGTGTTTGAACTTAAAACAAAATCATAATAATAATTGCATAAATAAATTGTTGGATCTAACATTTGTAATAAACATTCTATTTGCATGTTCAGATTTGTTATAATGCTTCCATTCCTATTTCACAGCAATCTTATGAATGAAAATAGTGCTGATCTGAACTCCAATATGGCCACCAAATCTAGTTATCTCTGTTTCTCTTAAAAGAATAACCATATTTACAGGGTTTTTATTAAGTACTTCTGGTAATGTTTTTGATGGTCCTAAATGACGATGGTACCAATCTGACATCCAAGATGACAGGCATGTTGGCTGTCTTGAAATCATAGCTTTTTGTAATTAGCATGCTCTACCATTATGTTTTTCACTCATAGACTTAGTATGATATCTAGTTGGTCATAATCAGACTTCCAGTTTGATGGCCATTGTCCACCCTGTAGAAAGCATTTATATTGTTTCCTGTAACAGAGAGTTAGTGTGGTATGTAATTGATCCTAATGAAGATTATGCTGATCAGATATCCAATATGGCTGCTATCAAAGCGATGATGTAACTATTGTTAAATCTAATTTGTCTGAACTGATGGTCAAATACAAATGGAGTTTTCAACAACAATATGTAATGGTCCTAAAAAAAATAATTGACCTCCAAAATTTAAATAAATTTCATAATGGCTACTTTTCTTAAACAGACAGACTGATATATTTATATTTGTTTGAATCATTTATTTTCCAAATGTTTTTCGTGATTTTCCACTTTATATTCTTTTTCTTATGATCAACAAGATATTCCAGATAATGATGAAATGCCATTGAACGGTAACTGCATCATACATGCATACATTCTCGTTTACTTACCTACATGCAAATGGAACAAAAATGGTACAGATCTTGTATATGCACTTTTGTTAAGGAGTTTTTAAAATTGTACCTAATTGCTCTTGGGATAAAGTCAAAGATCATTGCCTTTTTCGTACTTCAGTTCATTCAGCTTATGAAAAGAAACTTGCACGGATTCAAATGAATTTTGACAAGACTTGGTAATTAGTTGCATTTCAGTGAATAACTTGAATTCAAGTCAACTCTCTTGTGGCGGCCGCGTGGTCTAAAGCGCTGTCCGTTACGGATCACTGCCATCTCACCTCTGTCTGCGTGGGTTCGAGTCTAGGATTCGCTGAATGTGGATATGTGGGAAAGCTTGCCAGTAGCTTCTCATAGGTCGGTGGTTCTTTCCGGTGATTTCCCGATTTCTTCCTCCACCATTAATACTGGCAACTATGAATAGCCTATCGTGTGCTGAAAAATGGCGTTAAGCCCAACAACAACAACAACTCTCTTGATTTTAAGGTCCGAAATTTGACTCAAGAGTTTAGCTATATTGGCTTGTAGGTTAGCCTGGCTCTAGGGCAAACAAGGCAACTACCATGGGCCCTGTGTTGCTGAAATCAACTCTGCAATACAATTTTATTTGCTTGGAACCCTGCTCATTGCTTGGTACCGCACAGCCTAGGGCCATTTCTGCTTGTAGTCCTGATAAGACAAGAAAGCATCAATGAGATTTTATAAAACCAACTTATGGGTATATCTGAAAAATGCTTTAAAAATATACCACTGAAATAGATCAGGAATTTTCCAAAATGTATTATAGATTAAATTAAACTTAGCCTGTCACTATACCTTGACACTGCTTTACATATATAAAACTAATCCAGTTACCATGCTATCGGGTTCAAGGTCAGGTGTCATGACAAAATTTTATGCTGCACTTATAGGTCTCTTGTGAACATGTAAGAAAATATATAGCTTTTAAATTATTTTTACAAATTTTATACATGTACATGTATTTGTAATGTTTTATTTCCACTATATTACTTCCTTTACCTAGACTGCTCTGATTGTTAGAGTGTCCACCTCAGATGCAGAAGGTTGTGGGCTTGAAACCTGGCTGAGTAAAACTAAGACTTATAAAAATGGATAGTGGCAGCTGCCTCACTTGACCCTCCTCAGCATTAAGAGGTTAGTGTTAAGACTGGTCACCCTGGCTTCAGGATAATGTAACTGGGTGGAGTATGATGCCCCTGTGCTCAACATCACTGTAAACTGTCAGACTTCAGTCATCATAGCAAAATGACTGAAAATTTTTTAAAGCTACGTTAAAAATCCAAATTGCATATATATATATATATATACTTCTAGATCCACATGACTGCTTGAATTTTGTCAAAATTCAGCATTGTAGACTAAATCAAAAGCACTAGCCAAACAAAATTTAACATGTTCACTTGACCTGTAAAGACTGTGGCCAAATTGTTTTCATGTCAGAATGTCAAGAGCTTTTACATGTAAAGGAAAAGAAAGTTCTTAATCGATTCTGCCTAATTTTGTGCCATTGATCATATGGATTATCACTAGAACATTTGTATAGAAATTAATTTGTTTTCCATTTTGCCATGAAAATAGGTCATTTGATTTTTTTAAAAAAAGAATTAGGGAAAATTTATCACAAGTGTTTTCAGAATGTTTATCAGTAAAACTGCCACAGAATTTAAGAAATTAAACACCATTTCATAATAAATAAATCAGCAATATTTAATAGAAGTGTTCTTGATTAATAATTTTGCTGATTTATGACTAGTACAACACAATAAAAATTAATGTTTTTCCATGCACAAATACATTTCCACATTAAAATAAATTTCCAAGTGGATTGCACCTACTTTCCTGCCATGGATTCCCATTGGATGTTTTGCTTGAGAATAACTTTTTTCATTTGTTTCCTGAAAAAAAAATTTAATTTGAATTTATATACATTATTATTAATGGAAAATTATCAAAAGTTTTTCCATAATGAATAAAAAACTGCCACAAAATTTAAGAGATTAGTTGATTTTGGTTATAATTTCTTAGCAATATTTGATAGAATAGTTTGGCATCATAAATTTCTGATTAACGACTGTGGATATGGAAAATTTAAATTCTAGATGAATGTTTGTAAACATGTAATCCCGTTTGTATAAATTCAAGTCACTTTTTATTGTGCCTCAATGTGTATGTGTGTAGGAGTTATCACCCTTACACTAGTTTATCTAATTTCTTGTCTTGTTTTGCTGGTAGGAATTAGAGGTATTTCAGCAAGGGCAAGATTATTTCCCTTCCATTTTTTCCAATGTCATAAGCATTTTCACCATTAACACACACACTTGTAGAAGATATTTTTTAAAAAATAACAATTATTTTAAGTCTTAACATAATATTTTGATTTAGAAACATAAATTATAGTGTCTTATATTAGTATTTTGTAAAATAGTCATATTTTCCTGGTAATTTATTTGCATTACTAATATAATATATAATTACATAAGGACAATTTTTCAGTTCTTTCTAAATGAATTTCTTTGTCTTGACTTATATATTGCTTCAAATGCTGTTAGTATTGGAGGTCTGTATCCATTGGTGTATTTCTCATCTTTAAACCTTAAATCGGTTGACCTGTATGGAAATGAAACAGTTATTGAAACTTACTTAGCCAATGGTATCATTTGACTTCCATTTTGTTAATATGGATCAAACTATACTTTTTAATCAGTTAATATATCATTATATAGTGATAATTTTTCAGCTCCACTAAACATTATTATGTATTTATGTATTGTTTTGAACCCTGTGTGTGATAAAAGTCTGTTGGCATATTTCTTAAATTGAAACCTTAATTGGTTGATTGGTATGGAAATGAAATAGAGCTGAACTCACTGAGTCAGTAGTGTCCATTGGCTTCCTTTTTATCTTAAAACTAAATGCCTGAATTTTATCAATGATTTCATGTTTGGCACTACCAATCAATCAGATGCCTAAATAGTTGAAAGAAGAGATGTTCTGTGTAGTTATTTTTTAAACATCAAGAGTAAACATGACTCAATTACATAGAAAGACATAATTATATACATTGAGGCAAGCTATTATGTACAATATTTGCAAAATTGCATGTAAATGTTATGTTAACACTTAAACACTGCTTATGCTTGATAGGATTGTATATAGATTGAGCCTATTTAATTTCCTTTGGCATAGTATCATACATGGGTACCTGAATACTTAAAGCCTATTTAATTTCTTTTGGCATAGTATCATACATGGGTACCTGAATACTTAAAGCCTATTTAATTTCCTTTGGCATATTATCATACATGGGTACCTGAATACTTAAAGCCTATTTAATTTCCTTTGGCATATTATCATACATGGGTACCTGAATACTTAAAGCCTATTTAATTTCCTATGGCATATTATCATACAAGGGTGCCTGAATACTTAAAGCCTATTTAATTTCCTTTGGCATATTATCATATATGGGTACCTGAATACTTAAAGCCTATTTAATTTCCTTTGGCAAATTATTATAAAATGGTGCCTGAATACTTAAAGCCTATTTAATTTCTTTGGCATATTATCATAGATGGGTGACTGAATACTTAAAGCCTATTTAATTTCTTTAGCATATTATCATACAAGGGTGACTGAATACTTAAAGCCTATTTAATTTCTTTGGCATATTATCATACAAGAGTGACTGAATACTTAAAGCCTATTTAATTTCTTTGGCATATTATCATACAAGGGTGACTGAATACTTAAAGTCTATTTAATTTCTTTGGCATATTATCATACAAGGGTGACTGAATACTTAAAGCCTATTTAATTTCCTTTGGCATAATATCATACAAGGGTGCCTGAATATTTAAAGACTTATTATATCTAAATGGTCTTAAAGGAAAAGAGTGCTGCATGTCATCCAGTATGGCCAGCTTGGCATACATCTTGAAAATAATGTTATCATTATTCCTTAATGAATGGCCATATCAAAAGGTTTCAATTAAATATTTCCTGTAATGTCTAGTTCATAGCAAATGAAAATTGTTTTAATTTGGTATCAAATATAGCCACCTTAAAAATCTTTGTGGTGTAAACTCCCAAAAACTGAAAATTTTTCATCACATTTGACCTAAACAAAGTAAAGATCTCTGTGAATGTAACTGGTGATTTATGTTTATAAGACTTATTATGTGCATGTTTGAAACATTCTTCAAAGAAATCCATATTTCAATAGATCACTTCAGTGGCCTAAGTGGTTAGAGCATCTGTCTCTGATGTGGGAGGTAACAGGTTCAAAAACTCTGGCCAAGTCATACCAAAGACTTATAAAAATGGTACAAGCACCTGCCTCTCTAGGCACTCAACATTAAGAGGTTAGTGATAGGACTGGTCAGCCTGGTGTCAGAATAACGTGATTGGGTGGGACATCATGCTACATATCTGTGGCATAATGCCCCAGTGCTAGACATTACTATAAAATGCCACACTGAAGAAATAGTAGTGATATGACTGGAAAATTGTTCAAGCTACATTAAAAATCCAAATCACACACACACATATACACACTCATTCAGTTCAAGAAGGGAATTTTTGTGCCATTGTTCCTTGCTGCTTTAGCATCAATGACAAAACAGTTATAAAAAATGATCTACCTTAAGGTCAGCTATTCCTTCAAGACAGGTTCTGCTGTATGTATTTCATCGTCATATCTACACCTAAACACTGCTTATATTCATTTACATATAAGCACATTATCTTTTGTGTTTAAACTCAAACTAGTAAAGCCAAAACAAATCTGGAATGCAGTGTTCACAAATTAAGACTGATGGTCAGTTATCTGCTCTTGTAAATTCATAGGTGGCATCCTTGCTACCAGTCCAGCAGCTGATATACACACAGATACAAACTGTAAGTTCCAAAGCAAGTTTCTCTTTTTATTCTCCTCAGTTAATTTGTATGTGTAGAAGTTATCAACCTTACACTAAAGTTGCCAAGTTAGTTGGCATGTGGTCCTGGTGATGCTAAGAAGAAATGTAAGCAATGTTACTTCCTTGAAAGTGTTTCCCAGATTATTGCATATTCAAAACTAGCAGATATAATAAGTGACAATTGAAACTAAGATACTATTTTGAAAATTTAAACATAAATCAAAGTGATTTGTAGTGATCTCTTCACATGTTCATGTATTCAGGTCAATTAATGTCAGTTAGTTAATATTCCTGACATGGTGATAATAATTCAGTTCCTGTCTAGATGAGCTATGTATTGATTTAAAATTTGTATATAGTTTTGACTGATTGAGGTCAGTAGCTGAGTGTTTATTTCTAAAGTTTGGACTCCATCGGCTAAACTGTATGGAAATTAAATAGTACTAAACTATATGGAAATTAAATAATACTAAACTATATGGAAATTAAATAGTACTAAACTGTATGGAAATTAAATAGTACTAAACTGTATGGAAATTAAATAGTGCTAAACTGTATGGAAATTAAATAGTACTTAACTGTATGGAAATTAAATAGTAATAAACTGTATGGAAAGTAAATAGTACTAAACTGTATGGAAATTAAATAGTACTAAAATGTATGGAAATTATATAGTAATAAACTGTATGGAAATTAAATAGTACTAAACTGTATGGAAATAAAATAGTACTAAACTGAATGATACAATGTCCCTTGCCATGTTTTACATCTTGCAACTTAAATTATTATTTTATTGACTATATACCTGGCATTACCACTCAGATTGTGAAAAGTTGAAGAAGTCATGTTCTGTACAATTGTTCATTTTGCTGCACCAAGATCAGTGACAATTTTTCCTGCAGTACTTTAGCTTCAAAAAAATGTGTCATATATCTTGATGCCAGATATTATGTACAGTATTTACAAAACTTCAATGTCATACTCACACCTAAACACTGCTCATGCACACATATAAACATACACTTACATAAACATACATACACACATATAAACATACACGCACATATAAACATACACACACACATATAAACATACACACACACATAACATATTTTTACCTGTCTCACATGAACTGACAGTACACTACAAATCTGGAATGTTCCATTTACTGACTTGCAATAAAAACCAAGGATATATGATTGGAGTATGTACAAAAATATACATGGAAATGCCTACAGGAAATGGAGTATGATGTATGTTTAACTTGTTATATTTCCTCAAAGCAATCATCTTTCATAATTGGGTTGTGCGGGGTCAATGCTACAGGCTTCCTCCAAAGAGTTGTTTCATCATTGTTTTGCCACTTAGTTGTTATTTGAACCAGTGGATCTCATATTATAATTATCTAATGTATAATATTTATGCATCATTTTTTTGTTTGGTATCTACCTTTAGTTTCAATTTTAGGGCACTTTATTATGTACAACCATGACGCTTGGAAAGAACAAATCAGAATTACATTTTGTTGGTAAGAAAACTAGGTCACAGCAATCTAATTTTAATACTTTTTTCCATTTTGACACAGAACAATTTTTAATTGAATTTGTGTAATGGAATTAGTGGAAAATGAGTTTGTGATGCATGTGTGATTTGGATATTTAATGTAGCTTTGGAAAATGAACAAAAGTGTTTGTAAAATTTATTTGTCAGTAAAATTGCCAATTTATTTTAGAAATTAAAGACCATTATATGATAATATCTGGGCAATCTTTAATAGAACTGTTCTCTGGTGTCCTAAGTGGTTAGAGAACCTGCCCCAGATGCAGAAAGTCATGGGTTCAAACCCCAGCCAAGTCATACCAAAGACATAAAAATAGTACTAGCAGTTGTTCAATATTAAGAGTTTAGTAATAGCACTGGTTGGCCTGGTGTCAGGATCATGTGACTGAGTGGGACTTAATGCAATATATATGTCTGCTGCATGATGCCCCAATACTAGGCAGCACTGAAAACTGCCACAATACATATGTTGTTTTATGACTGAAATTATTAAAACCACACTAAAATAAAAGCAACACACACAAACATACAATAGAACAGTTCTTGTGTAATATATTTGTTGATTAAAAGCTAGCACAGCACATAGAAAATTTCATTTTAAAAAAATCTAAGAAAAAAGCTATTTCTTAATGCTATTTTTATAAATCAGCACTTGCTTGAATCTAACTTCTTATTGCTCCTCAGTTAATTGGCATGTTCAGAACTCATCACCCATACACTGAAGGTACTTCATTTCTTTGCCTGAGGAATTCCTGAAGGTAATTTAAGCAAGGATGGGGTTAGTTCCCTTTCAATGGTTCCTGCTTGTTCACCATTGATACAATGCATTAAAACATAATTTTACAAAGTAACATGCAATTTTTTTAAACTGATGAAAATATTTTTTCAATTTAAAAATAAATCATAGTGCTTTATATGATAATTTTATAAGATTTTTATTTATTCTAGATTGTTTTTTTGCAATTAGTTTATTTATTATTACATGATGATAATTGTTCAGGTATTTCTGAATGATAAACTATATTTTGAGTTATATATTGCTTTTAACCCATAGTGAGATGGAGGTCTGTAGCTATTGGTATATTTCTTATGTTTACAACCTTAACTGGTGGACTTGTATGGAAATGAAATGTTATTTAACCAATAGTGTCCTTGGACTTCCATTTTACTTTAATGTCTAAATTTTATAATTGACTTCTTACCTTATGTTACCAGTCAAATGTTAAAATTGATTCAGTTCAAGAAGTGAATTTTTTATTTCTTCATCAACATCAGTGACAAATATGTCTCACAAAGAATGTATTATCTACCTTATAGTCATCTGTTATGTCCAATTACAAAATTGTATTTAAATAGCATATTCACATCTAAAAACTGCTGATGCATACACACAACATATTTTCACCAGTCTATAAACACTTGAACTGATAATACACTACAAAAAGTGGAATGCAATAGTTACTGCCTTGCATGCAAAATAAAGGATATATGTATGAAGTGAATGTATGTACAAATTTACAAGGAAATGCCCACAGAAAATGGAGAGCAATGAATATTTAACAGTTATGTTTCAGCCAGGCAATCATCTTTCATGAAAGGATTGTGCAGTTTGACCCTGTTTAATTTTCATTCGGAACATTATTCCATTACAAGGGCCCTGAATATTACAGGCTTTTTCCAAAGAGTGTTTTCTATTACTTTATTTTTTACTACTTGATAGTTATTTGAAATAGTGGATCTCCATTTGGGAGTGTAGAACACATTGCCTTGTTCTGGTCAATTAAAAATAACACTAAATATGTAGGCATCTTTTTTGCTTTGCTAAGTATCTACATTTGGTTTTCATTTTTAGACTCTGTGTTATGCACTTTGTTAGAACATTTTTCATGAAAACTACTTTTTGTAAAAACCATGGCATAGCAACCTATTTTTCACACACATTGATAATTTTGTTTAGTTTATATTTCTCTTGCAAGTTCTAGCATTGGAGGGAATTATTAATAGTTCAACTGACCAATGACCAGAAGTCCTTCTATGATGACCTTCTATCCATCTTGTCCACCATATGACATTTTTATCACAAGTTTGTTATTCCTCCTGAATGGATGATCACATTGTCATGGAGACATCTCATAATGTGTAATTGGTCCTAATTTAAAGTGTTATTGATCTGACTTCCAACATGGCCACCATTGTAACCATCTTGAAAGCTTGTCAGCACTACTTGGTGTATGTCTTGCAATTCCATTTTCCTTATTTCTGAGTGGATGGTCATTTCAACATGAGAATTCATAAAAAGACTTCTTATAAAATCTGGTTAATCCAAAGTGAAAATCATACTAATCTGACATGTTAACCCTAAAAATCATTGCAGTGAAAACTGCAAAAAACACTTTTTTTAATCTCATTTCATCCAGAGTAAATTATTTTTAGTGTAACTGGTGATTGCATTGGCTTTTTAAAGATTGATTCTACATCTGTTTCAATACATCTTGTGAACTTCGAAACATTCTTCTAAAAGGTCAAAATTTCTGTATTTTTAACCTGTCCCTGTTCTGACAAAAAAATTCCTACACCTACACTCCTATGACTATCTAAGTATCATAATTTACCTTTATTTAGGAAATTCAAATAAAATGATGACATCAACATTTTTAAATTTCATTCAAACAAATTTATCATTGTGCCCTTAAACACTTCCAGATTCTAATATTCACAAGACAATTTTGTTAAATTGAAAAACAAATATGAGTTCAATTAATGCAATCTCTGTATTTTGCAGGCTTTTTTATTAGACTTGTTCGAATCTCTTGTGTCTGGTTTGGCTCATTGATGATTAATGGCATATTGTCATTCAGTTCAGTGACCTCCCTTGTTAGTATCTTCATATGTATTATATCTCTCTGGTAATGTCTCTTTTGTTTGTAACAGATGTCTTTCATATCTCCTGTATATAGCACCATCAAGGGTTTTCACATCATATGACCTTAAAGTGTTACTTTTTTTTACCACTAAAGCTGGTTCCCAAAAATCTTGTCTTCTGATTCTAACTTTTTCTCCAGAAGTCTGATTTGGAAGCTCTTTAGCTGTTCTGTCATACTGTTTCTTTTGCTGATTTTTCTTTTCAACCAGTTTCCACTTTAGGTTTCTTTCTTTTATGCCTTGCGGGTGTAGCAGTATGTTGGTATTAGGCAAAGTCGATCAAAGTCTTCAATTCATCAATATTTGTGCCAGAGATCCTTTATCATCAGTTGGTGTATTTTGATCTTCCAATATCGATAAATATGGATCTTTTCTATCTCTCTTTGCCTTATTGAGAATTCCTTTGACAGTTTGAATGGTTCTCTTTGCTGAACCATTAGACTGTGGATACTTGGGACTTGACTTATATATATATATATATATATATATATATATATATATATATATATATATATATATATATATATATATATATATGTATGTATGTATGTATGTGTATGTGTGAATATATATATATACACACAAACACATATATATATGCATATATACATATATATATGCATATATACATACATATATATATATATATATACACACATATATGCATATATATATATTCACACACACACACATATATATATACATACATACATACATACATACATACATACATACATGTGCGTGTGTGTGAATATATATGGATATACATATAACCCTTTACTGAAAATGGACTTGTCCAGGAACTTGAAATATGTCTCAAGTATGTCCGTCTATAATATTGAAAACTTCAATTAAGCATGAAACGTGCAGATGATGACGATATTATGGCCATTCTACTCAGTCAAGTCTTTGCACTTTTTATCAAATTAAAGGTTTCCGTTATTGAAATCGGTAATTAGGGTTACAAACAAACGGGTTTGTAGAATTGGACTATAGTTTCTATGTGCAGAAGTTATCACCTTTACACTAAATGTAGTGCTCTAAAAAAAATATTTTGCATAGGGTTACAACTTTAAAGAAAACAAATTTCCACAGGTTTCATCACTAGTTATACTGACTACTTAAAGAATACCTTGTATGTCTTAGGTATTGTTCAAAAACCTTTAATTCCCTTTATTTTGATGTATGATTGATGGGTACATTTTACATTATGTAATTGTGTAATATGGGTTATTACCATACAGCTTGGCCTCACTCCATATGTGCATGTTTCAAAACACTGTTTGCTCCATGTGGACATTTTCACTTCCTGAACTTCAGAGGTAAATTGTAAAAAAAAAAAAAAGAGTTGATAACATTTCATACATTTTATACATTTGGTACTTCATTCATTGCACTTTCAGAAGCTGGTATTGTCTAGTCTGGCAAAATTAATTTTCCCTAGTTCAATAGCTTCTAAAGATAGTGTAATTTAGACTAATTTGGATTGATTTTGTTAGCACAAGAGAGCAGTTGTTTTAGTTAGCAGTGTACTTAGGTCATGTACAATTTGCACAACTGCAATATCCAAAGAAATATCAGCCACATTACATCAAAGTAGCATAGAGGTATGCCAACATTCTCTCCACTGTGCATGTTTCAAATGCAAGCAACTTCGCCTTATATGTCACTCATTCAAAAGTAGATGATAACTGGTGAGCACCCCAAAGTTACATAGTTTTTTGGAATATGATCCTGATGATGCTAAAAACTATGTAAGTAAAGGTGAAGTAATTTCCCTTTCAGTGTTTCCTAAATCATACCATGTTGACCACTGACACATACAGAAAATATGTTTACAAAATAATAATTGTAATTTTAAGGCAAACATTTTGATTTCATAACAAACCTCATAGTGATTTCTAGGGGACTCTGCTATTTTGTCATGTATTTTTGTTGACTTAATTTTAGTCTATTAATATATTATTACATGCTAATCATTGTTCAGTTCCTGTCTTAACAATTTGTTATATATTGATTTATATAAACATTTGAACTCTTTGGGTAATGGAGGTCTGTAATTATTGGCTTATTTGTTAAGTTACACCTTAATAGGTTGACTTGTATGAAAGAGCATTAGAGTTGAACTCAGTGTCAATAGTGTCCCTTGACTTCTTTTGGCATTACAACTAAATGTCTAAATAATATCAGTCATTTCATACTTGGTTGATATTTATTCTGTTATTTCATTGAAGAAGTGATGTTCGTGCAATTGTTCCAGTTGCTGCATCTAAGTCAGTAACAATGTCAAATACAGTTGCTTTAACTTATTATATATCTTGATGTCAGCTATTATGTACAATGTTTGCAAAACTGTATTTAAATACCATATTCATGCATAAACACTTCATTTACATGCACATATAAATACACAAGCATATTTTTTACCAGTAATTGAACACTCGGACTGATAAAATCCAAAAAAAGTCGAATGCAGTATTTACTGCCTTGCATGAAAAATAAGGAATATATGTATGAAGTAAGTGTATGTACGTGTAAAGGTGTGTCATGTGTTTGTGCCCCACTGTTAATTGACTGGGCAATCGTTATCTAGAGGATGACCCCCTCCCCCACGATGTTATTGCCCGGTGTGAGTGAATAGATATACTATTGAGAAGAAATAAACAAATACGAGCCCCCCTTAGACAATAAAAATAAAATAAATTTTAATTAATTGATACATAAACTAAAATTGCAGTTTGATTCCAACAGATTTATATTAATGGAAGTTAAAATAGCAGTGTTCAATTTACGGGTTTGTTCATCATAATAACAAGTAGTGAAAAGAGTACAATGTACACGCATGACTTGCATCACCAAGCATCGTTCTTCTGTTGATTTTGCTATCCACGTCAAACGTATATGCTTGGTTCTTCCTCTGACCCTTCTATTACTAACTCTATTTGCGGACTTTCCTCTTAAACTGTCCTCATCGGGTTCTCGGGGAGGGATATAGAAAGCTGTTCCCTTAAATGACAAGATTACGACTAAAGCTCTACGTGTTTCACCACCTATCCGTATATATAAAATTCTCATACTTTCGTTATTCAGAAACGTAAATACCTATTCACATTGCATAAATTCTGACATAATGTGGCCTTAACGATTAATATCCTTACAAATTTACTGTATTTGAGATAAGGTACAATCGTTATCTCTAGTTACAAGTGACTATTGGCAATGTATATCCAAGTCTAACCTTAATTAAACAGTTCATCGCCCTTGCTTCCCGCCTGACTAGAAATTAACATGTACGATATATACAAAAATACTGCCATATATCTGCATACGTTACTATAAGACTTTTTACACCCAGCTAGTTAGTTTCACTTATTAAGATAAATGCTCAATTACTATTGCATAAGATTCACTAAATTCTAGCTTATAGTAACTAATAACCTGCAAGATCACATAAGCATTACAAAGCCATATATAGATGCAATTATCATTTACTCACAGTAACCAGTATTATCCAACAGGAAAATACTTTATAAAATCCTAAGAAATTCTACTCATTTGAATATTTGGATTAATTCATAAATCCTTATGAAATACTACACATTTGAATATGTGGATTACATCACAAATCCGTCTGAAATACTTCACGTTTGAATGTTTGGATTACATGCAATCAGTCAGTTCTATCAATGAACTAATAAATATTGTAAAATTAAAGAAATAAATTGCAAATTTGTCCAGCATATCAACAGGTTTCTATGAAACTGAATAAGCAATACATATCATGGATCAATCATATCAAACACATTTGCATAGAACATGCAAATAAAAATAGAAAATTACATGGAAATTAAAATAGCTTATCTTAATGCTGTTTCTTTTCCACACAATCATGTGTCCTAGCACTATCGCCCATCTTTTCTTTTCAAGACCGCTATCTGGCCTCTTTACTAGTTAATGAGGGAAAATACTATTCTTTTAGGTTTCCCACAGAGTCAAATTCTTTGCCTTCTCACAGGGCAAATTTCTGACTAAAGAATTTTGACTAAGGTTGGTAAATTTAAACTCGCATAACTTCCAAAGTGTATGCCTTAATTTTAACTGACCAAAATGTTCTCAAAAACAATCATGTCTTTTATCAACTTTTGACAGCCTAGAATATGACCCAATCAAATTTCCTTTGAGGATCAATTATTTGACTTGAGGTTCTCTACCACAGTCATGGCTGGTAACCCCAACGAGCTTTTCCATGATAGCATTACAGTCAATTCTAATGAACCTTAACATAAGTCATTTTATGTTTCAGAGATGAAATAAGGGAAATATGAAAGTGACCTTTCTCAAAGATTTTTCTGGCTTGGCTATGATAAAACTTTAATGCACAATTTATTCTACTTAAAGATTCAGTACTTCTTCAAAATTTGACACATTACAGTACACATTTACACGGAAATGTCTACAGGAAGTGCAGGACAAATGGACATTTTAACTGTTGTATTTTATCTAGGAAATCATCTATGGAAGGAACTGGGTTTTTTATCATGTTTAATTTCCATTGGAATATAATTTCATACACTGGTACTTGAATACTATAATGTTCCTAAATCATTTCATTTTCACCATTGATACATATTCAAAAATATTTTTAACAAGTGGTTATTTGAAATCTTTAAATATTTTGAAACTGAAATATATATCATAGTGCCTCTACGAATGTATTATTTTAAATCTCCACATAATCTAATATTAAAGTTATTTGCACTAAGTTATATATCATTATATGATGACTGTTGTTCAGTTTTTTCAAAATGAATTGTTATGTTTTGAGAAACCTGAGTTTGATAGAGGTCTGTAGCTATGGGTTTATATTTCTAAACCTTGCATGATGTCATAAACAGTTGTAGATAGAATCCCTTGATTTCCATTTTTCTTTCAGAATTTAAAGCCTACATTTTATAATTGACTTCATACCTGACATTACCAAATAAAAATGATTCAGTTCATGTATTGAACTTTGCAGTTCTTTTATTTTACTGCATCAAAAACAACAATATATTACTCAGACTATTATATATATATATATATATATATATATATATATATATATATATATATATATATCATTTACCAAAAATATATGTATTTAAATATCACATTCACACCCAAACACTGCTCATACAAACACACATACACATACACACACACATTACACATTTTCATCTGTCTTTATACACTTGAACTAATAGTATACTTCAAATCTGGAATACTATATTTGCTGCCTTGCGTGAAAAACAAAGGATATATGTATGAAGTAAATGTATGTAAAACTGTACATGGAAATGTCCACAAGAAATGCAGGACAATGAATATTTAACTGTTATATTTTATCCAGGAAATGATTTTTCATTAAATGATGGTGCAGTTTTGCAATATTATTTTATGCAAGTTGCTTAAATACACTAAGCTGCTTTCAAAGAGATTTTTTTTTATTTTGCCACTTGGAAGTCATTTGAAACAGTGGATCTCCAATTAGGATTATATAATGCATTTCCTGGTAAATTAAAAAGATTGTAACACATTTATACATCATTTTTGCTTTGTTAAGTGTCTAAATTTAGATTTCTTTTTGGGACACTGTGTTTTGTAATTTTAATTTAGTTTTTGTTGTTAAGAAAATTATCTCACAACCATATCTTCACACAAACTGCTACTTTTGTTATGTGCTTGGCTCTTCTACACTCATTGGTTTATATTTTTATTACAAGGTCTAGCATTGGACACAATTCTTGTTAGCTCAACTGACCAATGACCAGAAGTCCTTCCATGACAACCTTCCGTCCATCCGGTCCAGCTTCTGACATTCTTTATCACAAGTTTATTACTCCTGAATGGAAGATCATATTGACATGGAGTTTTGCAATAAAAGACATAATGTCTAATGTATAATGTAAAATGTCTAATGTATAATGTAAAATCTCTAATGTCTAATGTATAATGTAAAATGTATAATGACTAATGTATAATGTCTAATGTATAATGTATAATGTCTAGTTGGTCCTAAATGAACATGCAACAAACCTGAACTCCATTATGTCTCATCATGGTGGCCATATTGAAATCTTGCCACCAACAGATGACTATATTCACTAGTTTCACTGAAACACTCTAATTTTATGACTATAAAATAAGGAATATTAAAGAGTGAGAAGTAACAAGCTTTGTAAAATTCATCAATTAATTTATTTGCCTAGAATACAAGGTAAAAATGTAAAATATAATTATTCACTGCGAAATAAATCACAAATAATCCCAGAATTACAGTCATGGGTCCTAATAAATAAAGTTTGGAATAAACTAATACACTAGATACTTATTAAAGAAAAGGAGTTCCCAAGGAACATACAGTATGGCCATCCTGGCATACATCTATCATACTTCCTGAATACCAGTATACTGTCCTCATCAATGTGGGGTCTCACTGAAAGACTTCTTGTAGTGCCTGGTTTATTCACCCTGAATCAAAATGGCTCCAATCTGACTTCAAATATGGCCATCCTTAAAACCAAAAACTCAAAACTTTTTTCATCTCATCTGATAGACCGTTAATTTCTATATTAGTTTAAGTGGTGATTTTATTGCAGTTTCAAAATTTAGTCTACACCTGTTTGAATGCAGCTTGTGAACTTGGAAACATTTTGTCCAAAAAAAATCAAAATTTTTGTAGTCTTAACCTGTCAATGACAAAACCATTTCCTATACCTACACTCATATGGAGAATTAATTACCATACCTTTCCCTTCTCTAGATGAAATTCCAAAAGAACTGTACCAGGTAAACATTTCTACTTAACCTGGGTGTTCACAAAGAGTTTTGCATTTGAACCCTGTTTTAGTCGTGCTGAGCTAGATATCAACAGTCTCTGGTACAGATTGCAACAAATGCTTAACTGAAACTGATTCATTCTAACATCAGCATTCTAGGAATCTTTATTAAGTAACATATTATTTCATGCCAGTATACATATTCACTTCTTATTTAAACTGTAGCCCTCATGTGCCAAATTCAGAACTGGGGGTGGGTGGAATCTAAGCAACCTGATTGACCTAAAGAAAAATTAAACAAGAAAGCTATCAAACTCAATCAACAAAAAAACTCAAAACTGAATTGACTCATGGAGATAATGCCTGAATTAATTTGACATTCTAATGCAATGTGCATAGCATCAATAGACATTTTAAATGGAATGTTCATAGCATCAACAGACATTCTAATGCAATGTGCATAGCATCAATAGACATTCTAATGCAATGTGTATAGCATCAATAGACATTCTACTGCAATATGCATACTATCAACAGACATTCTAATGCAATGTGCATAGCATCAATAGACACTCTAATGCAATGTGCATAGCATCAATAGACATTCTAATGCAATGTGCATAGCATCAATAGACATTTTAAATGGAATGTTCAAAGCATCAACAGACATTCTAATGCAATGTGCATAGCATCAATAGACATTTTAAATGGAATGTCCATAGCATCAACAGACATTCTAATGCAATGTGCATAGCATCAATAGACATTTTAAATGGAAAGTTCATAGCATCAACAGACATTCTAATGCAATGTGCATAACATCAATAGACATTTTAAATGGAATGTTCATAGCATCAACAGACATTCTAATGCAATGTGCATAGCATCGATAGACATTTTAAATGGAATGTTCATAGCATCAACAGACATTCTAATGCAATGTGCATAGCAACGATAGACATTTTAAATGGAATGTTCATAGCATCAACAGACATTCTAATGCAATGTGCATAGCATCGATAGACATTTTAAATGGAATGTTCATAGCATCAACAGACATTCTAATGCAATGTGCATAGCATCGATAGACATTTTAAATGGAATGTTCATAGCATCAACAGACATTCTAATGCAATGTGCATAGCAACGATAGACATTTTAAATGGAATGTTCATAGCATCAACAGACATTCTAATGCAATGTGCATAGCATCGATAGACATTTTAAATGGAATGTTCATAGCATCAACAGACATTCTAATGCAATGGGCATAGCGTCAATAGACATTTTAAATGGAATGTGCATAGCATCAACAGACATTCTAATGCAATGTGCATAGCATTGATAGACATTTTAAATGGAATGTGCATAGCATCAACAGACATTCTAATGCAATGTGCATAGCAACGATAGACATTTTAAATGGAATGTTCATAGCATCAACAGACATTTTAAATGGAATGTTCATAGCATCAACAGACATTTTAAATGGAATGTTCATAGCATCAACAGACTTCAAAATAGAATATACATATCATCATGAGACATTATAAATGAATATGCTAGGCATCAACAGACATTCCAAATCAAATGTGAATGGCATTAAGATTGTAAATGGAATATGAATAACATCAACATTCTAAATGGGATATGCATATCATCAACAAACATTCTAAACAGAATATGCATGGCATCAACATTTTAAATGGGTTATGCATGACATCGACATTATAAATGGGATATGCATGGCATCAATATTCTAAATGGGATATGCATGGCACCAACATTCTAAATGGGATATGCAATGCATTAATAATAAACATTCTAAATGGAATGTGCATGACATCAACAGACTATTTAAATGGAATGTTCATGGCATCAACATTCTAAATGGAATATGTATACCATCTCATAAATGGCAATCTTTTGAATGGCAATCAGCACATCTTGTCAGTTTTGTGGACTTCCAGAAAACATTTGATAATTTCCATGGACATGTTTTATGGAACATTATGTATCAATATTGGGTACCAGAAAAAACAGCATCATTTAAGAAACTATATACAATGACTCTAAATTCAGTTTGCATAAACAACAGAATGATTCATCCAAGAAAAAACTTATTAAAATAATGGGCTGCATCTTCAGAACTACCACAACACATGGAAAATTAAATTTTTAAAATTCTAATAAATAAGCTATTTTTAAATACATTTTTATAAATCAGTATATATGTATGTATTAATCTAAGCAACTTTTTATTGCTCCAAAATTAATTTGAATGTTTAGAAGTTATTGCCCTTACACTGAAGTTTCTTAGTTTAATGGAATATAATCCTAGTAACTGGGCTAGGAGCTTTTTCAAGTAAGGACTAGGTTATTTCCCTTTTGATGCAAATACTATTGACACTTGCAGAAAATATTGTTGCAAGATAAAAAGTTATTATATTAAAGACAACTTCTTGATTAATAAATCATAACTCATGGTGATTTGTAGGAGTTTTGAATTAAAATTTTCATATTTTTGTTTAATTTTTTTTCTTGCAGTTATACACCATAAAGTGATAATTATTTAACCCCAATTTATATGATTTGATTTGTCTTGAATATAAATATATAGTGTTTGATCAGCCATTGTGACTGTAGTCTGTAGCTATTGGAATATTTATTAGCATTAAACCAATAGTCTTTTGACTTCCATTTTCTTAATCTTACAACTTAATATCTTAAAATTTCTCAGTGACTTCATTCCTGGCATTACCAATTGCATGCTGAAATTTGTTAATTGAATAAGTGATTTTCTGTAGAGTTATTTCTTTGCTTCAATCAACAGAAATGACAAATACTATCTGAAAAATGTATTTTTCTTTGTTTTGGAATAAATTTGTGCCATTTAAGGCAAAATTAACTCCCTAGATTTTCTGAGCTTTATCGTAAACAATTTGTAAATTAATAATAAAGAACATGAATTTTTTGGCAGTAATGTTTAATGTCAAAAGTCATGCAGGATTGATAATTGTATCATTTAACATACAAATTTTTATTCCTGAATCAATTATTTGTCAAAACTTATTAAAACAATGGGCTGCATCTTCAGTCACTTCATTATGCAATTATCCCAACTCTCAACAAGGAAATTATTTGAAGATAATTTGTGCTTCCAGTTAAAGAACTTAGAGCAATATATTAATTATCAAAATGTAATTCTTAAAAAAATATATTTAAAAAAAAACTTTTTAATTTTCCACTGTATCATTTGTTCAACTTTGACACAAAGAAAGCCACCTAGAGTTGAATCATTTCAATATTGGGCAAATGATGATGTACCATCAAATATAGATGAAAAGATAAAATATATTTAAACCCTGAAACATTTGTTTTCATAACATGTGCAATCAACTGCATTGAAAGAAATTTCTGATGAATTCTACTAGCCCAGATTTAATAGCTAACTTCTCTTGCATTTGGTTATTAGGTGCTGCTTTACAGTTTCGTATTTTGCATTTGTTAGAATTTTAAAGAAAAAGAATCTCCTTAGGCTTCCTCACTATTTAAAAAAGACTTTGTATATATTAGGTATTGTTCAAAAGCCTTTAAATTCCCTTTATTTTGGTGTAATGATTGATGGGTGTAATATGGGTTAGAGAGTATACAGCTTGGCTTTACTCCAGATGTGTGCCTTTCAAAAAAGTGCTATCTCCGCATTGGTCATTTTCACTTCCTGAACTTCAGAGGTAAATTGTAAAAAAAAGCCAATAACTTTTTTTTACATTTTATATATTTGGTAATTCATTCATTGCACTTTCAGATGCTGGTATTGTCTAGTCTGGTAAAATTCATTTTCCCTATTTGAATAGGTGCTAAGGATAGTGTATTTTAGACAACTTCAGGCTGATTTTTGAAGCAGAAAGAAGCAGTCATTTTAGTTTGCAGTGTGCTAAGATAATTTACAAGTTTCCAAAAGTATAATATCCAAAGAAATGTCAGTCACGTTACATCAAAGTTGCATAGAGGTATGAGAAAATTCTCGACACTGTGCATGTTTTAAATGCAAACAACTTCTTCCATATGTCACTCTCTCAAAATTACATAACTGTAAGTGCCACCATAAAGAGCACACAAGTATTATTAATTGTTTGATTTAATTTTGATTGTATGGCTGACATATTTAATTCACAAGTATCAAAAGAGTCCTTTTGAATAATTCTCCTGTATTTCCCTGTTCAAAACAATATTTATTAGTGTCAGAGTCTCAAACAGGTACATCTCCCCCCCCCCATAAAAGTGAGCTATTTCAAAAATGTACATTGCATTTTGTCAACATAGCAACCATTGTTATGATGAAAGGCAGGAACATGAAACTTGCCATAATTATTTCTGAGATGTTAGCCCAAAATTTTCAGTTTGAAAAGGGATGGAATAGATGAGATTTATAAAGGTCAAAGGGTAAAATATTAGCTAATTGTTCAATATGGAAAAAAGTAAATTTGCTTTTCTCATTATTTATTTTTTAATTTCATTGCAAATAAATGAGAAGAAACACATATTTCTTTAACTTAATGCAAAAGTTTTAAATTTTTGTTGATTTTATTCCTATATTCTAAGACTTCTAATTTTCCGATAATTAAGGTCACTACTCACAGAAACATGCCTCCAGGCGTATTATGTAAGCTAGAGCAAAATAAGCATAATTAGCTTTCTTCATGCATAACATCAGTGTTAATGTACCACTTTATTTTAGCTACCTTATTTTCTGACACTGGTATTTATTAGCAAACCCACTGTAATTTCAATAACAAAAATCAATGTTATGTTTTTAATGCTGTTGCTTGCTGTTTAATATACTTTGTAACCAAGGTCTTGAGTTAATGTTAATATATTAATTAGACCCTATGATCTTAAATCTACCTGAAATAGGAATCTGATATTGGAGTTTGAGTGCTTACTCTATGGAGTAGTTGGTCACAAAAGTGGATTGTAAACTGCTTTTTTAGTTATTCTACATAATGGACAATGGGATCTTAAATTGTTTTACTTGAGTCACAGGATATGTTACACCATTTGGCTGCTCATCGTTGAATAGGCAAGAACATGCGCTAGTACATGTAACGCATATCCAGAGTAAATAATGGTGTCCTAGCACGTGTAACGCCTATCCAGAGTAAATAATGGTGTCCTAGCACGTGTAACGCATATCCAGAGTAACAAATGGTGTCCTAGCACATGTAACGCATATCCAGAGTAAATAATGGTGTCCTTTATGGGAGATATAAATGCTGCACACTAAAAATAATGCCTTGTTATGGCTGAAGAGCAACAAATCCTTTTATTATTAGAAGTTAAGAAGATGGAAAATGTTATCATAGGAATAAAAGGACTTTTAGCAAATGTAACAGTATGAGATCAAATTTAAACTGTCTTTTATGTATCAGTACTGTATTGCTGGTATCAAGATACAATATAGATCAATCATAATCAGGATTTCTAAAAATGTTACCTTACATTACATGCAGGTTGTATAGTTGATTATAGCAAACAAAATTGTATTACTTATATAAGATTCAAACACATTCATTTGTCTTGAACACACAAACTAGAACACAAAATCACTTTTCCAGTTATCTCTTTTAAGTGTAAAACATTGCATCACACAGGTCATCTGAGAAAAAGTAGATTTTATTAATTTTGTATTTTTCCATATGTATTCAACATCAAACATACTGGATTTATTTATATGCAGTAAACATTGTTTACTTGGCTTACATCTAATAAAACATTTGACTTTAATTTCCCTGGACACATTCCTAATTACTATGTACTACAAAAGCTTTGTTACCCCTTTCCTT
Organism: Potamilus streckersoni; assembly: GCA_016746295.1. NCBI lineage: Eukaryota > Metazoa > Mollusca > Bivalvia > Unionida > Unionidae > Potamilus > Potamilus streckersoni. The sequence continues at coordinate 1,139,177 of JAEAOA010001595.1, read as the reverse complement.
TGGGACAATGTTTAATTGGTTACCACATTTGATTTAGCTCAGCTATATTGTTTTCATTGTAATGAGATAAACAATGATGATTAATATAATGGAAAATTGTAACAACAAAGGTGCCATGTAACAAAAGCATGAAAATCACATGATACATATATAAGTTGGTATTCTCATCAGATGGTAAAATACATACTGATTTATCATTTGATCATGATAACATTTAATCATATATGTGTATGATGCTTGTATTTCTAGTATATGAGTTCTAAATGTAGCCATACTAATATAAACTGTATATGTCTGTGTGTCCAACATCATCAAGATGGACAAATATGCAAGCATTTTGAAAAAAAACAATGAATTTGGATATAATATTTCCCATTTATAACATATTGAAAATCCCCACCCCTTGTGAAACATTATTAACAATTTTAATGCACATTTAAATTTTTTTCTTGGGTGCTTAAATAAATTGCTTGCAATAATAATAATAATAATAATAAAAATAATAATAATTTTTATTATTATTATTATTATTATTATTATTATTATTATTATTATTATTATTATTATTATTATTATTATTGTATCTTGATATTATGATTTATAAATTTTACAGCAAAATATTTGGGGTGTGCACCAAATTTTCTAAAGTGTTTTGCCATTACGGATCGTTGTCATCTCCCCTCTGTCTATTTGGATTCGAATCTTGGGTACAGACAATGTAGGTATGTGAGAAAGCTTGCCAGTAGCTTCTCATGGGTTAGTTCTTTTTGGGGTTCTTCCTCTACCATTTATACTAGCCACCATGTATAGCCTATATTGTGCTAAAAGATGGTGTTAACCTTACTACAACAACAACAAAAACATTTCAGATGGGAGTGTGATAAAATTAAATTGGTATTTAATCAGTGTGCATATGAATATTTTCTGTATTACATTTTAAAATTATTCCTCACACGAGTCTGTTCTTATTACTGTGTCTTAAATATTGTATTTTTTTGCAAACTGGTTCCCCATAGTATCAAAGTATACTTAACTTTCACCAGTTGGACCTAATCAAATACTTTTGGACTTATTCAAATACTACTTAATAAGCACTGAGTGACTATACTGATTAGTATTACTAAAGCTTAAATGTCTTGCAAGTAAAGGCACTGAATAACTGAAGATGTACATTTTTTTATTTCTCCTTGTGGTCATATTATTCATCAGTCCATTCATTCATCCTTCTGTCTGTCTGTCCATCCGAACATTTTGGTTCAAGACATTTAAAGAGACAGTACCTTTTGCCTTTTACAGCATCATCATTCAACTTTAACCATCATTGCATAATGGGGAAAAAGTTCAAATGCCAAGGAAATGAAAAGTCAAGGCCACAGGGGTAGTCATTAATTTTGAACATTACTACTATACATTATTACAAAGGATGATTGACTACAGGCAAAGTAAAGATATGTACCATATGATGTAAATATCATTATGGTAGAGGTCAGAAGGTTATGGTCAAGGTCACAGTGGACAGAGTCTTTTGAAGAGAGGGTCATCTGTTTCAGGATAGGCTTTAGGTTTTTAAACAGATTTATCTGTGTATATGGTGCATCGTTGATGATGATGGATCCAGGGATCAAAGTTCAAGGTCAAAGGGTAAATTGTTTACTTTTTTATGGTGATTTGTTAAGCACTGTATAAAGGGCTATATCCTCAACTTTCATAGATTTATTGGTATCAGTTTTCACATGTTATTAGAGAAGTTATCACATGTTATAGAGAAGTTATCACACATTATTAAAGTTATCACATGTTATTAGAGAAGTTATCACATGTTATAGAGAAGTTATCACACATTATTAAAGTTATCACATGTTATTAAACAAGTTATTATATGTTATTAGAGAAGTTATCACATGTTATTAGAGAAGTTATCACATGTTATTAGAGAAATGGAGTGGTTAATGGCCTGAGGTCAAAGCTACAGGTGCTGTTTAGTCAGATATTGCAGCCGGGACAGCATTACAGGTGAGACAATAAATTTACATATTGACAAAAATAGCCATAATAGGGAAAAATTTAAAAAGGTACCCTTTGCAGCTACATTTTTTTTCATTTAAGTGATTGTACTTGGATGATTTGCATTCTTATTACTGTCACATCTAATAAATAAAATGTGTAATAAAGCTATAACTTGATCTATGGCTAGTCTCAAATTTCAGCAATGTGGCTACAATTTGCTTCTTTCTTCTGTACTCTTAAAATTTTGCTCCATCTCTAACGGATACTTCATGAAAATATGGCTACAATGTACATGTTTGCATCTGCGCTTCTGCAGAGGTATCAACGGCTGATCTCTTTACAGCTGACACAATGAATGTGTTTCCTTAATGGTGTAAATATAAATATTGAATATTCAATGAAAGCTAGTCTTGTGAGATTGAATGATATCCATAAAAAGTGAAAATATTCTTAAGAATCTACAATTTCATTTTGTTTAATATATAAAATTGCAGGAAACAACAGTGTGTGAATAGGCCAAAGCAGTTCCCAAATACAATTAATTTACTTCTCCTCTGACATACTTGTATTATCAATCTGTTTAAGAAAGTTGTGTTCTGTACAGAGAGATGGGTTTTGAAGCATTGTATGTAATCGCGTAGTATTCTGACCAAACTGCAAATGACATAGATCCAGAATTGGTGATAGCGCCGTTGTAAGGTAAGAGCAATATGGGTAACTGCGCGAGGAACCAGGCTGTGGGGTGAGGGGAATGGACCATTTAGTGAATTTTTTCCAGCCCTGAAAGGTGTGTGTGTGATTTGGAATTTTAACGTACCTCTTACAATTTTTTTTTCAGTCATATCGCTACGATGACTGCAGTGTGGAAGCTTATTGTAATGTCTAGTATTGGCGCATCATGCAAGCGATAATGGAGGGGAGGGGTGCAGATAGCTGCAACGCTTGCCTGGGGATCCATTTCGTCCAGAGCACCCGGATCTACCAACACAGTATGCAATGACAGATCTGGGTCTATACTGTCCGATCCAAATTTAGCATACAATTTATCTACAGGCATGCGATGATGAGTCTGTTCCATTGAAAAGGAATTTCTAAGTAATATATTTTAGTTTTTCAAAATATTGGAAAGCTTTATTATTTAACTTTTATGGGTATTCGTTTATTGAAATGAAGGCAAACTATTTAGCATATCAAAGAAGGCACCTATTGAGAAACCCGTCAAAAAATTGTATTCACTGTCATGTGTTCTTTTTCAATAAACTGATTTCATAATGCGTATAATCGTTTCATTTTTGTCTGACACCTGTAACAGCATTGTGAGGTGTATGTATATGCAGAGATCAAATGAACTCTAAATTTTGTGACACGAATCTAAATTAGCAAAGTGGGGGGAAGGCGAATCCTTTACAAATCACTCTCACATCTCACCTCTTTCCGTGCGAGTTTGACTGCGAAAGTTTTCCAATAGCTTTCCAAAGTCGGCGGTTGTTCCTTTGGTTTTCAGTGGTTCTTCCTCCACCAGATATACTGGCAGCCATATATATAACACACTGCTCAGAAGAAAGAAATGCCCGATGTCCATCTGTTTATCTGTTCTTGTGTTAATAAATCTTATACTCGTTCTAGTACCCATATTTTTTTTTTATTATTAGATCTGAACCATCCTTGCTGTGTCGCTTCATTGTGTCAACAGTTTGGAAGAGTTGACATAATGTACATTCTGAACATATTTTATATAGATATGACCCTTAATACATATTTTATACAGATATGACCCTAATAACATATTTTATACTTATATGACCCTTAATCGTCTTAACATAATGCCCATACAAAACCTTGTGAACACAATAACTTCAAAAAAATTATCATGAGCTTTTAACTAATTTTAATTTTAATTTTTAACTAATTTGAGCTCCATCAATTTTAATTGCGCTACTTAATAATTACACCGTGCATTTTGGCCATATTGTACTTGCAAAAAGTATAAATAGTTTATCAACTGTCACCAGTCACCAGAACAAACAAGTTTTTTTATTCTTTTTTTAAATTATAACTAAAAGTTGAATCCAAAAATTTCACTTAGCTTTAAATTAACCCCCTAAACCTGTATTCATAAAGCTAAGGTTATTCGTCCGTAACGTCATTGGCCTTACGTTTTTAACACATGAACACAATTGTGTAGACATTTCTGCATGTATGTGTTCACGTGTATATTGGGGGGGGGTACTTCGAAACATTGTTTCAATGTTTTCGTCTTTAATTTTCTGGTGACGTTTTAGAAACCACAAAAAAAATAATTGTATGATTATAAGAATATAAGATTAATTATTTTAACGTATTTGTTATTACAATACGGTAATCTATGTACTCTTAGTTAAAAAGTGAACTTCAATACGTAGTTTCTGCTGCGCTCATTGGAAGTCATATGTCCAAAATACAAAATGGTATAATCAAGACTGGTACATCAGTCTAAAGTGTTCACCTAAATTAATGATCCTTTTTGCACATATTTCATTAGAGTTATAACCCTTATTTATCGTTACTAAGGAATAACCCGGTAAATAGTCAAGTTTCCTCATTTATAATTTGAGACAAATTTGATGAGCACTTTCTATACATATTGTTATGGCCATGGATATTGTCATCACGCTGATGCTTAATGGTGTGAACACTAGCAGTAAGAAGCTTCATTTTATAATAGGTGGCGCTCTACAGTTTTAAAGTATAAGAATTTTCCATAATCGTCTTTAATTTTCTGGTGACGTTTTAGAAACCACAAAAATTAATTGTATAATTATAAGAATATAAGATTAATTATTTTAACGTATTTGTTATTACAATACGGTAATCTATGTACTCTTAGTTAAAAAGTGAACTTCAATACCTAGTTTCTGCTGCGATTGTTGGAAGTCATATGTCCAAAATACAAAATGGTATAATCAAAATGGTATACTGGTTATTCTTGTTGTTTTAAAGAGACCCTGAATATATTATGTGTTGTTAAAGGAAATTTTAATTCCCTTGATTTTGGTGTATGATTGATGGGTGTTATTTTGGTTATAGCTTGGCCTTGACCTGCACTTGTCAAAAAACTCCAGGCTCAGCTTTGTCATTTTCACCTCCTGGACTTCAAAAGTAAATTGTATTTTAAAAAACTAAGGCCATAATTTTTTTTAACCTTTTTATATATAATTAATTTATTGTACTTTTAGAAACTGGTATTGCCCAATATGGCAAATTTTTTTCCCTTATAATAACTGCTAAAGATAGTGTACTTTAGATTACTTCAGGTTGATTTTGCGAGAATACACGACAGTCATTTTGGTTAGCTGAGTGCTTAGATCATTTACAATTTCAACAAGTACGTTATCCATTGAAATTTCAGCCACAGTACATGAAAGTAATAGGTAAGCCAACATTCTCTCCACTATGCATGTTACAAATGCAAACATCTTCACCTTAATATCTGTCACTCTCTCAGAAATACGTAATATCTGTAGAGCTCCCCCTAAGCATTCATTTTTGTTACCTCTTCAGTTGAGCTTCATCTCAACAAGAACTCAGTTTTGTTCGATGATCAGATAATAGGTCATATATTTCTAAGAGTTAATACCCTTGATTGATTTTGGAATAGGTATCTCGATGGCTTCTGAGCAGTGGCATCCACATCTTTTCTTTGGTTTACCGGTAAGTAAAATTCACAGTGAAGATTCGCCCTAATTAGAACTCATACGAGTTATATGATGAAATACATCTTGACTCTATTTTACAGAGTTATTTCCCTTTACCAGATGAGGTTAAACATCCTATTGATTTGTAAACACTGTAGTACTAAACATCTGTCTGTTTGATCTTAATCAAATTCACAGCAAAGCTTCATCTTAGCAAGGGCTCATATTAGTTTTATGAAGACCAGATATTAACTATATTTGACTAAATTATGGGCCTTCTCGACTTGGTACAGCATCCCACAAGCCTGCAAACCCTAATATTCACTTTGTTTTTAGTTCAACAAAAGTGGATACAAAAATTTACCTTTACAATGTCAGAAATGAGTTGGATGATGATTTATTTTAGTTTTTCTCACCGATTTATTGCATTTTTATTTTTATACAATTCAGAATTTGCATCCCAATGACTTGTAAATGTTCCACTCACGCCTATTTTACTTTTTATTCAAATGAGATATACAGTGATGAATTAACGCAACCAGATTTGAGGTGTATTTTTAAGATAACCATTGATCTATATCCGTTTGAATCACTTAGGATATTCTACTATGATGTGAACGCTACCATTCACATTTTCTATATTGTTTGAACAAAAATGTCGTGCAGCAGCATCTTAATAACATTTCTGGTTACTTTGTTTTGATATGTTAACGCTGTCTACACCTTGGCGGTTCAATCAACTATTTCAGTGCTTTATCCTTGAAGAATATTCAGATATCGTAAGCAGTTACATGCATTTGGCCCTAACAAAATAGAGGCTTTTTGTGACATGTCATAATTAGTTACATGCATGTGACCCCTTGAAAAAAGGCTTTTTTTAGACAGATGTCATAAGTAGTTACATGCACGTGACCCTAAAAAAAATAAGTTTTTAGTGGTATATGTCATAAGCAGTTACGAACATGTAACCCTAGAATAAAAATAGATTTTTGTGACATGTCAAAATCAGTTACATGTATGTGACTCTAGTAAAATGGCCTTTTGTGGCACATGTCATAAGCAGTTAAATGCATGTGAGTCTGGAAAAAAAGAAGCTTTTTTGTGACAAATGTCATAAGCAGTTATACGCATGTTACCCTAGAAACAAGAGGCTTTTTGTGGCAGATGACCTACGCGGTTACATGCATGTAACCCTAGAAAAAGTGGCTCTTTGTGACAGATGTCATAAGCAGTTATATGTATGTAACCCCCGAAAAAAAAGGGCTTTCTGTGAAAGCTGTTTCTTTATTACTTGTAACCTTTCAGACACGACTGACTGTTGTGAATCCATCTTTGTACCTGATCTAGTATACAGAAGTATATTTATTTTCGCTAATTTTTGTATAAACGTCATCCTTTGGCAGGGGATTCAGCCAAGATTACGAAATAAAGAATTTAAGGCAGGCACAACATCCTTTGTTATTCTACAAACACGCGTGCGCGCGCACGCACACACACACACACACACACAGACGCGCGCGCACGAAAAAATATAATTATCAGGAACAAGCTGTTCTCTTCACGAAGAATTTTTTTGTAAATATTTATCTAGCTAATAAAGTATAACCTTTGCAGGTAAATGGTTTGTACCCAAGACAATCATGTCAAATGTGAAGGATTTTTGATGAAGAAATTTGTTATGGTGAATTTCCTTTCTTTACGAAAACAATGACACATTTTTGTGACGATTTTTTCCCCATTTCCTGAAGAGAGCCGCGTTTTTCGTGAAGTTTGTGCTTTTTTACGAAAAACTAAATGTTTTTCTTGACAAATTTACTTCACCGTATTTTCATGAATGTATGTGCATACTATTTACATTTTTTCACATAAAAAAGTAAACTTTGCGTACAAGGATCGCATTCGCATTTAAGTTCATATTTTCCGTATAGAAAGCGATATTTTTCATAACCGTGACACATTTTTCACGTCAAAAGAAGCTTTCCTATGAAACTTGTTCAATTTATTTTACCACACCCATTCAAACACTTAGACTCTAGCACCAGACCATATTCTCATATCCAGTACCAAAATCTATAATTACCCGTCTAACCCATATTGCCGATCTGAGTGGATTGCTTGCGGTTCATGTGTACTACAGTTACTATGGCTTCAAAAGTTCATTTTAACAACACTTTTTGTAAAGCCTTGTTGGATATACTGTATAATATTACGCAAATGAAATGAGAGCTTAGCACCTTTCTGAACGATCCGGTATGACCTGCGCAGGTATAAAGCCCGCGACCCTTGTCTAACAAGTCCGACATCTGTAAGGTACTTTAAATATACGGGTAGTTTCGGTATAATGTTGAGGATAGTAGGTATATAGTAGGACATTCAACTCAGGCGGCTTCTTTTTTATTTTCTTACTTAATTATTGGTTAGTTAGCGTATATTTTAATACTCGTTATCGTATCAGCCGGTATGAGTTCCCTTTAAGTGACGGCGCGTTTAATGACTAGAGAGAGCAGTAATCCAGTAGTTCTTAAGGCCAGTTTCTTCGCAAAAATCATAAAATAAATAAATAAAATAAAATAAATTCGCCACTAAAATGAGTGAAATCTTTATGACGTTGACGACAGATGATAGAAACTACCTAACATTTGGTAAAAAGAGTGAAAATATTATAAAATGTAAATCTTGTCAATAAAAGTCTTTTATACATAAATTGATTTTATTTAAGCGTTTTTATAATAAACAGTATCGATTATGTCACTCTATTTTGCGAAAAGTACCTTTCTTTGCCTATTCTAATTTTCATTAAAAGGTTCCGTTTTTATTGAGAATGTTCAGTTACGTGGAATAAAGTATCGTTTAATAAAGAAAGTAGAAATGTTTATGCGGATTTGTGCATTTTTTTTGCAGAAAGAATACTATTCAAAACATGTTTTTCATGAAATTGGATACAATATTTTATGTATTCATCCATGAACAAACCTTTACTCCAAAGTTTTTCTTTTCGTTCCAATTCTGACAATGTGCAAAAATCTTCGTGGAAAGGATACGTTTTCATGCTAAAAAAATTTACCATGTTAATGACATTAATGACCATTGATAGTATTGTCTTCGAGGTCGCCAAGAATGAAAATCGGAATTGGATCCGAATTGTCTTGTAACTGGGCCTTGCTATCTTTTAACCTGATACCCCCACCCCTGGAAAAAAAAATTCGGCCTCACTTATCTTTAAAAACTGGTCATAATTATCTTATATCGATATGCACTGGGCCGAGCTTATAATGGTATGGGTCGGAGTTGTCCCAGACAAGACTGACTTGCATTGGTCCACTCGCTACTGGTCCAAGCTATCCCTAATAGATTTTTTTCCCTTCATTTCTTTAATTTCAGACGTGTTTGGCCCTATACGTCTAAAATGGAATTAGCACATATTCCTTTTATTGTATTTACACTTGTATTATGCAATATGTCCACTGAGTAATTTACAAGCAATAATTAAACATCTGCCAACCAATAATATGGACTGGGTAATATTTCCAAAGCAAACAATAAAGCGCTATCATGCACAGAGATGAACAAAATGCATCCAAAAATGACATAACTTTAGGACCTGTATACAAGACAAAAATTGGGTAAGCAATCTTGTAACATTTAAAAAGTCGCCTTGTGCATCAAATTACTTATCTAATATTTTAAACAGTGCGTAAACAACCGCAGTTGTTGTTGTTGGGCTTAACGCCATTTTTCAGCACACGATAGGCTATTCATGGCGGCCAGTATTAATGGTAAAGGAAGAAACCGGGAAATCGCCGGAAAGAACCACCGACCTACGAAAAGCTACTGGCAGGTATCACGGTACCAATTGCTTTTCCATAGACCGCAATGCTAATGTTTTGCGAAATAAATATACTTTCTATCCTACCTCAGCATGCATGTCACACACTGTCACAGAGAACAATGTTAGATTGTTAATTTGATAACATCGAAAATAGGTACTTCATTGCATTTAAGAGAGATAACTCTACTGGAACTAGACAGGGGTAAGAGTTATCTAGTTACACCGGACACATTTTCAGTCATGTGTACCACATTTTAAAAAAAAAATCTTAAAAAATACAAAATATGATCTAGATATGAATTAACATAATATCACATGTTGCCAAGAGGCTCAACTTTTTTTTAAAGCCTAACAGAAAGTACAACTCTTACATAATGCACCAATCACAGCTAGTTTGGTCGTTTATTTCTGAATGCAATGTTCCCTACACCTTAAGCTCCGCCCATCTGGGGGTTGTACAATTGGTACCGTTATACCGGCAAGCTTTCTCACCTATACACATTCGCCGAATCCTAGACTCGAACACACGCAGACAGAGGTGAGATGGCAGTGATCCGTAAAGAACAGCGCTTTAGACCACTCGGCCACTCGGGGCCCCTCAACAGCATTTGAACTTGCTGCGTCAGGGTGACTTTTGCTGTGATGATCGTATATAATAATAATAATAATAATAATAATAATAATAATAATAATAATAATAATAATAATAATAATAATAATAATAATAACACCAATTCTACATCGATCAAATATAATGGTAATTACACTCAACCAGAAGCTGACTAGTCTCCAAATGGTAAATCACTTGACTGCATTTATAAATAGAAATCCCAAATCCGTCTGGATGGAGAGCACTCGGATTAAAATTAGATCACTGTCCTAAGTGCGTAGTGGATATCTAATTTTAGTCCGACTGGGCTGAAAGGATATAGTAAATCATAAGGAACTTGTTTCCAGGCATTACCCATTTATATTTCTATTCATTTCTGGCAACAAAATATACTAAAACTTTAACTAGACAAACTTCCTAAGATCTTCTAGCTTTAATTTCTGTTTAGAATCAGACGAACAAATTTTGGGCAGTAAATCTCTCTCTCTCTCTCTCTCTCTCTCTCTCTCTCTCTCTCTCTCTCTCTCTCTCTCTCTCTCTCTCTCTCTCTCTCTCTCTCTCTCTCTCTCTCTCTCTCTCTCTCTCTCTCTCTACTACTACTACTACTACTACAAGGAACGTCTATTATTATAAATTCGTTTGTGTCAGTATGCGATAATACTAGACATTCAAAGTTTAATGAGCAACTATGAAATGAAAGGCAAAAAGTATTAAATACACAGGTGCTCGACGCGAGAGCTCAATGTTGAAAAAAGCCAATACCTGAAAGGAAAAAAAATAGATCGTATGACAAAATTTCCTCAGACTACCCCGATGACCCGTTTTGATAAAGGATCCTGTCTAGCACACTGTACAAGAAACTCTTAGACTCTTGTATACGGTAGTATGAAAAACTGAATCCTTCGTCAAAACTTGTCATATGGTGTAATCTTACAAAATTGTGTCACCTAGTACGATATTTGTTCAACATGAAGGTCGCGTCGAGCACCAATGTATATGTACAGACTCTGTGTGTGTGTGTGTGTGTGTGTGTGTGTGTGTGTGTGTGTGTGTGTGTGTGTGTGTGTGTGATTTACATTTTTACATAGCTATAACAATTTTTCAGTCATATCGCTACGTCTGCAGTGATTTAGTTTATAGTGATGTCTAGCACTGGGGCATCATGCCGCAGACATATAGTATGATGTCCCACCCAGTCCTGACACCAGGCCATTATTTTCTTAATAAGAATAAGAACTGATTGTGTCACAAAGCGCCCATATTATGTTTATGATTAACCTATCTATACGTTAATACTTTGTCACATACTCCTCATCCAATCATAGATGGCGCTGCAATATCAAGTAAAGGAGATTTGCATATAACTCGTTTCAGTGTTTTGTGTTATTTGGATTTTTAAAGTTGCATTCACAATTTTTCAGTCATATCGCAACGATGTCTGCACTGTGGCAGTTTATGATGATGTTTAGCACTAGGGCACCAAGTCAGGTAGCTGTTAGTAAATTTGTATAGTTCCCCTAGACCGAAGTTCGAACCCGTGACCTCCCGAATGCTCCA